>QXTE01000418.1:554806-592553 GCA_003942145.1 Platysternon megacephalum
AGTCCCTGCCCCCTTCCCGCCCCTATTCCACCCCCTTCCCCAAAGTCCCCACCTCTTCTCTGCCTCCTCCCCTGAGCGCACCGTGTCCCCGCTCCTCCCCCTCCCTCTTAAGCGCCGCCAAACAGCAGTTATGCAGCGGGGGGGTGAGAAGCGCTAGGAGGGAGGCGGAGGAGCGGGGACGCGGCGCGCTCAGGGGGGAGGAGGAAGAGGAGGAGGTGGGGCGGGGGGGTGAGAGGAGCTTGGCTGCCGGTGGGTGCAGAGCACCCGCTAATTTTTCCCTGTGGGTGCTCCAGCCCCGGAGCACCCACGGAGTCAGCACCTGTCTGTTGTCCATTCCCCGCTCCTGGCAAACAGAGACGGTTGGGGACACCATCCCTGCCCAGACTGGCTAATAGCCATTGATGCACCTGTCCTCCATGAATTTACCTAGTTCTTTTATTGAACCCTGTTATAGTCTTGGCCTTCACAACATCCCCTGGCAAGGAGTTCCACAGGTTGACTGTGCATTGTGTGACCTATGAGGGAAGACTGAAAAAAATGGGTTTGTTTAGTCTGGAGAAGAGAAGCCTGAGAGGGTACATGATAACAGTTTTCAAGTACGTAAAAGGTTGTTACAAGGAGGAGGGAGAAAAATTGTTGTTCTTAACCTCTGAGGATAGGACAAGACGCAATGGTCTCAAATTGCAGCAAGGGCGGTTTAGGTTGGACATTAGGGAAAACTTCCTAACTATCAGGGTGGTTAAGCACTGGGATAAATTGCCTGGGGAGGTTGTGGAATCTCCGTCATTGGGGATTTTTAAGAGCAAGTTAGACAAACACCTGTCAGGGATGGTCTAGATCAGCAGTTCTCAAACTCTATCAACCTGAGAACCCCCATTTTGATTTAAAAATTTTCAGGGACCCCCCAAGTGCCCCCCTTCTTAGCCCTTGCCCCACCCCCTTCCCCAAGGCCACGCCCCTGCTCACTCCATCCCCCCTCCCTCCATCATTCGCTCTCCCCCACCCTCACTCACTTTCACCAGGCTGGGGCGGGGGGGGGGCGGGCTCTGGGAGGGAGTTTGGGTGTGGGAGGGGGCTCCAGGCTTAGCCTGGGGCAGGAGGTGGTGCAGGGGATGGGCTCTGGGAGGGAGTTTGGGGCTGGGTGCAGGCTCTGGGCTGGGGCAGGGGGTTGGGGTGCGGGAGGGGGGGCAGCGCTTACCTTGGGCGGCTCCCAAAAGCAACCAGCACACCCCTCTGGCAGCGGCTCCTAGGTGGGAGGCCAGGGGGTCTCTGGACGCTGCCCCTGCCCGCAGGCACCGCCCCCACAGCTCCCATTGGCCGCAGTTCCCAGCCAATGGGAGTTGTGGAGTCGGCGCTCGGGCCGGGGGCAGCGCACGGAGACACCCCCCCCCCCAGGTCACAGGGACGTGCTGGCTGCTTCTGGGATCAGCACGGAACCAGGGTCCCCGCTCCTCCCCCTCCCTCGCAGCGCCTCCTTCACGCTGGGGAACAGCTGTTCCCCTGTGTGAAGGAGGCGCTGGGAGGGAGGGGGAGGCCCCCCTGCAGTACCCTCGGGGACCCCAGTTTGAGAAACGTGGGTCTAAATGAAGGAGGGGACTGGAGCAGGTGACCTCTCGAGGTCCCTCCAGTGCTATGATTCTGTGACCTCCCCCTCTGAGTTCTCCATTCCCCACCCCCTCGCTATAACGAACCCTGGGGATCCAAGCCCTGTGTTCGGCACCGCCGGGGGTTCGTCAGCGTGCGAGGGGCAGGGCTGTGACAGGAGCTCTCAGCCCCCTCCGCAGCAGGCTGGCCTGGAGGTGGGATCCAGGGACAGCCCAAGGTTCGCTATTGCCAGGGTCTCCTGTCCTTCCGCTGTTGCGCTGCCGGGGAAGTGCCTGTTAAGAGTCTCTGAATCATGCTGGTTTTCTAATTACACGGAGCGATCCCGTAACAACTGGGTCGTCTGGCTGCCCATAGGTTGCAACGACTGGCTGTGGTCGGCCTAAAATCCTCGAGTCGTCTTGTTCTGCATCCGCCATCTGTAGGGTTTGCTGGGTTAATTGTTCTTTCTGATCTCGGCTGTAGATGGCGACGGTTTCTGCTGAACTCTCCTCTGTCGGTCTCGATCACATAGGATCTGGGCGCTGAATTCTTTTTATTGATGACAGTTGGGGCTGTCCAGCCTTTTTCTGCATCCAGTTTGACATGAACGTGGCCACTAGCTTCTGTCCTCGCAGGTGTCTGAGTGACGCCTGTTGTAAAAGTGTCCACAGGCTCGTGTGGCTGTTTGATCTCTTTTGGCTGCTCTCTTCATGTCTGGGCACTTTGTAGGTAGGGTCCTTTCCAAAGTAGTTCTGAGTTGTCTTCCCGTCAGGGGTTGTGCTGGACTGTATCCAGTAGCTGCTCTTGGTGTTTGTCTGTAGCTCCGGAGAGCAAGGAATGGATCTTCCTGCTGTGGGTTTTCTTGGCTGTCTGTACAGCTCTCTCCGCCTCTCCATTCGCTTGTGGGTAACACGGGCTGCCAGGAAAATGATCAAAGTCATATTTTGTCCATGTGACGTTATTGACATAAACTGTGACCGTATAGATCATTGTTGCAACCGCTGTTATATATTTGCAGCAAATATTGTACAAAGGTTGTTGTGTGAGGTGTCTATGGAAAGGTTATGATTTGCTGGTTATGATGATGCTGTCTGTATGTGTGTATCATTTTTGTATCTGAAGTTATGAATATTGGCTCTGTACTTGTATCTCAATGTGTTTGATTCTAAGAAGCATTTGGGCAGTTTCTTGAGAAGGGACAATTCTCAGAAAGTGCCCAAACAAGAAACACTTAACTGACAATGGACTTTGGGAGACGCTGAACCCCATCTGAGCTTTCCTGGGAACCTTCGAACTAACATGTAACCAATGGTGTCAGCCTGTAAGGAACTGAGTCATGCATGGACATGTGACTTGCCCATGTGACTCCAGGCTCCATCTTGCTGCTGTGATTGTCCACAGGGCAGAGACTATAAAAGGCTGCTGCATCTCCTCCATCTTGTCTTCAATCCGGCTGCTTGCCTCTGGAGGGACTTTGCTACAAACTGAAGCTCTGAACAAAGGACTGAATGACCCATCCCAGCGGGGGATGTTCCAGAGACTTGATTTGAACCTGCAGTTTATTCCATCACTGCTACAAGTCTGAACCAAGACTTTGCCATTACTGGATGTAATTGATTCCATTTAACCAATTCTAGCTCTCATCTCTATCTTTTTCCTTTTATGAATAAACCTTTAGATTCTAAAAGATTGGCGATAGCGTGATTTGTAGGTAAGATCTGATTTGTATATTGACCTGGATCTGGGGCTTGGTCCTTTGGGATCGAGAGAACTTTTTTTCTTTTACTGGGGTATTAGTTTTCATAACCATTTGTCCCCATAACGAGTGGCCCTGGTGGTGATACTGGGAAACTGGAGAGTCTAAGGGAATTGCTTGTGTGACTTGTGGTTAGCCAGTGGGGTGAGACCAAAGTCCTCTTTGTCTGGCTGGTTTGGTTTGCCTTAGAGGTGGAAAAACCCCAGCCTTGGGCTGTAACTGCCCTGCTCTAAGCAATTTGTCCTGAATTGTCACTCAGAAGTGTCCCGCCAGAGGCAGCACCGTCACAGTGACGTAGTCGGCAGGATCGACAGAACCAGGTCAATTAAGCTTTGGGTCAGAACCCCTCGCTATCCAAATTTGAATTTTGGGATTGAGAGTTTGGATGGTTAAAGAGCAGTTGCAATGGGTGAGCAAAGAGCATATGAGGCCTTGACAAAAAAGCCCTGGAAGATTTGTGTTCAGAAAAGGGGATAAGCTTTAGAAAGAAAGCTACAAATCAAGAACTTAATGGCCAGTGATCAGGAGGCAGGAGCACGGCCCTTACCTGAGGCTACAGAAGCTGCAGAAGCCATTAGAATGCAAAAGGCAGCAAATAAACTGCAACTTGAGCATGAACAGAAACTAGCAGATCTTCGATTGCTGGAGAAGCAAAAGATCGCCGAGATAGAGAAGCCAAAGAAAGAATGGCTGAATTGGAAAGAGAGGCTGATGAAAGAAAGAAGGAGGCTGATGAGAGAGAGGAAAGGGCTCGTAGTGGGCGTCCGGAGCTGCTGAGGAGAGGGTTCACCAGATGCAACAAGAAACTGCCAGACTTCAGCTCCAAGTCAAAAAAGCAAGGGAAGAACAGCAGAGACTGTATCCTCGTGAATGTCTGGTTTCTAACAATGTTGGTATGTTGTGTAACTCTGAGCAGTTGTCTGGGTGTAACCAAATGTACCCCAACACGGCCACCTTTCATGTAAATGCTGTTACTGTGAGTTCAGTAGAAGGTGCTCTGTATGGGAGTGGTAATGGAAAATTCATAGAGAGTGTAAAAGTCAATGGTGAAAGCTGTTTAGGGCAAATTATGGCTTCTAACATCACTCTTGTTAAAGCAGAACTTGTCGAAGAGGAAGATTATTTACCAAATCAGAGTGTGAATGTTGTAGTCCTCTGTGAGTTTACTGTACGCGTGTCTTTAGCCAGGATCCACCCTGAATGGAATGGTGCTAAGCATGAAGTTATAGCTGGGGTAAGGAAGTTGTTGCCTAAGGATCTTTTGATTGGGGAAGATGTTAAAGCTTTGTTCAGTCCAGGTAGCCAGTCACAGGACAGAAATGATCTTAAACCTGTGTCTGTTACTGGCAATGATTTGCCTGGGGAGGGTTTCTCCAAATGTTTGTCTGAGGAAAAGAGCTGTTTGTCTGTGAATGAAGTGTCTGAATGTCTGTCTAATGTCTCAGAAGTGAATCTGGAATTACATCAAGCACAGAAAGATCCCATTGGTCAGGAAAATGTTTATCAGAAGCAGATTAAAGTGGATGGTCAGGTTGAAGCCCTAACTGAGGAAGGAAAGAGTCGATTTTTGATGGGTGATGGATTGTTGGCTGATACAGCTTGTAAAAGGGAACCTGAAAAGGGGAACTCTGATTTGCTGGAAGTAGCTCAGTATAGTGAGAAGAGCAGCAGTGTATCTGTTGGGAGTGGCAATGTGCCTGGTAAGGAAGCTGCCCCACTCTCCCAGTATTTGTTTGTGAACAGCCCTGGGTGTTGGGACAAGGGAGAGGGAGGCAAGGAAAGTTTGGAATGAGCCTAGGCAGCCTTGTGAGCTGATGGCTTTATCTAGTCAGCAGTTTGGGAAGGCCAGGAGAGTGGAAAATGAGTGTCCCTAGACCTTACCTGTTACCTGTGTGGAGAATTGTGACAGTGAAGAAAATGTGCCTGTGTCTGTCAGGGGTATTGACTTGCCTATGGAGGAATCTACCTCAGTCTCCAAGCAGTTGTCTGTGAACAGCCCTGTGTGCTGGGACAAGGGAAGTGAGCTCCCAGGCTGTGGGACTGGTGAAGGTTTGTCTGTGGAGCAGACAGGAGGTGCCTTTCAGCCTGTGATGGTTGAGAGTAGTGCAATTGTCTCAGAGTTGGTTCTGGATTCAACTAAAGCCCAGGAAGGGAAGGGTCCGAAGTTTGTGTCTGCGGGGGAAAATGGCACTGTAACTAGGTTGCATCCAGTTAATGTCTTAGCAAAATCCCAGAGACCAGACAGTTCTGGTGCTTGTATTTTGCCTGTTGCTAATGTGTGGTTGGAAAAGGATGTAGCAACTCTGTCTAACCAGGGTGATATCCTAGCCAAGGCACAAGGAGAGCAGAAAGGTGATTTGATTTTGTTACCTACTGATGGTGTGAAAACTTGTAGCAAGAAGGAAAGGATTCCTGAGCTTGTGTGTGGCAAAGGGAAGGAGAATGCTTCTAACCTTTTATCTAGTGAGTCTATGAGTTTGCCTGAAAGGGATGTGTAGCAATCCGCCTGATGGGCCAAAGGTAATCCTGGATGTAAGTAAGGCCCAGAAAAAGTCTGTTGTTGCTCAGGAAAGTGTTCCTTTAGAGCAAGCCCTAGGTGAAGCGGGTAAGGGGAGAAAGGTGGAGCGGGTAAGGGGAGAATTTCTGTGAGGGGTGAATTGCTGCGTAGAAAAGCTCCTGGGGAAAGGAACCCTCATGGTAATCTATGCAGGCAGTTTACTGCAACTGAAAGGTGTGAAAGTGCTTTAATCAAGGAAGTTTCAGTTCCTAACAGACAGAAATTTTCTGTTGTGAATGGATCCACTGACTTTCCTTGTGAAAGATCCAGTGTGCATAGCTTTGAAAAGGTCTCAGATGGAGTAAAAGTTTTAAGGAATTTAGACAGCCCTATATCCAAGTGGCTGTGTGGGGCTGGCTTGTTGGAAAAACAATGGTGTTGGGACAGGACTGTCTCCATGCTAATTCTGTAAGTGAGCAGTCTGTGCATCAGGGTTGGCAGCTGGTGAACACACCTAGCCAGCAAAGGAATTCCTGTGAGCAGGAAGTTTCAGTTTTCAACCTTCCAGAAAAAAGTTGTGGGGGGAAAGAACCCCAGCCTGCTGAGGGGAAGAATAAGTGTCCAGCCTTGGAATTGATAGCAGCTGAAAATCTAAAAGCTAGTGTCTGTGTTAATGCAAATTACCTGGCTGACTGGGGGAAGAAAGACTTGCTAATAGCTGTTAGCACAGAGAGCCCACCCCATCAGCCAGTGAATTCTATTAAGCAAGAGAAATCAGGGTTTAATCCATCAGGACAAGGAGGAAAGAGAGAACTTAATTTTGCAAAGGGAAGCCACAGGTTAACCCTAAAATGCCCAAACCCCAATGGTATTGAGCCAAAGGTGTGGCATAACAAACATGATTGTAACTGGACACTTGCAATGAGTTTGTTGTTATTGCTAATGGTAATTTTTGTAACTAAGGTGTTGCTATTACCAAAAACTGTAAAAATGTACAATGTGCCTAATCTTTTGGAAAATCCCTTGAACATGTTAAAAGGAATACATGAAAACACACCTTATGTTAAAAGGCCTGGTTATACTGATGTTTCACAGTTAATGCCTGTAAACAGTATTGAAATGTTTCACAGGGGAAAAGACATTCCAGACCTGATGTGCTGTATAAAAAGGGAAACTGAGGCACAATACCATACTGCTTTCACGGCTAAATGCCAAGATTCCTGTACTATGAACATCATTAATCTCTACATTGATTTAATGTTAATTGGGTTCCAAACATTTGCCAGAGCTTGTATGAATAAAGTAGCTGTTTTCTTTAGCTCTTGGCAAGATCACATGAGACATATAGGAACCATGCTGCAAGAGCAGATCCAATCCACTATTGTTCTAACCAAGTTTTACCTTAAGTTTGTAAAGAGATTCAATCATGTTATTGAACATGACTTTGATAAACCATTTCTGTTCTACACTGGTACGGCTTCTAACCCAATACTAGCTGTAATGAGACAGACCCAAGGATGGGGGGCTCTTGGGATGCAGTCAGTGATGTTTGTGTCATCCCTTCCTGCATCAATTTTGCGTTGGGGGTGTCACGTTATTGATTTGAACTGGGACCATATAGAACATGGTTGCAACCAAAGTCCCGTAGTGGCACCAAATCTTGTATACAGGGGGTCAAATGAGGTGTCTAAGACAAGGTTATGGTTTGCTGGTTATGATTATGCTGTCTATATGTGTATATCAATTTTGTAGTTGAAGTTATGAATATTGGCTCTATGCTGTCTGTATTTCAAACTTATCCTGTGCTTCTGGGAGACGTCCCAGACAAGTTGGTGTTAGCTCTGCCTAGCCTGCTTGATGGCCCATTAAGGACCATCAGCGACACAATTGACCCATTGAGAGAAGGCAGATACGCCTTGTAACTCAGCAAAGTATGCAGGGCCTTGTCCATGTGACTCCAGACTCCATTTTGCTGTAATTTTCCACAGTAAGAACAAAGAGGTGTTCTTACACCTGGGAAAGACTATAAAAGGCTGATGCCTCATCTCCATCTTGTCTTCAATCCTGCTTCTTACCTCTGGAGGGATTTTGCTACAAACAGAAGCTCTACACAAAGGACTGATGACCCATCCCAGCGGGGGATGTACTCCAGAGACTTGATTTGAACCTGCAGTTTATTCTATCACTGCTACAAGCCTGAACCAAGAACTTTGCCATTACTGTATGTAATTGATTCCATTTAACCAATTCTAGCTCTCATCTCTATCTTTTTTCCTTTTATGAATAAACCTTTAGATTTTAGATTCTAAAGGATTGGCAACAGCGTGATTTGTGGGTAAGATCTGATTTGTATATTGACCTGGGTCTGGGGCTTGATTCTTTGGGATCGAGAGAACCTTTTTTCTTTTACTGGGGTATTGGTTTTCATAACCATCTGTCCCCATAACGAGTGGCACTGGTGGTGATACTGGGAATCTGGAGTGTCTAAGGGAATTGCTTGTGTGACTTGTGGTTAGCCAGTGGGGTGAAACCAAAGTCCTCTTTGTCTGGCTGGTTTGGTTTGCCTTAGAGGTGGAAAAACCCCAGCCTTGGGCTGTAACTGCCCTGTTTTGAGCAATTTGTCCTGAATTGGCACTCTCAGTTGGGTCCCGCCAGAACCAGCATCATTACACCAGGTTTTACCTTGAATTTGTAAAACTATTCAATCATGTTATCGAACATGATTTTCATAAACCATTTCTGTTCTACACTGATACAGCTGCTAACCCAATACTAGCTGTAGTGAGATGGGAAGCTCTTGGGATGCACTCAGCCATGTTTGTGTCATCCGTTCCTGCATCAATTTTGCATTGGAGGTGTGTAATATAATATCTCATTGGAAGGTGACAGGGCCAGAAAGATTAATTAACTCACAGACTGACCTGACCCAGGGCCGAACTTTAAAGACTGGTTAGGAAGATCTGTAAATGAACAGAGCTTTGAAATGCAGCCTGTATTGTTAGAAGTAGAAGGGTTGGTGTTTGCTCAGGTCTTGTGATGTAAGCAAACAAGTCTTGTCTATTGCTATAGCTTTAATTCAAAGATCAAAAAAGGAATATTAACATTTAGGAAGACACTTGAGGGAAATAGTATTATTGTCTCTGTCTCTTTGAAGGTTGTGGTAACCAGTATCTGAACTGTTTAATGGATAAATTACCCTGTGCTAATTGCCAGGATGTTTGGGAGAAGGAGAGTTAAGCCTATTGTTTTCTCAGGCCAAAAGGCTGCTGGAAATGTATAGGAACCTAGGACACGATCCTGCTTCATCTCAGATCTGCTTTGGGTTTCAAGAGGGGGAAACCTTAAGCCACATGGATTGAGATCCCCAGTCACTGACTGGAGTCACCCTGAATATGGACATTGGACTATAACCTATGGACTATTTCTAAAAGAACTTTTGACAACTACAAACTTACCATCTCTGCTGTGTATCTGGACCTCAAGAAATGAACTCAAGTCTGTCTATATTGATCTCTCTCTCTCTCTCTCTTTTCTTTTTTAATAAATTTTAGTTTAGTTAATAAGAATTGGCTATAAGCATGTATTTTTGGGTAAGATCTAAGTTATCATTGGATCTGGGTGTGTGGCTGATCCCTTGGGATTGGGAGAGCCTTTTCTTTTATATGATGAAATAAGATTTTCAGAATTTATCATCATATGTTTGACAGGTGTGTCTGGACGGAGGCCTGAGGCTGGGTCCTTTAAGGGAGCTGCGTGGTTTGCACTTCTGAGTAACCAGGGAGGTAACACACAGGCTGTTTGGGCCTGGTTGGTAAATCTAACCATTGGAATATCCACCAGCGTTTGGGGTTTGTCTGCCCCGTTCTGTTTGCAGTTCACCCTGATTGAGTGACCTCAGCTGGCTCCCACGGGCAGCACCGTCACAGTGACTGTCTTCAGTAAAGTCAAAGAGGTGAACGATCTGCCCTGCTGGCTTGCTTCCCTATAGCATTCATTAAGGAGGGTACCTGTATATCTCCACTTTCCTTGTGGAGTTTGTTTGCAATTCAAAATCTTGCAAAACGCTGCCGCCAGTCTGTCCTTCGGGAAGGTTCTTTGTGTTCCTCGGAAGATCCTTTAAAGCTCTGCCGGGTATGGCTGAGGCTAGTTTTAAATAAGCGCTACCTGGTGGCTGAACAGTGTGTTGAGAAATTGTACAGCCCGTTACGTCACCACACCTGGGTTCATTATGAAATCTACTTAAGAGCCGGAGTTCCCTATGGCAGTCACGGTTATTCCGATAGTGCAGGGAAGGGGTGTCACGAAGAGTGGGGGAGTCAGGGCCCTGCACCCCTCTTCCTGGGATTCACCGTGACTCTCAGCCAGCCAGTAAAATGGAAGGTTTATTATATAACAGAAACACAGTCCCAAGCAGAGCTTGTAGGTACAACCAGAACCCCTCAATCAAGTCTTGCGGGGGGGGGGGTTAGGGAACTTAGCCCCCAGCTGGGGGTTCCCTGCGTTTCACCACCCAGCCCAAAACTGAAACTAAAAACTCCTCCAGCAGCTCTCTCCCCCCTCCCCCTGCTCCTTTGTTCAGTCTCCCAGCCGAAGGTGTCACTTCTTCCACACACACACACCCCCCCCCCGGCTCAGGTTACAGCTCAGGTAGCTTCCTTCTCATCCCCAATGTAACTCCCCTGCAACATTCCCAGGTCAAATCTGCCCCCCTCCCTGCCCCGTCACAAGGGGTTTGATGTGATATTGGTCTCTGAGGAGCTGTCTTGTGCAGCAGTGTCACATCCACCTTATGCAGAAGGTGGGTTCCCTGGTTACACATGTCGGCTGGTGTTTATACGATTGTACAAGTTACGCATCTTGTCACATGTCACTAACATCCAATCGCTCGGCATGTCCCAGTCCCCTAGCCGCCTGTTCTGGTCCTTCTTTATCTTTGTTTTGGATACTAGTGTCACCGATCCACAGAATCGGTGCTACAGACCCAGCTTTGGAACAGTCTGTGGGACAGTGGTCCCCAAACTTTTCAGGGTTGCGTCCCCCCCTTACTCCTGCCAGTGCCCCCCTGCTGGGAGCGGGGCCCCGAGCGGGGAGGGGGGATCGCAGACAGTGGTAAGGGGGCTGAGGCTGGGGCTACAGCTGGGGGTGGGACTGGGAGTGGAGCCCCGGCTGGGGGCCAAGGTCAGAGGGGGGCCAGGGGTGGAGCTGGGTGATGCTCCCTTCCCATCCCCTGTGGGAGTTGGCCCAGGCCCCAGCCAGGCCCCCCCAAATGGCCCTCTGTGCCCCCCTAGGCACGCCCCACAGTTTGGGGACCTCTGCTCTGGGAGGGGCCCTTCAGTGGGCCACCTCCCCCGGGGTCTCACTTCCCCCCGGCCTTTGTTCCCGAGCTGGGGGATGCGGCTCGGCCCACTGCGGAGGGGTGGCGGGGGGGGGGCATCCATGGTGGTTGGTCGCCAGGTGTCCACGTCCCGGCCATTGGATCTGCCCTTGTCTTCTCAAGAGCTGCATGGAGATGGGACCTAAGGGCCCAGGCCGCCAGGCACCATCCACACCTGTGTCTTCACTTCCCCGATAGCAAACAGTCTCTTCCCCCCACTAGGGAACAATGCAGCATACAGGGGAAACTGAGGCACACATCGGCTTCTTAAAAATATTACGAAACCCATCCCCCCCATCCTTGTCACAACTAGTTTCCAGGCACTGGCCTGTGAAGGCGCCTCCCTCGCTGGTGCTGAGACATAGAACAAACGGCTCTTGATTTTGGCAAGTTTCCGGTGCCAAATGCTGACTCAGCACCTGGCGGAGTGATGGGTCCCTGGCGTAAGCGGCCAGGGTGCTGGTCCAGGCCAGGGTGTATCACTATTACAGTGTTTGTGCGCCGTGCGCTTGGCGCATTGTGCGCACGGCTGCCAGGCTGCTCACAGCGAGCGCCCGGGGCCCGCCCCACAGGACTCCTCACCCAGACGCAGGTGGGAGGGATAGGGCGGGTATTGGGGGGCGCTGGGCAGGTGCCTCATGTGCTTCTCTCCCCACTGCCACAGGCGGGGCGCCGGAGGACCCTGGAGGCGGCGTGAGAAGGGAGATCGCAGACCAGGCTGATGCCGACGGCGGACGGAGGCCGAGCAGGGCCCAGCCCATTGTCCCCGAGCCCCTTGCTAGTGACGAGGCCCTGCAGGTGCCCCACGTCCCTAAGTCACCCAGGTAACCACTTGGGCAGGGCAGAGACATCCCAGCCAGCCAGACTCCCCCTGGCGCAAGGCCAGCCGTGGTGGGGGGCGCATGCCAGCCCTGATCAGGCTCTGGCAGGGGCAGTGTCTAGGGTTTCCAGGCGTCTGGTTATTGACTGGAACGCCCAGTCGAAAAGTGACCTTGGCGGGTCCAGTCAGCACTGCTGACCGGGCCATTAAAAGTCCGGTTGGCTGCAGCGGCCAGCTCCATGCGGCTCCCGGAAGTGGCTGGCATGTCCCTCCGGCTCCTAGGTGCAGGGGCAGCCACGGGGACTCCGCACGCTGCCTCCGCCCTGAGCACTGGCTCAGCAGCTCCCATTGGCCGGGAACCTTGGCCAATGGGAGCTGTGAGGACAGTGCCTGTGGCGAGTGAAATATGCAGAGCCCCTTGGCCGCCCCTGCGCCTAGGAGCTGGAGGGACATGCCGCTGCTTCCAGGTGCTGCCTGAGGTCAGTGCCGCCCGGCTGGAGCCCGCAACCCCTCCCCAGCCTGGAGCCCCCTCCCACGCTCTGAGCCCCTCACCCCCAGCCAGAGCCCTCACCCCCCCACCCCTGCCGGGTGAAAGTGAGCGAGTGATGGAGGGAGGGGGATGGAATGAGCGGGGGGCGGGGCCGCAGAGGAGGGTTGGGGCCAGGGTTTTCTGCAGTCAGTAAGTTGGCCCCCCTGGCAGTGTGCCCAGCACAGAGCTGGGTGCAGTGGGGCTGGGGGGTATTTGGACTAGGCCAGGCTGAGCTCTGGGGTCCTGCCCCGGCCCCTGCAGTGTTGCTGGGGGAGCAGCCACTGTCCTGTCGCTGTGGCCAGGAGGATGCGGCATTGTGCTGGGACCGGCAGCTCTCGGGGTGGGGGGTGGGGGGTGGGGGGGTCCCGCTGTGTGTACAGGGTCGGGTTGGGCCCGGGACACCCCCACTCTAACCAGCCCCCACCACAGCAGGCCGCTTCCCTGCACCTGGGCTGAGTGGGGTCTCGGGGCATGGCCTGGGGGCTCCCGCACGCTGGGGCCAACGGAAGGGACCGGTCCCACCTCCGGTCCCAGCCTCACCCGTCTCCCTCCCAGGGACCGCAGCCTGATTGCGGGGGCCGTGGAGAGGAATGACTTCCTGCGGCTCCTGGGCGAGGGCCAGGCAGACGCCATGGTGCAGAGCTTCAGGCCCGCCTGGCACGGCCCGGGGCACACGGTGCTGGCCGAGGGCACCGACGGGGACGCCATGTACATCGTCGCTGGTGAGCGCCGGCCCTGCCCCGTGCGCCTGTGAGCATCCACCAGCCCTGCCCAGCCCCGCTCCACGTGCACCAGCCCCCCCGTGTCAGTGTGTGAGCCAGCCCAGCCCCCCCGTGTGTGTGAGTGTGAGCCCCCCCGTGCGTCTGTGAGCATCCACCAGCCCTGCCCAGCCCCGCCCCCCGTTTGTGTGTGAGCCAGCCCTGCCCAGCCCCCCCACGTGTGCGTGCGAAGGAGTGCGAGTGCCCGGCCCCCCGGTGCGGGAACATGCGCTCCGTTCCCGAGCCCAGCGCCCCGCGCTCCTGTCTCCACCCCCGCCTCCCCCTCCCCGACAGTCCTGCCCTGGGTGAGTTCCGCCAATTGAAGTGGGGTGGGGGGAAGGGGCGGGTCCGTCTGTCCCGTTTCAGGTGGTTTCCTTTGCAGAGGGTGAGCTGAGTGTGACCCAGCGCGGCTGCCCCCTCCGCACGCTGCTCCCGGGGGATGTGTTTGGGGAGCTGGCGATCCTGTACCACTGCAAACGCACCGCCACCGTCACAGGTGAGGGCTGGCCGCAGGCCCCGGCTCCGCCCCCTGCCCCCACCCCAGACTCCGCCCCCTACCCCACCCCAGACTCCGCCCCCTGCCCCCACCCTGGCTCCCCGCCCTCGCCCCAGGCCCAGCCCTGCTGCTGCCCTGGCTCCAGACCCCACCCCGGCTCCACCTCCACTCCGACTCCGCCCCCTGCCCCCACCCCAGACCCACCCCCTGCCCCTGCCCTGGCTTCAGACTCTACCCCTGCCCCAGCCCCACCTACACCCCAGCTCCGCCCCCTGGCCCCACCCCAGACCCTGCCCCTGCCCTGGCTCCAGATCCTGCTCTGCCCTGGACCCCGGACACTGCTCCAGCCCCAGAGGGCTGCAAACAAGCAGAGCCACTGCCCCCCCCCCCTGTTTCCCCCCCCCCACCAGCAGAGCTCTGGCGCTGCCCCACTGGACGTAGCTGCCCCCCTAGTGGGGGCAGGGCCGGGCAATGCTGGGTCCCGTGTGAGCCTGGCTGATGGAGCAGAGCCGGGACCCCTCCCCCTGCCCCCAGACTAACCCTTCCCCCCCAGCGCTCACCCAGGTCCGGCTCTGGGCCATCGACCGGCAGACTTACCGCACCATCGTCACCAGCCAGGCCAAGCGCCGGCGGGCCGAGATCCTGGACTCCCTCCGAGAGTGAGTGGGGGGCAGCCCCTTGGGGGGCGGGGGGAGCGCCTGTGGGGGCGGGGCCCCTTGAGGAGGGGAGGGGAGCGGGGGAGTGCCCCTGAGGGGTGGGACCTTGGGCCACTCAGAGACTCCAGGGCTGCCCTGAGCCCAGGCTCTCCCATCCCCATCCCACCCCCCATCCTCCTGGAGCCAGGCCCTGAGCCCTCAGACCCCACCCTGTTCCCAGTGCTGCGGCTGCCCCCACCCCAGAGTCAGCATCCTCCCCACCTTCCATATCTCCCACCCCTCCCCCGGGGTCAGCGTCCCACTCTGTCCCTCTCCATGGGGTCAGCGTCCCATTCCTTCCCCCCACGGGGTCCTTTAGCCCCATAAGTTTCAGGGCCAGAAGGGCCCATCCTGATCCTCCTGTCTGACCTGCCCACTGCGGCCCCCAGAACTCGCCCCCCCCCCCCCCCCCCCCCCCCCCCCCCCCCCCCCCCCNAATCAAGACTTCACGTGACAGAGACTCCACCATTCGCACTAGTTCAAACCAGCGAGTGACCCGGGCCCCAGGCTGCAGAGGGAGGCGAAACCCCCCCAGGGTCTCTGCCAACCTGACCCGGGGAAAATGCCTTCCCCGCCCTAAATCCGGGGATCAGTCAGACCCTGGGCATGTGGGTGAGACCCACCAGCCAGACAGCTGGGAAAGAATTCTCTGCAGCAACTCAGAGCCACCCCGCACCCTGGTCCCATCACCGGCCGCTGGGCGTATTTGTTGCTAGCGGTCGCAGATCGGCTCCATGCCATCGTCGGCAGCCCCATCACACCATCCCCTCCATAAACTGATCACGCTCAGCCTGGAAGCCAGTTTGGGGTTTTGCCCCCACTGCTCCCCTTGGGCGGCTGCTCCAGAACTTCACTCCTCTGGTGGTGAGAAACCTTCATCTAATTTCAAGTCTAAACCTGTTGATGGCCAGTTTCTAGCCACGTGTTCTTGTGTCCACATGGGCGTTTAGCTTCAATAACTCCTCTCCCAGCCTGGTGTTTCTCCCTGGGATGGATTTAGAGGGAGCGATCCGATCTCCCCTCGGCCTGCGTCTGCTCAGGCTAAACAAGCCGAGCGCGTTGAGTCTCCTCTCGTAAGGCAGGTTCTCCGTTCCTCCGCTCAGCCTTGTCGCCCTTCTCTGCACCTCTGCCAGTCTGAATCCATCTTTCTTACCCGCGGCAGAGCAGCCCTGCTCGCATGTTCCAGCCGAGGGCTCACCAGTGCCTCTTCCTGGTGTAGGGGCGATTCTCCGGCCTTCCCCCTTCGCTTCTTTCTGGCTGCAAGTCCTCTTGTCATGTTCTCACTTGCAATCTCCGGCGAGTTGTCTTCTGTCCTCCTGGGTCTGACCATTGACTCGTCCCCTCTTCTTTGGGCCTCGCCACTCTGCACTTCTTCCGGCCCCCGCCTGCCGAGGAAGGGGAAGTGTATCCTCGGCTACGTGCTGGCTAGCCCAGTGCTGGGGGCTTTGAACTACGTTCAACAGGGCAGGAGAGAAAAGCCCCTCGGTAAGCCCAGAGACCTGTGCTGAAGGGTCAGGATCTGGGGGAAGCGGGGGCCATCACGGCAGGGACAAAGGAGAGACAAGAGCACTGGAGAGGGGAAAGCTTAGGCACATAGTCCCAGTTCCGACACGCCTGACCGCCCGGAGCCTTGGTGGGCTAGTTCCCATGGCTGCTGTGCTGGTCCAGAAGGGTACAGCCCGGGCAGGAAGGACAGGCAGGGCAAAAGGCAGGAAGTGTTCGGTGTGGCCTTGTATATCAAAGCTGCCTACACGTGCGCTGAGGCAGAAGTGGGAGGCAGACCTGCTGAAACACTCTGGATAAAGATTAAAGGGGTAAAAAACAAGGGTGATGTCACGGTAGGAGTCACACAGGGTCGGGGCTACGCCCCAGCCTGGGAACAGTCCCTGGAAGGGCCCTTCAGTGACCCAGACCCCCCCGGGGTCTCACTCTCCCCCCAGGGTGAGCCACGCGGCCTCCCCGCCTCCTGAGACTGGGCCCCTGGGCCCGCAGCCCCCCTGCCCCACCCCGGGAGCGCCGGGCAGCGAGTCTGGGACAGACCCTGGGGAGACGTGTCCTCTCCTCAGGGATCAGTGCCCCTTGCCCAGCGTCTGCAGGGACACTCGCCCAGCGCTGTGAAACCAGGCGGGTTTATTAGTCACCTGACACACGGCCCAGGCAGCCCCTCAGGCGGCCCAGAGAACTGACGGTTACAGCCAAGCCCGGCCTGGTCAGCCAGCGCCCAGCCCAGCCGTTTGCATTTTCACTGACACCTCCGGTCTGAGCCTTCTGGTTCACATAGTTCCGACCCTGGGCTGGTGCAGGAGCCGGGTGGAGTTTTGTCCTACGGTGACCCAGGCATTCCCCACAAGGACGTCCGAGCTGGTGACCTGGAGAACCCCGACTACCAGCCCCCCGCCCCGCCTGTGTCTGCCCAGGGCTCTGAGCCGTAGGCCGGGCGAATGGCTCCACACCTGGGCCCGAAGCCCCAGTCACAGCCCTTCAGCATTCGATGGGGTGGCACCACACGGGGTGTGACAAGGGGCCTGTCTCCCCCATGGCCACCTCCCTCCACTCCCCTGGGGGTCCGATGAGTCCGAGCCCAGGAGAGTCCGACGAGACACGTACCTGGGGCCTGGAGTGGGAGCCCGTCTGCCACCCCTGTGCCCCCGAGGAGCTGGCTGGGTGGCTGCTTCCCTCCGACGGGTCAGTCACATCGTCCCTCTCGGAGCCGGAGCTCCAGGCTGCCTTGGCTGGGCCTGGGCTTTCCCCAGCTCACCCCCCACGGGCTCTGTCTGGCCCCTGTTCCACTAACCCTGGGCTTCTGCCCACGTACGCCCCGTTTTCCTACAGACATCACAGCTCAGGGCTCTGAGACCCCTTGGAGGAGTCAACCCGCATCCTGCTCCCCCCCCTTTGGGTTTACCCCAGTCCCACTTCTGGGGCATCTCCACGGTCCCTCTCCCAGCACCCAGGCTTAGGCCAGTCCCCTTCGGGTCTCCCCACCCCCAGACCGACTGTCCCCAAAGTGATCTGCCCACCGGCCTGCGCGGCTCAGCCCCTTCGGCTTCCTGCCCACGGTTTGGCTCATAGGGACACAGCTCCTGGAGTTGTTCTGATCCAGCCCAACGATCCCCATGTAGACTGGGTACATGTCACCTCAGGACAGGATGCAGAGATAAAATTTCTTGACAGCTTAAATGATGCTTCTCGGAGCAGCTAGGCCTGGAACCCACCAGAGGAGAGGCAATTCTTGATTTAGTGCTAAATGGAGCACAGGATCAGGTCCAAGGGGTGAATATAGCTGGACTGCTTGGTAATAGTGACCGTAATATAATTACATTTAACATCCCTGTGGCGGGGAAAACACCACAGCAGCCCAACACTGGAGCATTTAATTTCAGAAGGGGAATGACACAAAAATGAGGAAGTTAGTTAACCAGAAATTTAAAGGTACAGCACCAAAAGTGAAATCCCTGCAAGCTGCTCAACTTAAAAAACATAGTAGGAGAACCAAAAAAGTGCCACTGAGGCTAAACAACAAAGTAAAAGAAGCAGTGAGTTACAAAAAGGCATCGATTAAAAAGGGGAAGTTAAATCCTAGTGAGGAAAATAGAAAGGAGCATAAACCCCGGCAAGGGAAGTGTACAAATATAATCAGGAAGGCCAAAAAACAATTTGAAGAACAGCTAGAATCAAAAAATAATAGCAAAAAATTCTTTAAGTACATGAGAAGCAGGAAGCTGCTAAACAACCAGTGAGGCCACTGGATGATCGAGATGCTAAAGGAGCACTCAAGGACGATAAGGCCATTGAGGAGAAACTAAATGAATTCTTTGCATCGGTCTTCACAGCTAAGGATATGAGGGATATTCCCAAACCTGAGCCTTGGAGGCATTGTGGATAGTTCTCTGAAAACATCCACTCAATGTGCAGCGGCAGTCAAAAAAGCAAACAGAACATTTAGAATAATTAAGAAAGGGATAGATAATGAGACACAAAATATCATATTGCCTCTATTTAAATCCATGGTACACCCACATCTTGAATACTGCGTGCAGATGTGGTCGTCCCATCTCACAAAAGATACATTGGAATTGGAAGAGGTTCAGAAAGGGGCAACAAAAATGATTAGGGGTCTGGAACGGCTTCCGTATGAGGAGAGATTAATAAGACTGGGGCTTTTCAGCTTGGAAAAGAGATGACTAAGGGGGGATATGACAGAGGTCTATAAAATCATGAGTGGTGTAGAGACAGTAAATAAGGAAGTGTTATTTACTCCTTCTCATAAAACAAGAATTAGGGGTCCCCAATTGAAATTAATAGGCAGCAGGTTTAAAACAAGCAAAAGGAAGTATTTCTTCACACAACACACAGTCAACCTGTGGAACTCTTTGCCAGAGGATGTTGTGAAGGCCAAGAGTATAACAGGGTTCAAAAAAGAAGTAGATAGGTTCATGGAGGACAGGTCCATCAATGGCTATTAGCCAGGCTGGGCAGGGATGGTGTCCCTAGCCTCTGTTTGCCAGGAGCTGGGAATGGGCGACAGGGGCTGGATCACTTGATGATTCCCTGTTCTGTTCATTCCCTCTGGGGCACCTGGGATTGGCCGCTGTGGGAAGACAGGAGACTGGGCTAGATGGACCTTTGGTCTGACCCAGTCTGGCTGCTCTTATACAAATCCTCCAGTGCAGTGACCCCTCCCCTAACCCATTTGTGGGGAGATCCTCCCAGCGGGGGGGGGGGGGGCCTTCCATGTAGGTCACCCCTGGGGTCTTCTGCACACCCCAGAACCTGTTCCCATAAGCCTCAGGTGCCCATTCAGACTTGAGCAGTGGAGCCTGGTTGAACTGTTCCTAGTCCCCAGTATCGGCTCCGCCCATCTGGCTGGGCGCCCCTATGGCTCTGGGACGAGCAAGGGGGTGAGACGCGGAGCCGGCCGGCGGGGTCAGCCTGGTTCGATCGCAGGCCTCCTCAAAGGCAGTGAGGTAGGAACCGATATCCCGCCCCTCCTCCAACCGGGCAACAATTTGGGATCTAGGCTCCCCTAGAACTGGCATCCTGGGGCCTTTCCCCACTTTCCCCTCGGTGGGTCCTCTCGCCCCTCGGCTTCTCCAGCCCCCGTTCACGCTTTCGCTGCCTCTCCTGCTTCTTCCTCCTGTTTTCGCTGCATCTCACAGGCTGCTACCTCTGTTCCTCCAGCCAAAGCTCCTTCGCTCTCGGCTCCAGCTCCCACCAAATCCATCGATGGGGAACCAGGTCGTGAGGACGCCCCTGCTGCTGCCAGAACACTTAGAGTGGGGGTGCTGCAGCTGCGCCTCCCCTTACCCCTGTCTGCGCCCCCCACTGCCCCGTGGAGCTGGGCCGTGGCTCCGGGGAGGGGGGGACACGGACAGGGGTAAAGGGGCTGAGACTGGGGCCACAGCTGGGGGCAGGTGTGCCACCCCGGCACGGGAACAGCAGCCGGGGCTGGGAGCAGAGCCCTGCGTAATACCTGGGGGTGCTGCACCCCTAGTTCCCACGCCTCCGGCTGCCTCCGTCACTCTCGTATCCTTCTGGAACCCCACTTGGGCCTGGGTCCCGTTGGCGGCGGGTGCCGGTCCCCGGGCTGGGTGCCAGGCGGGCCAGGGTGCTGACATGGCCCCGCTCTTCTCCCCAGGGCGCCATCGCTGCAGGGCCTGGCGGACGCTCAGCTCTCCAAGCTGCTGGACTCCATGGAGGAGGTAGGAGCCGGGGGCTGCACGGTCCCACGGGCCCCATGGGCTCCCTCGCCTCCAGGGATGGGGCTGCCCCATGGCACCGACAGCGCCTCCCTGCCCCGGGAGTGGCCCACGGGGACGGCTGGTCCCAGCCCTGGCTGGGGGCCGGGCCGAGGGTCAGGAACTGGCCCACGCGACGCTGCACTGGTTCCATGCTGGGCCCTGGGGCTGGCGACACGCCTGGGCACGGGGGGGCGCAGGGCGAGGACCCCATGCCCGGGCACTGCCTGCCCTGCTCCACGTGGCTCCTGGAAGCGGCCGTCACGTCCCCCCTCCGGCTCCTAGGGCTGGGTGAATCCCTGCAGGGCCGGCGGTTGCCTAGGGCACTAGCATTTGGGTGGCGCCGGCGCCCCGGTCGTCATCGGTATTTCGGGGGCGGGACCTTCCGCTGCCCAGGGTGGCGAAAAAGCTGGCGGCGCTCCTGGATCCCTGGGTGCATCTCCCAGGGCCGCCAGGACATCTGCCCTGCCTTGTGGTACCAGGCCTGTCCGCGTGTCCGTCCCACGGGGCCGGCCCCATCCGTGTGGAGCTCGGCCTGTCTGTGTGTCTGTCCCGTGGGGCTCGGCCTGTCTGTGTGTCCCTCTGTGTAGGTAGGTTGCCAGGTGGCCAGGTTTCGACTGGAACGCCCGGTGGAAAAGTGACCCTGGTGTCTCCGGTCAGTGGCACAGTGAGGCTAAGGCAGCTCCCTGCCTGCCCTGGCTCCACGTGGCTCCTGGAAGCGGCCGTCACGTCCCCCCTCCGGCTCCTAGGCTTAGGGGCGATCAGGGAACCTCCGTGCGCTGCCCCTGCCCCGAGCGCCAGCTCTGCAGTTCCCATTGGCCAGGAACTGGGGCCAGTGGGAGCTGCCAGGGCGGCGCCTGCGGGCAGAGTCAGCAGGCAGAGCCGCCTGGCCACCCCTGCACCGAGGAGCTGGAGATGCCAGGCCGCTTCCGGGACCCAAGCAGAGCCCGGGCAGGCAGGCAGCTGCCTTAGCCCCACTGTGCCACTGACTGGGAGCTGCCTGAGGTTAGTGCCGCACGGCTGGATCCTGCACCCTCTCCCCAAGCCCCTGCCCCAGGTCGGAACCCCCTCCTGGAGCCAGCACCCCACACCCCCTCCCACACCCCAGCACTGACCCCCCACACACACCCCAACCCCAGCCCTGACCCCCCTCCTGCACCCAAACCCCCTCCTGGAGCCCCCACCCCCTCCCCCACCCCAGCCCTGACCCCCCTCCTGCACCCAAACTCCCTCCCACACCCCAGCCCTGACCCCCCTCCTGCACCCAAACTCCTTCCCACACCCCAACCCCCTCCCCCCCCCCCGCCCCTGCCCCCCCCCCCCCCCCCCAGCCCTGCCCCCCCCCTCCCCCACCCCAGCCCT
Organism: Platysternon megacephalum; assembly: GCA_003942145.1. NCBI lineage: Eukaryota > Metazoa > Chordata > Testudines > Platysternidae > Platysternon > Platysternon megacephalum. The sequence continues at coordinate 576,416 of QXTE01000418.1, forward strand.
GACTCCCCTCCCACACCCAAACTCCCTGGTCTGTCGATGTGTCCGTCCTGCGATGACGGGTCTGTCCGTGGGTCTGTCCTGCAGTGCACATTCGCTCATGACGAGGTGATTGTTCGCGAAGGGGACGAGGGGAATAACTTCTACATCATCCTGAGAGGAGAGGTGGGTCCAGCCCGGCCCGGGGCACAACCCCCCCCCCTCCCCTGCCTGGGGCACGACCCCTCCCCCGCCCTGTTGGGGCAACAGTTCACCCTGGGGCTGCAGCCCCCACCTGGCTCTCATGAGCCCAGGGCCTTGTCTCCCAGCAGCCCCGCAGCCAGCCCGGGCAGATCGCGCTTGCACCTTCCTCCGGGGGAGCCAACAGGAGGCAGCCTGACGTGCCCTGCACCAGGCCCCCCCACCCACTCCCCCCCGGCCCCAACAGCCCAGAGCCCACCCCCGGCTCTGCGGCCACAGGGGGGCAGGCCCCTGGCTGGGGCGGGCAGGGGCAGTTCGGGGGCGGGTAGGTGACTCTGGGGGTTGGGGTGCTGCTCCGTCAGAGAGCCCAGGTGTAAACATGCCAGTCCCCTGCCCTGCTCTGCCCCTGGGCCCCCTGCCCCCCCCACCAGCCCCCCCGAACTGGGCTCCTCTGCCGGCCTGGGGGCCCCCTGCCTCCCGCCCCTCCAGCCCTCCTGAACTGGGCTCCTCTGCCGGCCTGGGGGCCCCCTGCCTCCCGCCCCTCCAGCCCCCCCAGGAGCGATGCCCCAGCCCCCATCTCCCCACAGGTTCGGGTCAGCAGGCGCATGCACGGGCGGGAGGAGCCGATCCGGGTGCTGCGAGCCGGCGAGCACTTCGGGGAGCTGTCGCTGCTGCGGTAGGTGCCGCCCTGGAGCCCCTCGGCCCTGCCCAGTCGGCCCTGGCACCCGCACAGCAGGGGCCCCTGTGGGCGCTCGCAGCCGGACGTGCAACACACAGACACCACGGGGCCCGGCACACGCACACACCCACACCACGGGGCCCCCGCGGGCGCTCGCAGCCGGACGTGCAACACACCGACACCACGGGGCCCGGCACACGCACACACCCACACCACGGGGCCCCCGCGGGCGCTCGCAGCCGGACGTGCAACACACAGACACCACGGGGCCCGGCACACGCACACACCCACACCACGGGGCCCCCATGGGCGCTCGCAGCCTGATGTGCACACGCCCCGTGCACACGTGTGCACACTCCCCACCCCTGTCACCCCCCAGCACAGGCAGGCTCCCCGGTACTTGCCCCGCAGTGTCTCCGCTCCGCGCCCGCACACGGACGCTCCCAGCCCAAGCCCGGGGCGCAGACCCCCAGTCCCCGTCCCAGTAGAGACACCAAGTCTCCTGTCCCCACCCCGCACCGCACAGCCCCCCCGGCCTCCCTCACGGCCTCTCTCCTCTCTGCAGCAACATCCGCCGGACGGCCACCTGCCGGGCGCACGGGGCGGTCGCCTGCATCACCGTCACCAAGGAGTGAGTCGGCCCCAGGGGGCGGGAGCCCCACACTAGGGGCACCGTGTTGCAGAGGGGACTTGACTTCAAGCCCTGCCCGATGGTGCCATGGACATGGCATGCGGTGCCCAGGGCTGGCTTCACCCCCCGTTCCTCCACAGGCCTGCCAGCCAGAGGAACTGGAGCCAGAGTAGGGGAGCCAGGACTCCTGGGTTCTCTCCCCGGCTCGGGGAAGGGAGTGGGGACTGGTGTGTTGGAGCAAGGGGGGCTGGGATCCAGGACTCCTGGGTTCTCTCCCCGGCTCGGGGAGGGGAGGGGGGGCTGGTGGGTAGAGCAGGGGGGGCTGGGAGCCAGAACTCCTGGGTTCTCTCTCCAGCTGTGGGAGGGGAGTGGGGACTGGTGGGTTGGAGCAAGGGGGGCTGGGATCCAGGACTCCTGGGTTCTCTCCCCGGCTCTGGGAGGGGAGTGGGGACTGGTGGGTCAGAGCAAGGGGGGCTGAGAGCCAGGACTCCTGGGTTCTCTCCCCGGCTCTGGGAGGGGAGTTTGGGCTGGTGGGTCAGAGCAAGGGGGGCTGGGAGCCAGGACTCCTGGGTTCTCTCCCCAGCGCTGCCACTGATTTGCTATGTGAGCCTGGCCAAGTCCCTTTGTCTCTGCTCCTCCCTCCCCCTGTCTCTGGGTCAGGGGCTGCGCTGTGCCTTGGCTCCCATGGGCAGAGGCTGTTCCGGGGGGCTGGGTCTCTCCACTGGTCCTGCCAATGCCTCCTGTCTCCTCCCTCCCCGCAGAGACTTCCAGGAGATCTGCCCCTTCTGCCCCACGCCCAGGCAGCTCTCAGAGCCGTGAGTGTCTCCCTGGGGGACGGGGAGGGAGGGTCCTGCTAACACTGCCCCTCCATGGGGCCAGGGCATCCCCGTGCGGCGAGGTGCAGCCAGGACCATGGGGGGCAGGTGCCATGGGGAGGTGGGTGCATGGGGAAGTAGGGGAGAGGGGGACCATGCGGGCAGGTGCCACGCAGTGACAGGGGGCTATGAGGCGGGTGCCACGCAGTGACAGGGGGCTATGAGGCGGGTGCCACGCAGTGGCAGGGTGGCAGGGGATGCCAGGGGGTGGGTGCTGCACAGGGGCCTATGAGGCAGGTGCCATGGGGAGGTGGTGCATGGGGAAGTAGGGGGGAGGGGGACCATGGGGGCAGGTGGCAGGGGTGGGTGCCATGGGGAGGTGGGTGGCAGGGGATGCCAGGGGGCGGGTGCCACGCAGTGGCAGGGGGGCTCCTGTCCTGGCCCTGGGGGACTGACCCGCTGATCGGTTCGTTCTCTCCCTGCCAGAGACGTGGCCGTGCTGGAGGTTCCCTCCCTTCCTGAGCCCGGACGGTGAGTCCCGGCCCTGGGGCCCCGCACAGACCCAGCCGGCCCTTGAGGGATCCTTCCCCCTCCGCCAAGGTTTCCCTGGCGCTGTCTCTCAGAGTCAGAAGTGTGGGGCTGGAAGGGACCTCGCGAGGGCACCATGTCCAGCCCCCCGCGCTGAGGCAGGGCCAGGTGAACCTGGACCAGCCCTGACAGGGGTTTGCCCAACGTGGGATCCCACAGCCTCCCTTGGGAGCGGGTCCCCACGCTTCACTCCCCAGCCGTTGGACAGGGTCTTCCTAGGCGCTAACCTCAGTCTCCCTGCTGCAGATTTAGCCCATTGCTTCTCGTCCTACCGGCCGGGGACATGGAGAACAAGTGATCCCCCCGCCCTGTAGAACAGCCTTGAGCAGCTCTGCAGAGTGTTATCAGGTCCCCCCTCAGCCCTTCTCTCAACACTAAACAGGCCCCGGCTTTGCGACCCTTCCTCACAGGTCAGCTTCTCTGAACCTCTGTGTGACGGGTTGGGCCCCTTGGGAAGCCCCCGATGTGCTGAGATACCCCCGAGTGTCTGCCTGTCCTGCCAGCCGGGGCCCCCTTCACCTGTCTTGCTGAGCCAGGCTATTAACGCAGCCTCCAGCACACACAGGCAGGGCCACCCCCAGCTGCAGGTCAGCTCTGGGCAGACTCCGCTTCAGGGACTTGCTCCAGCGCTCTGGTGCTCGCTCCTTTCACGGGGGACAAACCCAAAGGTTTGATGAAATGCGCCTCCTCCCTCAGTGTGGAGAGAGGTGGGCACACTCCCCCCCTCCCCCCCCCCATTAGAAATTACAGAAACAAACTGTATTAACGATAACGGTCAGATTTTAAGTGGTAAAAGGGGTGAGACACAGAACAACGCAGATTACCAAGCAAATGAAAAACCCGCAGCCTGAGCTGGTTTCACTAAGGACATCGGTTACAGATAGTCTCTCTCCCCTGGATGTTCTCGCAGGCAGCTTGCAAAGTTCCTGTGGTTCCGAGTTCCAGTTATTCCTTTTCAGACTGGACCCGTCTCAGTCTGGACTTCCCCTGCCTTCCCTTCAGCACTCTGTCTTCTTGGGCAGACGCCATGGCGAGGGGGAGCCCCATTTGCCTTCCCCCCCACCCCAAATAGGATTGACATAAGACCGGAATCCTTTGTTTCCCAAACTTGACACCCCCCCCCCCCAGGTAGTGGCTGGGGGGGGGGGGTCACAGCCGTGGGAGGGAGGCTGGGGGTGTGTGTGTCACAGCCGTGCGGGGGAGGTAGTGGCTGGGGGGGGGTCACAGCCGTGGGAGGGAGGCTGGGGGTGTGTGTGTCACAGCCGTGGGGGGGAGGTAGTGGCTGGGGGGGGGTCACAGCTGTGGGAGGGAGGCTGGGGGTGTGTGTGTCACAGCCGTGCGGGGGAGGTAGTGGCTGGGGGGTGTCACAGCCGTGGGGGGGAGGAGCTCAAGCTCCCAGAGACCCCCCAGCTGCCGTTCCCCGCGGCTGGGCCTGGCGTCGGGCTCATCGGGGCAGCTGGGGGCCGGTTCTGGTTCGCATCGGGCCCTAGTGCGCTTTGCCTGGGGGCAGCAGGCGGGGTCTCTCCCCAGGCCCTGGGGCAGGGCCCCCGGGGCTGTGGGGGGGGGGTGAGCGGGACCCGCCGGGCCAGGCTGCGGTGGGGTCATGGTGGGGCGGGCGCCGTCCGTGTGTCCGGCCTCTCACCGTGGGTCGCTCCCCCACAGCGCCCCGGCCCCGCTGCGGCTCCAGGACCTGGCGGCCGAGCGCTACGAGGATGGGCAGCACCAGGGCCTCCCCGTGGTCCTGGGCACCGGCGGCTTTGGCCGAGTTGAGCTGGTGAGACCAAGCAGCCCCTCCCGCCAAGCGCCAGCCCTGGGGGGCAGAGCTGAGCCCCCCACCCCCCAGCCTGCCCTGCCAGGCGCCCTGACCCCCTGCTTCCCCCAGGTGCGCGGGCGGGGGCAGCTCTTCGCCCTCAAGCGGATCCGCAAGGAGGACGTGGTGCGGAGGCGGCAGCAGGAGCACGTGCGCACGGAGAAGCGGGTGCTGGAGCGGAGCCGCTGCCCCTTCATCGTGGGGTAGGCGCCACCCCTGGGCTGGGGGCAGAGCACAGGGGGCAGCGAGTGCAGGGCTGCCCCCGGGAGTGGGGGGCGCTGGTGGGGTTGCTCGGGGGGGGCACTGGTGGGGCTGCCCCCGGGAGTGGGGGGCGCAGAAGGGGCTGCTCGGTGGGGGGGCACTGGTGGGGTTGCTCAGGGGGGGCTGCCCCTGGGAGGGGGGGCGCTGGTGGGGTTGCTCGGGGGGGGCTGCCCCTGGGAGGGGGGGCGCTGGTGGGGTTGCTCGGGGGGGGCGCTGGTGGGGCTGCTCGGGGGGGGCTGCCCCCGGGAGGGGGGGGCACTGGTGGGGCTGCTTGGGGGGGGCACTGGTGGGGTTGCTCGGGGGGGGCTGCCCCCGGGAGTGGGGGGGCGCTGGTGGGGCTGCTCGGGGGGGGCTGCCCCCGGGAGTGGGGGGGCGCTGGTGGGGCTGCTCGGGGGGGGTGCTCGGGGGGCATTGGCAGGATGCTGTGGCGGGGAGGGGGTCGGAGGCTCAGCTTAACCCCTTCTCGCCCTCTCCCCTAGGCTCTTTGGCACCTTCAAGGACAGCCAGTACGTCTACATGCTGCTGGAGTTCTGCCAGGGGGGCGAGCTGTGGACCAAGCTGCGCGAGGTGTACGGAGCCGGGGCACGCGGAGTGGGGGGGTGGCGTGGGGCCGGGGGGGCTGGCATATGGAGCAGGCACGCTGGCGGCAGCGCGGGAGAGGCTGTGGCAGACGGGGGCTGGTGCGGGCATAGGGTGGGCGGGCAGCGGGCTGGCAGGCGGGGCGGGATAGCTGGGGGGTGGGGGGCGGTGTTGTGGCAGGGTTGCCGTGTGCCGGGCTGGCAGGTGGCGCGGGCGGGGCCGTGGCGGGGTTGCTGGGGGCGGGCGGGGCAGTAGCGGGCGGCTGGGGGATAGGAAGGGGTCAGGCCGGGGGCTGTGCCTGCGGGGGCCGTGCCGGCCATGGGCACAGGGCGGACGTGTGGGCACTGAGCTGTCATGCCCCCCAGGCGCTGCTTCGAGGAGGAGGTGGCCGTGTTCTGCTCGGCCTGCGTGGTGGAGGCGCTCGATTACCTGCACGGCAACGGGATCATCTACCGGGACCTCAAGCCGGAGAACCTGATGCTGGACAAGCAGGGCTACATCAAACTGGTACCTGGGGGCAGGGCCGGCCGGCCCCGGAGCAGCCAGTGGGGCACTAGCCGGGGAGCTGCCCGGGTTGGCCCCGCTCTTCCTGGCACTGGGGAGAGGCCTGGGGCACGGCCCCTCCCGGAGGCTCTTGGTGGAAGGCAGCCGGCCTGGTGGGGTGAAGGGCAGGACCTGGAGCGCAGGGAGGACCCGTTCCCAGCGGGTGGGTGCCAGGGAGGGCTGGACGCTACCAAAGCAGAGGTAGGGCTCTTGGGCCGGTTATGCCCTCCCTGCCCCCAGGGCCCACGCTGTGCCCTCCTGCCGGGGGGGGGGGGGGGGGGGGGGGGGGGGGGGGGAGGGAGCTGGGAAGCGCCGTGCCAGTCCGTGGGACCTCATCTCCCTGCGTGGTGGCCGGAGCAGCGAACAGGTGCCAGGCTGCGCACGGACCGCGAGCAACAGGAACAGTCCCCAAGCGCTGCCCAGCCCTGTGGGACCCTCGCCAGGCTCTGGCTGGGCACCTGGTGCCAGGGCAGCGAGCAGGGCAGGGCGTCTAGGCTGGGCAGGAGGGAGATAAGAGGCAGGAGAGGGGACCAGGTCTGCAGCTGTTGAGCATGAGGAAGAGACGGGATGGGGGGCAATCGGGGGCTAATGCTATTCCCCTCCCTCCCCCGAGAGCAGAGCCAGGGATGGCTGATGAATTGGAAAGGTGCCAGATGGAGTTGTGGTCAAAGGAAGTGGCACTAACCTGTGGAACTCCCTGCCACATGACAGCATGGAGGCCTAAGAGGAGCAGGATTCAGGGAAGCGAAAGACCTTCTGTCAGGGATCCACAGGGCCGGGCTACAGCCCCAGCCTGGGAACAGTCTCTGGGAGGGGCCCTTCAGTGGGCCAACCCCCCCCAGGGTCTCACTCTTCCCCCGGGGTGAGCCACGCAGCCTCAGCGCCTCCATAGACTGGGCCTCTGGCCCCCAGCTTCCTGCAGAGACCTCCTGGGCCCCTGCCCAGGCTTTGCTCTCTCGGGGGGTCCCTTCCCAGCCCCCTGGGGGCGGGGGGAAATTCCCGAGTCAGGGAGCTGGCATGGCCTGTCTCTGCCCCCTGGCTGACTGGGTCTGTTTCGAGCAGTCCCTTAATGCCGCCTCGCCCCACCCAGCCGGGGCAGCGACCCCCAGCCCAGGTCTCTAGGCCTGGCCGGCCCAGCGGGGGTGGGGCTCTGCTGGCTCACAGCCCGCCTGTTGGCAGGTGGATTTCGGCTTTGCCAAGGAGCTGGCGCGGGGGGAGAAGACCTACTCGTTCTGTGGCACGCCCGAGTACCTGGCACCTGAGATCCTGCGGCACGAGGGCCATGATTTCGCCGTCGACTTCTGGATGATGGGCGTCCTCATCTTCGAGATGCTGGTGGGCCGGTGAGGGACCCCGCAAACTGCCCCGCCCCTGCCTGGGACCCCCGCGGTGCCCCCTGGGTATCAGCCCCTGCCCCCACCTGTGCTGGGACACCCACAGCTCCCCAGAATCAGCCCCTGCCCCCCCTGTGCCTGGGACACCCACAGCTCCCCAGAATCAGCCCCTGCCCCCACCTGTGCCTGGGACACCCACAGCCCCCTGGAATCAGCCCCTGCCCCCCCTGTGCCTGGGACACCCGCAGCTCCCCAGAATCAGCCCCTGCCCCCACCTGTGCCTGGGACACCCACAGCTCCCCAGAATCAGCCCCTGCCCCCACCTGTGCCTGGGACACCCACAGCCCCCTGGAATCAGCCCCTTCCCCCACCTGTGCCTGGGACACCCACAGCCCCCCGGAATCAGCCCCTCCCACACCTGTGCCTGGGACACCCACAGCCCCCCGTGGGGGTCAGACACAGAGCCTGGGACCCCCAAGGTGCCCCTGGGGGTCACCTCCTGCCCCCCCGTAACAATGCTGCCTCTGGCGGGACACAACTGAGAGCGTCGATTCAGGACAAGTTGCTCAGAGCAGGGCAGTCACAGCCCAAGGCTGGGGTTTCTATGCACACCAAGGAAACCAAACCAGCCAGACAAAGAGGACTTTGGTCTCACCCCACTGGCTAACCACAAGTCACACAAGCAATTCCCTTAGACACTCCAGTTTCCCAGTATCACCACCAGTGCCACTCGTTATGAGGACAAATGGTTATGAGAACCAATACCCCAGTAAAAGAAATAAGGTTCTCCTGATCCCAAAGGACCAAGCCCCAGACCCAGGTCAAATGATAACTTAGATCTTACCCAAATACACGCTAATAGGCAATTCTTATCAACTAAGCTAAAATTTATTAAAAAAGAAAAGAGAGAGAGTGTTGGTTGAAAGATCAATATACAGACAGACTTGAGTTCAATTTCTTGAAGTCCAGATACATAGCAGAGGTAAGTTTGTAGTTGCCAAAAGTCCTTTTAGAAATAGTCCATAGGTTATAGTCCAATGTCCATACTCGGGGTGGCTCCATACTGGGGATCTCAATCCTTGGGGCTTAAGGTTTCCCCCTCTTGAAACCCAAAGCAGATCTGAGATGAAGCAGGATCGTGTCCCAAGGTTCTTAAACCTTTTGGCCTGAGAAAACAATAGGCTTAACTCTCCTTCTCCCAAACATCCTGGCAATTAGCACAGGGTGATTTATCCATTAAACAGTTCAGATACAGGTTACCACAACCTTCAAAGAGACATATAGACAATAATACTATTTCCCTCAAGTGTCTTCCTAAATGTTAATATTCCTTTTTTGATCTTTGAATCAAAGCTATAGCAATAGACAAGACTTGTTTGCTAACATCACAAGACCTGAGCAAACAGCTCCCCTTCTATGAGAACGTAAGAATGGCCACACTGGGTCAGACCAAAGGTCCATTTAGCCCAGTATCCGGTCTTCCAACAGTAGCCAATGCCAGGTGCCCCAGAGGGAATGAACAGAACAGGTAATCATCAAGTGATCCAGCCCCTGTCACCCATTCCCAGCTCCTGGCAAACAGAGACTAGGGACACCATCCTTGTCCATCCTGGCTAATAGCCATTAATGGACCTATCTTCCATGAATCTATCTAGCTCCCTTTTGAACCCCGTTAGTTCCAGAGGTTGACAGTGCGTTGCGTGAAAAAATACTTCCTTTTGTTTGTTTTCAACCTGTTGCGCCTCTTAATTTCATTTGGTGGCCCCTAGTTCTTGTGTTATGAGAAGGAGTAAATAACACTTCTTTATTTACTTTCTCCACACCAGTCATGATTTTATAGACCTCTCTCATATCCCCCCTTAGTCGCCTCTTTCCAAGCTGAAAAGTCCCAGTCTTATTAATCTCTCCTCATATGGAAGCTGTTCCAGACCCCTAATCATTTTTGTTGCCCTTTTCTGAACCTTTTCCAATTCCAATATATATTTTTTGAGATGGGGCGACCACATCTGCATGCAGTATTCAAGATGTGGGCGTCCCATGGATTTATATAGAGGCAATGTGATATTTTCTGTCTTATTATCGATCCCTTTCTTGATGATTCCCAACATCCTGTTTGCTTTTTTGACTGCCGCTGCACATTGAGTGGATGATTCCAGAGAACTGTCCACAGTGACTCCAAGATCTCTTTCTGGAGTGGTAACAGCTATTTTAGACCCCATCATGTTATATGTAGAGTTGGGATGATGTTTTCCAATGTGCATTACTTTGCATTTATCAACCTTGAATTTCATCTGCCATTTTGTTGCCCAGTCACCCAGTTTTGTGAGATCCTTTTGTAGCTCTTCGCAGTCTGCTTTGGACTTAACTAGCTTGAGTAGTTTTGTATCATCTGCACATTTTGCCACCTCACTGTTTACACCTTTTTCCAGCTCACTTTTGAATTTGCTGAATAGAACTGGTCCCAGCACAGACCCCTGGGGGACACCACTAGTTACCGCTCTCCATTCTGAAAACTGACCATTTATTCCTATCCTTTGTTTCCTGTCTTTTAACCCAGGGGTGGGCAAACTATGGCCCGCGGGATCCTCCTGCCCGGCTGTGACGGTGCTGCCCATGGGAGCCAGCTGAGGTCACTCAATCAGGGTGGACTGCAAACAAAACGGGGCAGACAAACCCCAAACGCTGGTGGATATTCCAATACTTAGATTTTCCAAGCCAGCACAAAACAACTTCTATATTACCATACAGGTTACTCAGAAGTCCAAACAATGCAGTTCCCTTAAAGTACCCAGCCTCAGGCCTCCGTCCAGACACACCTGTCAGATATGATGATGATTACTGAGAATCTTATCTCATCATATAAAAGAAAAGGTTCTTCCAATCCCAAAGGATCAGCCACATACCCAGGTTCAATTATAACTTAGATCTTACCCAAAATACACGCTATAGTCAATTCTTATTAACTAAGCTAAAATTTATTAAAAAAGAAAAGAGAGAGAGTGTTGGTTAAAAGATCAATATACAGACAGACTTGAATTCAATTCTTGAGATTTAGATGCATAGCAGAGGTGAGCTTGCAGTTGCCAAAAGTCCTTTCAGGAATAGTCCATAGGTTATAGTCCAATGTCCATATTCAGGGTGGCTCCAGTCAAAGACTGGGGATCTCAATCCTTATGGCTTAAGGTTCCCCCCTCATGAAACCAAAGTATATCTGAGATGATGTATATTCATGTCCCAGGGTTCTTATACATTTTCAGCAGCCTTTTGGCCTGAGAAAACAATAGGCTTAATTCTCCTCCCTCTAAACATCATGGCAATTAGCACAGGGTAATTTATCCATTAACCAGTTCAGCTACAGGTTACTACAACCTTCAAAGAGACATATAGACAATAATACTATTTCACTCAAGTATCATCATAAATGTTAATATTACTTTTTTGATCTTTGAATTAAAGTTATAGCAATAGACAAGACTTGTTTGCTGACACCACAAGACCTGAGCAAACATTTACCCTTGAGATCTCTAACAATGCAGACTTGCATTTCAAAGCTCTATTCATTTACCTATCTTCCTAACCAGTCCTTAAGGTTCATCCCTAGGTCAGGTTATTCTGTGAGTTAATTAACTCTTTCTGGCCCTGTCACCTTTCATGAAATATTATATTACACTCATAACGTCACACCCCCAACGCAAAACTGATGCAGGAAGGGATGACACAGACATCACTGACTGCATCCCAAAAGCTTCCCATCCTGGGTTCTGTTTCATTACAGCTTGTACTGGGTTAGAAGCCATATTAATGTATAACAGAAATGGTTTACCCAACTCATGTTTAATAACATGATTGATTCTTTTTACAAACTCAAGGTAAAACTTGGTTAGAACAATAGTGAATTGAATCTGCTCTTGCAGCAGGATTCCTGTATGACTCATGTGATCTTGCCAAGAGCTAAAGAACATAGCTACTTTATCTATACAAACTCTGGCAAATGTTTGGAACCCAATTAACATCAAGTCAATGTAGATATTAATGTTGTCCATAGTACAGGAATTTTGGCATTTAGCCATGAAAGCAATATGGTAGTTTGCCTCAGTTTCCCTTCTTATACAGCACATCAGGTCTGGAATGTCTTTTCTCCTGTGAAAAGTTCCAATACTGTTTACAGGCATCAACTGTGAAACATCAGTATAGCAAGGCCCTTTAACATACAGTGCGTTCTCATGTATTTCTCTTAACATGTTCAAGGGATTTTCCAAAAGATTAGGCACATTGTACATTTTTACAGTTCGTGGTAATAGCAAGACATTAGTTACAAAAAATACCATTAGCAATAACAACAAATTCATTGCAAGTGTCCATCTACAATGATTTTTGTCATGCCACACCTTTGGCTCAATACCATTGGGGTTTTGGCATTTTCGGGTTAGCCTGTGGCTTCCCTTTGCAAAATCAAGTTCTCTCTTTCCTCCTTGTTCTGAAGGATCAAACCCTGATTTCTCTTGCTTAACAGAATTCACTGGCTGATGGGGTGGGCTCTCTTCCCTAACAGCTATTAGCAAGTCTTTCTTCTCCCTGTCAGCCAGGTAATTTGCATCAACACAGACACTAGCTTTTAGATTTTTAGCTGCTACCAATGTCAAGGCCGGACTATGTCTTAAAGAGATACCACACAAATCGAAAGAGTCTGAGGGTGAGCGTTTGCTTGCTCTCCCCTGCATCCTCAAGCATTCAGCCATAAAACTGTTCTGCTCTGAAACACCAGTAACCAAATCTGTCCTCAGACCTTGGAGCACAGACTGCTCACTCACAAAATTAGCGTGGAGACAGTCCTGTCCCAACACCATTGTCCTCCCAACAAGCTGGCCAAACACAGCCACTTGGTTATAGGGCTGCTCAACCTTTCTAACAGCTTTTACTCCATCTGAGACCTTTTCAAAGCTATCCACACTGGATCTTTCAAAAGGAAAGTCAGTGGATCCATTTACAACAGAAAATTTCTGGTTGTTAGGAACTGAAACTTCCTTGATTAAATCACTTTCACACCCTTCAGCTGTAGCAAACTGCTTGCACAGATTACCATGAGGATTCCTTTCCCCAGGAACTTCTTTAAGCAATAATTCACCCCTTACAGAAATTCTGCTCTTACCCTCTTTACCTAGGGCTTGCTCTAAAGGAACACTTTCCTGAGCAACAACAGACTCTTTCTGGGTCTTACTTACATCCAGGATTACCTTTGGCCCATCAGGCGGATTTCTACACAATCCCCTTTCAGGCAAACTCATAGACTCACTAGATAAAAGGTTAGAAGCATTCTCCTTCCCTTTGCCACACACAAGTTCAGGAATCCTTTCCTTCTTGCTACAAGTTTTCACACCATCAGTAGGTAACAAAATCAAATCACCTTTCTGCTCTCCTTGTGCCCTGGCTAGGATATCACCCTGATCAGACAGAGTTGCTACATCCTTTTCCAACCACACATTAGCAACAGGCAAAATACAAGCACCAGAACTGTCTGGTCTCTGGGATTTTGCTAAGACACTAACTGGATGCAACCTAGTTACAGTGCCATTTTCCCCAGCAGACACAAACTTAGGACCATTCCCTTCCTGGGCTTTAGTTGAATCCAGAACCAACTCTGAGACAACTGCACTATTCTCAACCATCACAGGCTGAAAGGCACCTTCTGTCTGCTCCACAGACAAAGAAGAGCCGGAGACACATTCTCCTTCACCAGTCACACAGCTTGGGAGCTCACTTCCTTTGTCCCAGCACACCGGGCTGTTCACAGACAACTGCTTGGAGACTGGGGTAGCTTCCTCCATAGGCAAGTCAATACCCCTGACAGACACAGGCACGTTTCCTTCACTGTCACAATTCTCCACACAGGTAACAGGTAAGGGATAGGGACACTCATCTTCCACTACCCTTGCCTTCCCAAACTGCTGACTAGATGAAGCCATCAGCTCACAAGGCTGCCTAGGCTCATCCAAACTTTCCTTACCAGGCACCTTGCCACTCCCAACAGATAAACTGCTGCTCTTCTCACTACACTGAGCTACTTCCAGCAAATCACAATTACCCTTTTCAGGTTCCCTTTTACAAGCTGTACTAGCCAACAATCCATCACCCATCAAAAATCCACCCTTTCCTTCCTCAGTTAGGGCTTCAGCCTGACCATCCACTTTAATCTGCTCCTGAGAAACATTTTCCTGACCAATGAGATTTTTCTGTGCTTGATCTAATTCCAGATTTACTTCTGAGACATTAGATAGACATTCAGACACTTCATTCACAGACACACAGCGTTTTCCCACCAGGTTAGAATCCCCCTCTCCCTGGCCATAGCAAAACTGGTTAAACACAGAAAACTGCCCAGAGTAATACAACATATTACCATAGTTATAAACTAGACTTTCAAGAGGACACAGTTTCTGCTGTTCTTCCCTTGCTTTTTTGACTTGGAGCTGAAGTCTGGCTGTCTCCTGTTGCATCTGGCGAACCCTCTCCTCGGCAGCTAGCAGCTCCAGACGCCCCTTACGAGCTCTTTCTTCTCTCTCATTAGCCTCCTTCTTTCTTTTATCAGCTTCTTTTTCTCTCTCAGCAGCTTCTTTCTTTCTCTCAGCAGCTTCTTTTTCTCTCTCAGCAGCTTCTTTTTCTCTCTCAGCAGCCTCTTTCTCTCTCTCAGCAGCTTCTTTCTTTCTCTCAGCAGCCTCTTTCTCCAGCTGGGCCAAGGCTTGCTTCTCTTTCATTCGAATTTCTGCCAGTTTTTGCTCATGTTCAAACTGCAGGCTGTCCATCAGGGCTTGCAATTTCATTGCTTTTGCTGTTGCTTTTTGGCTCATGGTCACTGATCTTTAACCAACCAAACTCTCAATACCAAAATTCAAATTTGGATAGTGTGGGGTTCTGACCCAAAGCTTAATTGACCTGGTTCTGTGGATCCTTGCACGACTACGCCGCTGTGACGGTGCTGCCTGTTGGAGCCAGCTGAGGTCACTCAATCAGGGTGAACTGCAAACAAAACGGGGCAGACAAACCCCAAACGCTGGTGGATATTCCAATACTTAGATTTTCCAAGCCAGCACAAAACAACTTCTATATTACCATACAGGTTACTCAGAAGTCCAAACAACGCAGTTCCCTTAAAGTACCCAGCCTCAGGCCTCCGTCCAGACACACCTGTCAGATATGATGATGATTACTGAGAATCTTATCTCATCATATAAAAGAAAAGGTTCTTCCAATCCCAAAGGATTAACCACATACCCAGGTTCAATTATAACTTAGATCTTACCCAAAATACACGCTATAGTCAATTCTTATTAACTAAGCTAAAATTTATTTAAAAAGAAAAGAGAGAGAGTGTTGGTTAAAAGATCAATATACAGACAGACTTGAATTCAATTCTTGAGATTTAGATGCATAGCAGAGGTGAGCTTGCAGTTGCCAAAAGTCCTTTCAGGAATAGTCCATAGGTTATAGTCCAATGTCCATATTCAGGGTGGCTCCAGTCAAAGACTGGGGATCTCAATCCTTATGGCTTAAGGTTCCCCCCTCATGAAACCAAAGTATATCTGAGATGATGTATATTCATGTCCCAGGGTTCTTATACATTTTCAGCAGCCTTTTGGCCTGAGAAAACAACAGGCTTAATTCTCCTTCCTCTAAACATCATGGCAATTAGCACAGGGTAATTTATCCATTAAACAGTTCAGCTACAGGTTACTACAACCTTCAAAGAGACATATAGACAAGCCTTGTTTGCTGACACCACAAGACCTGAGCAAACATTTACCCTTGAGATCTCTAACAATGCAGACTTGCATTTCAAAGCTCTGTTCATTTACCTATCTTCCTAACCAGTCCTTAAGGTTCATCCCTAGGTCAGGTTATTCTGTGAGTTAATTAACTCTTTCTGGCCTTGTCACCTTTCATGAAATATTACATTACACTCATAACGTCACACCGGCCCCATAGCTCCTGGCCCGGGAGGCTACCCCCGGCCCCCTCCCCAGCTGTTCCCCCTCCCCCGCAGCCTCAGCTCTCCCCGCCGCCGGCGCAATGCTCTGGTTGGTGGGACTGTGAGCTCCTGGGGCAGCGCAGCTGCAGAGCCCGGCCTGACCCGGTCTCTGTGCTGTGCTGTGGCTGGCTCCAGCCGGGCGGCGCGGCTGCCTGACCCGGTGCTCTGGGCGGCACGGCTGTAGCGCCGCCAGCCACCGGTGCTCCAGGCAGCGCGGTAAGGGGGCAGGGAGCAGGGGGTTGGATAGATGGCAGGGGAGTTCGGGGGGGTGGTCGGGGGGTGGGGGTGTGGATAGGGCTCGGGGGGGTGGTTGGACGGGGCAGGGGTCCAAAGGGGGGGCTGTCAGGAATGAGAGGAGGGGTTGGATGGGGCAGTCAGGGGTGGGGGTTCCGGGGGCAGTCAGGGGACAGGGAGAAGGGGTGGTTGGACGGGGCAGGGGTCCCAGGGGGGGCTGTCAGGAATGAGAGGAGGGATTGGTTGCGGCGGCAGAGGGCAGTCAGGAGCGGGGGTTCTGGAGGTGGTCGGGGACAGGGAGCGGGGGGGGGTAGATGGGGCAGAGGTCTGGGGGGGCCCTCAGGGAACAGGGGGGGGTTGGCTGGAGCAGGAGTCCAGGGGGGGTAGGAGGTGGGGGCCAGGCCACGCCTCCCTCCCCTAACCGGCCCTCCATACAATTTCCGAAACCCGATGCGGCCCTCAGG
>QXTE01000418.1:593929-620629 GCA_003942145.1 Platysternon megacephalum
AACACACTGTATGTTAAAGGGCCTTGCTATACTGATGTTTCACAGTTAATGCCTGTAAATAGTATTGGAACTTTTCACAGGAGAAAAGACATTCCAGACCCGATGTGCTATATAAGAAGGGAAACTGAGGCACACTACCATATTGCTTTCATGGCTAGATGTCAAAATTCCTGTACTATGGACAACACTAATATCTACATTGACTTGATGTTAATTGGGTTCCAAACATTTGCCAGAGTTTGTATAGATAAAGTAGCTATGTTCTTTAGCTCTGGGCAAAATCACTTGAGACATACAGGAACCATGCTGCAAGAGCAGATCCAAATCACTATTGTTCTAACCAAGTTTTACCTTGAGTTTGTAAAGAGAATCAATCATGTTATTAAACATGAGTTGGGTAAACCATTTCTGTTATACACTGGTACGGCTTCTAACCCAGTACAAGCTGTAATGAAACAGAACTCAGGATGGGAAGCTTTTGGGATGCAGTCAGTGATGTCTGTGTCATCCCTTCCTGCATCAATTTTGCGTTGGGGGTGTGACGTTATGAGTGTAATATAATATCTCATGACAGGGCCAGAAAGAGTTAATTAACTCAGAGTAACCTGACTTAGAGATGAACCTTAAAAACTGGTTAGAAAGATAGGTAAATAAATAAAGCTTTAAAACGCAACTCTGCATTGTTAGAGATCTCAAGGGTAAATGTTTGCTCAGGTCTTGTGGTGTCAGCAAACAAGGCTTGTCTATATGTCTCTTTAAAGGTTGTAGTAACCTGTAGCTGAACTGTTTAATGGATAAATTACCCTGTGCTAATTGCCATGATGTTTAGAGGAAGGAGAATTAAGCCTGTTGTTTTCTCAGGCCAAAAGGCTGCTGAAAATGTATAAGAACCCTGGGACATGATCATACTTCATCTCAGATCTGCTTTGGTTTCAAGAGGGAGGAACCTTAAGCCATAAGGATTGAGATCCCCAGTCTTTGACTGGAGCCACCCTGAATATGGACATTGGACTATAACCTATGGACTATTTCTAAAAGGACTTTTGGCAACTACAAGCTTACCTCTGCTATGTATTTGAACCTCAAGAATTGAATTCAAGTCTGTATGTATATTAACCTTTTAACCAACACTCTCTCTCTTTTATTTTTAAATAAATTTTAGCTTAGTTAATAAGAATTAACTATAGCGTGTATTTTGGGTAAGATCTAAGTTATAATTGAACCTGGGTATGTGGTTAATCCTTTGGGATTGGAAGAACCTATTCTTTTATATGATGAGATAAAATTCTCAATAATCATCATCATATCTGACAGGTGTGTCTGGACGGAGGCCTGAGGCTGGGTACTTTAAGGGAACTGCATTGTTTGGACTTCTGAGTAACCTGTATGGTAATATAGAAGTTGTTTTGTGCTGGCTTGGAAAATCTAAGTATTGGAATATCCACCAGTGTTTGGGGTTTGTCTGCCCCGTTTTGTTTGCAGTTCACCCTGATTGAGTGACCTCAGCTGGCTCCAACAGGCAGTGCCGTCACACCCTGTTTTAACCAGTTACCAGTCCATGACAGGACCTTCCCTCTTATCCCATGACAGCTTATTTTGCTTAAGAGGCTTTGGTGAAGGACCTTGTCAAAGGCTTTCTGAAAATATAAGTACACTATATCCACTGGATCCCCCCCTTGTCCACATGCTTGTTGACCCCCTCCAAGAATTCTAGTAGATTGGTGAGGCATGATTTCCCTTTACAAAAAACATGTTGACTATTTCCCAACAAATTATGTTCATCTCTGTGTCTGATAATTCTGTTCTTTACGATAGTTTCAACCAATTTGCCCGGTACTGAAGTGAGGCTTACTGGCCTGTAGTTGCCAGGGTCACCTCTGGAGCCCATTTTAAAATTGGCATCACATTAGCTATCCTCCAGTCACTTGGTACAGAAGCTGATTTAAATGATAGGTTACAGATGACAGTTAGTTCTGCAATTTCACATTTTAGTTCCTTCAGAACTCTTGGGTGATACTATCTGGTCCTGTGACTTATTGCTGTTTAGTTTATCGATTTGTTCCAAAACCTCCTCTAATGACACCTCAATTTGGGACAGTTCCTCAGATCTGTCACCCAAAAAGAATGGCTCAGGTTTGGGAATCTCCCTCACATCCTCAGCAGTGAAGACCGATGCAAAGAATTAATTTAGTTTCTCCGCAATGACCTTATCGTCTTTGAGTGCTCCTTTAGCATCTCGGTTGTCCAGTGGCCCCACTGGTTGTTTAGGCTTCCTGCTTCTGATGTATTTAAAAAAAATTTTGCTATTACTTTTGGAGTCTTTAGCTAGCTGGTCTTCAAATTCTCTTTTGGTCTTTCTAATTATATTTTTACACTTCATTTGCCAGTTTATGCTCCTTTCTATTTTCCTCATTGGGATTTAACTTCCACTTTTTAAAGGATGCCTTTTTGCCTCTCACTGCTTCTCTATCTCTAACAATGCAGGCTGCATTTCAAAGCTCTATTTATTTACCTATTTTCCTAACAAGTCCCTAAAGTTCACCCCTGGGTCAGGTCAGTCTGTGAGTTAATTAACTCTTTCTGGCCCTGTCACCTTTCAATGCGATATTATATCACACTCATCACATCACACCCCCAACGCAAAATTGATGCAGGAAGGGATGACACAAACATCACTGACTGCATCCCAAGAGCCCCCCCTCCTTGGGTCTGTCTCACTACAGCTTGTACTGGGTTAGAAGCCGTATCAGTGTATAACAGAAATGGTTTATGAAAATCATGTTCGATAACATGATTGAATAGTTTTACAAATTCAAGTTAAAACTTGGTTAGAACAATAGTGGATTGGATCTGCTCTTGCAGCATGGTTCCCGTATGTCTCATGTGATCTTGCCAAGAGCTAAAGAACATAGCTACTTTATCCATACAAGCTCTGGCAAATGTTTGGAACCCAATTAACATCAAGTCTATGTAGACATTAATGGTGTCCATAGTGTAGGAATCTTGGCATTTAGCCGTGAAAGCAATATGGTAGTGTGCCTCAGTTTCCCTTCTTATATAGCACATCAAGAGTGGAATGTCTTTTCTCCTGTGAAAAGTTTCAACACTGTTTACAGGCACTAACTGTGAAATATCAGTATCACAAGGTCTTTTAACATAAAGTGTGTTCTTATGCATCATTCTTGATGTGTTCAAGGGATTTTCCAAAAGATTAGGCACGTTGTACATTTTTACAGTTTTTGGTAATAGCAAGACATTAGTTACAAAAATTACCATTAGCAATAACAACAAATCCATTGCAAGTGTCCATCTACAATGATTTTTGTCATGCCCCACCTTTGGCTCAATACCATTGGGGTTTTGGCATTTTAGGGCTACCCTGTGGCTTCCCTTTGCAAAATTCAGTTATTTCTTTCCTCCTTGTCCTGGAGGATCAAACCCTGATTTCTCTTGCTTAACAGAATTCACTGGCTGATTGGCCGTGCTCTCTGTGCTAACAGCTATTAGCAAGTCTTTCTTCTCCCTGTCAGACAGGTAATTTGCATCAACACAGACAGGAGCCTGTTCACCAGTTTTCAGATCCTTAACTGTTACCGATTCCAAGGCTGGACTCTGTCTTAAAGAGATACCTTTAGATGCAAGGATCTGTTGTCCTTTCATTACCAACCTCTGCTCACACATGTTTCAAAGTTGCAGCCTTGTTAGTCTGTATTCGCAGAAAGAACAGGAGTACTTGTGGCACCTTAGAGACTAACAAATTTATTTGAGCATAAGCTTTCGTGGGCTACAGCCCACTTCATCGGATGCATGTAGTGGAAAATACAGTAGGAAGATATATATATACAGAGAGAACATGAAACAATGGGTGTTACCAGACACACTAGAAGGAGAGTGATCAGTTAAGGTGAGCTATTACCAGCAGGAGAGAAAAAGAACTGTTTGTCCAATTTGCAAATTAATTCCAATTCAGCAGTCTCTTGTTGGAGTCTGAAACGTCGAGACTGCTGAATTGGAATTAATTTGCAAATTGGACACCATTAAATTAGGTTTGAATAAAGACTGGGAGTGGATGGGCCATTACACAAAGTAAAACTATTTCCCCATGCTTTCCCCCCCCCCACCCCCCCCCCCCCCCCCCCCCCCCCCCCCCCAGTTCCTCACATCTCCTTGTCAATTGCTGGAAATGGGCGATTTTCATACCACTACAAACAGTTCTTTTTCTCTCCTGCTGATAATAGCTCACCTTAACCGATCACTCTCGTTACAGTGTGTCTGGTAACACCCATTGTTTCATGGTCTCTGTGTATATATATATTTATATATCTTCCTACTGTATTTTCCACTGCATTCATCCGATGAAGTGGGCTGTAGCCCAAATAAATTTCTTAGTCTCTAAGGTGCCACAAGTACTCCTGTTCTTTCTGCTTACACATGGAATCAGATGTTAAGTCCACTGAGAGACTACAAGTCATATCCCAAGTGTGTAAAGATGAGATCGTAGGTGCCCTCACCCTCCCCTGCCTTCTCCAGAGATTAACTGCACAGCCGTCCTGCTCTGCAGACTCAGCTACCCCGTCTTCCCTCTGAACCTGAGACACAGACTGTTCACTCACAGACTCTACATGGAGATATTCCTGTCCCAACAACATTGTCTTCCCAGCAAACTGGTCAAGCACAGCCACTTGGTTAATGGGCTGTCCAAATTCTCTAACAATTTTCCTTCCATCTGAAGCCTTCTCAGAGCGATCCACACTGGATCTTTCCAAAGCAAAGTCAATGAATTCATTCTCAGCAGAAAATTTCTGGCCATCAGTAACTGAAACTTCCTTGATCAAATCACTTCCACACCCTTCAGCTACAGCAAACTGCTTGCACAGATTACCATGAGGATTCCTTTCCCCAGGAACTTCTTTACGCAACAATTCACCCCTCACAGGAATTCTGCCCTTACCCTCTTCACCTAGGGCTTGCTCTAAAGGAACACTTTCCTGAGCAGCAACAGACTCTTTCTGGGTCTCACTTACATCCAGGATCACCTTTGGCCCATCAGGCGGATTCCTACACAATCCTCTTTCAGGCAAACTCATAGACTCACTAGATAAAAGGTTAGAAGCATTTTCCTTCCCTTTGCCACACACAAGTTCAGGAATCTTTTCCTTCTTGCTACAAGTTGTCAAACTGTCAGTAGGTAACACAATCAAATCACCTTTCTGCTCTCCTTGTGCCCTGGCTAGGATATCACCCTGATCAGACAGAGTTGCTACATCCTTTTCCAACCACACATTAGCAACAGGTAAAATACAAGCACCAGAACTATCTGGTCTCTGGGATTTTGCTAAGACACTAACTGGATGCAACCTAGTTACAGTGCCATTCTCCCCAGCAGACACAAACTTAGGACCCTTCCCTTCCTGGGCTTTAGTTGAATCCAGAACCAACTCTGAGACAACTGCACTATTCTCAACCATCACAGGCTGAAAGGCACCTTCTGTCTGCTCCACAGACACAGAAGAGCCAGAGACACATTCTCCTTCACCAGTCACACAGCTTGGGAGCTCACTTCCCTTGTCCCAGCACACACGGCTGTTCACAGACAACTGCTTGGAGACTGAGGTAGCTTCCTCCATAGGCAAGTCAATACCCCTGACAGACACAGGCACATTTCCTTCACTGCCACAATTCTCCACACAGGTGACAGGTAAGGGATAGGGACACTCATCTTCCACTCTCCTGGCCTTCCCAAACTGCTGACTAGACAAAGCCACCAGCTCACAAGGCTGCCTAGGCTCCTCCAAAATCTTGTCCTCCTCTTCCTTGTCTTGATCTAATTCCAGACTCACTTCTGAGACATTAGACAGACATTCAGAAACTTCATTCACAGCCAAACAGCTACTTTCCAAAGACAAACTTTTGGAGAAACCCTCCATAGACACAAGCTCAGGATTAATCCTCTCCTGTGCCTGGTTTGTGTTAACTTGACTGAACATGGCTTTAATATCATTTCCAATCATAAGATCCTTAGGGATTGTGTTTTTCACTCCCACAACCATGGTGCCCTCAAATCCCTTCCATTTCAGGTGGATTTTAGCCAAAGGCACCCTGACAAAATACTCAGATAAGGCTACAACAGTTACATCTTCACCTGGCCAATAATCTTCCTCCCTGACAAGACTTGCTTTGACCAAAGTGATATCTGCTGCGGTGTCCCTCCATGCCATACACCTCACTCCATTCACTTCTGCACTGCTAATAAACGCTGCATTATTTTCCCCATATTTAGCTTTAATATGAGTTTTAAGGTCAAATTCTCCAGAGACCACAGAAACAGCATTTGCACACAGGCACCAGCGCTGGGCTCTGTGTAGCTTGCCTGTGAGTGTATAATAACAGGGTTAGCATTTACTGGGTTTGGGGTTTTATGACACTCTGGTTTGATGTGCCCAGGCGTACCACACAAATGACACACCACTTGTTCTCCCTTGGAGTAGGAGTTTTTCTGCTCCGGGCCCCCATGAGCTTTTCTCACAGAAGTGGGACTGGTCCCACTTTTAAATCCTTCCCTCCTCTTGAACTGGGGAGAATGGTGATTAGTTTTCCCTGGAGGTTGAACCCTGCTCTGAGTATGGGCGTCCGCAATCTCTGCAGCCCGTAGGACTGACTCTGGGTCCCTGTCACACACAGCTGCTCTCACATGGTCCAGCGCAATGTCTAGGAACTGTTCCAAAGTGATTAAATCCAGCAGTTTTTCTAAACTCCCATGCGCCTTGGCTCCCACAACCCACTTTTTAACAAAACCCACCAGCTTATGAGCACATTCCACAAAAGTACCATCATTAGACATCTTAAACTTTCTAAACTTAACTCTGTAAGACTCAGGAGTGACCTTGAACCGCCTTAACACAGAATCTTTAAACCGCTCATAATCTAAGGCTTCTTGTTCCCTCAATTCATTAAATACCTCCCTGGCTTTTCCAGTCAGCAGGACAGGCATTCGCTGCTCAGCTGGGATCCCATGCAGAGTGCATAGACCTACAAAGGTAGACAAAAACTCCTCTATGTCTTCAGTATCTTTGTAAATGGGACAGATCCATGTGCCTTTTATGAGCCCTTTCCTCTCTTTCAGCAGCTTCCTTCCTTTCAGCAGCTTCTCTTTCCCATTCAGCCATTCGTTCTTTGGCTTCTCTTTCGAATTCAGCGTTCTTTTGCTTTTCCAGCAATCGAACGTCTGCTAGTTTCTGTTCATGCTCCAGTTGCAGTTTATTTGCTGCCTTTTGCATTCTAATGGCTTCTGCAGTTTCTGTAGCCTCAGGTAAGGGCCGTGCTCCTGCCTCCTGATCACCGGCCATTAACAGCTCTCTCAGTTCTTGATTTGTAGCTTTCTTTCTAAAGCTTATCCCCTTTTCTGAACACAAATCTTCCAGGGCTTTTTAGCCAAGGCCTCATATGCTCTCTGCTCACCCATTGCAACTGCCAAACTCTCAATCCCAAAATTCAAATTTGGATAGCGTGGGGTTCTGACCCAAAGCTTAATTTACCTGGTTCTGTGGATCCTGCCGACTACGCCACTGTGACGGTGCTGCCTTTGGTAGGACACAACTGAGACTATCAATTCAGGACAAATTGCTCAGAGCAGGGCAGTCACAGCCCAAGGCTGGGGTTTCTATGCACACCAAGGCAAACCAAACCAGCCAGACAAAGAGGACTTTGGTGTTACCCCACTGGCTAACCACAAGTCACACAAGCAATTCCCTTAGACACTCCAGTTTCCCAGTATCACCACCAGTGCCACTCGTTATGGGGACAAATGGTTATGAAAACCAATACCCCAGTAAAAGAAAAAAGGTTCTCCCGATCCCAAAGGACCAAGCCCCAGACCCAGGTCAAATGATAACTTAGATCTTACCCAAAATACACGCTTATAGCCAATTCTTATCAACTAAACTAAAATGTATTAAAAAAGAAAAGAGGGAGAGTGTTGGTTGAAAGATCAATATACAGACAGACTTGAATTCAATTCTTGAGGTTTAGATACATAGCAGAGATGAGCTTGTAGTAGCCAAAAGTCCTTTTAGAAATAGTCCATAGGTTATAGTCCAATGTCCATATTCAGGGTGGCTCCAGTCAAAGACTGGGGATCTCAATCCTTATGGCTTAAGGTTTCCCCCTCTTGAAACCCAAAGCAGATCTGAGATGAAGCAGGATCGTGTCCCAGGGTTTTTATACATTTCCAGCAGCCTTTCGGCCTGAGAAAACAATAGGCTTAACTCTCCTTCTCCCAAACATCCTGGCAATTAGCACAGGGTAATTTATCCATTAAACAGTTCAGATACAGGTTACCACAACCTTCAAAGAGACATAGAGACAATAATACTATTTCCCTCAAGTATCTTCCTAAATGTTAATATTCCTTTTTTGATCTTTGAATCAAAGCTATAGCAATAGATAAGACTTGTTTGCTTACATCACAAGACCTGAGCAAACATCTCCCCTTCTATCTCTAACAATGCAGACTTGCATTTCAAAGCTCTGTTCATTTACAGATCTTCCTAACCAGTCTAGTTTCGGCCATAGGTCAGGTTAGTCTGTGAGTTAATTAACTCTTTCTGGCCCTGCCACCTTTCAATGAGATATTATATTACACTCATAACGTCACAGCCACCCCCACCCCCCCAGCCTCAGATGCCTCACAGGGTTTAATCCCCCTGAGTAGCAGGGGTCAGGTCCCAGGAGTGGCCCATGGGGGGTGGGCAGAGGTAGGATGTTCCTCTGGAACAGCCCAGCCCATGGGGGAGGGGGAGAGTGTAGGGGGGTCCCGGGAGCAGCCCAGGGGGGTCCTGGGTGGGGGAGGGGGAGAGTGTAGGGGGGTCCCGGGAGCAGCCTGCCGGGTGCGTGATGCCCCCCTCTCTCGCCAGGCCCCCGTTCCACAGCGCCGAGCCCCAGAAGATCTACAGCAAGATCCTGGATGGGGTGTTCTCGTTCCCGGCCTACATGAGCGAGGCCGCCTGCTCCCTGGTCTCCAAGCTATGCCGGTGCGTGGGCCGGGTACGGGCTGCAGCTCCCTGGCAGCGCCGCATGCCCATGGCTGCAGGGTGGGCGTGGTGGGTGCTCCAGGGCCTGACCCGGGGGGGTGAGGGGGGGCCAGGGAGGCACCGGGCTGGAGACTCCCTGCCCTCCCGGCGAGCCCGTTGCTGAGCTGTGGGCGAAGGGCTCCTCCGGGCCCCTGCCGGAGCCGCGCCATGGCCGGTGCCGTGTGAACCTGCCTGGCAGGGGCACGGCTGGGGGGCTGCGGGGGGCAGTGACAGGGGCCACACTGAGCCTGTTCTCTGCACCGGCGCAGGCTCCGGCCGGGACAGCGCTTGGGCAACACCAGCACCGGCATCCGCGGCATCAGGAAACACAGGTAGGAGAGGGGCCAAGGGAGACGGGGAGCCCCCCACAGCCAGGGCCCCCCTCCGGCCCCGCCCCCCACAGCGCCCCCTGCTGGGGGTTCCCTCCTCCGGCCCCGCCCCCCACAGCGCCCCCTGCTGGGGCTTCCGCCCTCCCGCCCCGCCCCCCACAGCGCCCCCTGCTGGGGGTGCCCTCCTCCGGCCCCGCCCCCCACAGCGCCCCCCGCTGGGGCTTCCGCCCTCCGGCCCCGCGCCCCACAGCGCCCCCTGCTGGGGCTTCCGCCCTCCAGCCCCGCCCCCCACAGCGCCCCCTACTGGGGCTTCCGCCCTCCGGCCCCGCCCCCCACTGCGCCCCCTGCTGGGGGTTCCCTCCTCCGGCCCCGCCCCCCACAGCGCCCCCTGCTGGGGCTTCCGCCCTCCAGCCCCGCCCCCCGCTGGGGCCTCCCCCCTCCGGCCCCCCCCCCCCCCGCGCGCCCTGCTGGGGCTTCCGCCCTCCAGCCCCGCCCCCCACAGCGCCCCCCGCTGGGGCTTCCCCCCCCCGGCCCCGCCCCCCCCTCGGCCCCCTGCTGGGGGTTCCCTCCACCGGCCCCGCCCCCCACAGCGCCCCCCGCTGGGGCCTCCGCCCCCCCGCCCCCCCCCCCCCCCGCGCGCCCTGCTGGGGCTTCCGCCCTCCAGCCCCGCCCCCCCCCGCCCCCCCGCCGGGGGCGGCCGCCCCCGCCCCCCCCCCCCCCCGCGCGCCCTGCTGGGGCTTCCGCCCTCCAGCCCCGCCCCCCACAGCGCCCCCTCCTGGGGCTTCCGCCCCCCGGCCCCGCCCCCCGCGGCGCCCCCTGCTGGGGGTTCCCCCCTCCGGCCCTGCACCCCACAGCGCCCCCTGCTGGGGCTGCCGCCCTCCGGCCCCGCCCCCCACCGCGCCCCCTGCTGGGGGTTCCCTCCTCCGGCTGGGAGAGGTGGGGCTGGAGCAGCTGGGACCCCCTGCGGCCGGCGCTCCCACCCCGCTGACGCTGTGCTTGGTCCCAGGTGGTTTGGCTCAGTGAAGTGGAAGCGTCTGGCCCTGCGGCAGGTCGATGCTCCTACCCTGGCGCTGATGAAGCAGGTGAGGGGCTGCGGGGGGGGGCACCCCTGGGCTTGGTGGCCCAGTGTCGAGGGGCGATCGGCTGAGTCCTTGGAGCGGGAGTGGGGCTGGGGCTGCCATGCTCTGCCTCCGTAGGGCACCGCAGCTCCCAGCATGCCATGGTGCATCGCTCTGCCCACGGGATGGGGGGGGGGCGCCCTGGCATGGCATCCCCCTCCCCCAAGCACGCCGGCCAGGGACCCCGCAACACAGGGGCTGGTAGGTCCCTCCCCGGTGGCGCAGTCCAGGCCGAGCAGCCCCCCGCTGTGGGGCAGCCCATGGCTGCGGGAGCCCCAGGCAGGGGCCAGAGCCGGGGGGTGTCACGGGGCGGGTGGTGAGCCAGGGAGGGAGGACCCAGGCCGAGCCCCGTGTGGGGCAGGAGGGAGCTGAAGGAGACTGAGCCCCACGCCCTCCCTCCACAGGGCCCGCCCTACGCCAACTTCAAGCGCTTCTCGGTGGACTGGACGCCGGCCGAGGAGGAGTTCTCGGGCTGGGACGAGGATTTCTGAGCGGCCGTGGGGCCCAGGCCAGCAGCACCCCAAGGACTGGGGGGTGGGGGGACGCTCTGCTGGTGGCTGCTGCCCTGGGCACGTGCCCCCTGCCCGCGGGAGGATGGGGCTCTGGGCTGGCCCCTCCTGGGCACGGGGCCCCAGCCTGGCAGAGCCGCTGGTGGGGAGCAGAGGCCCTGGGCCTGTTCCTGCAAGCGGCTGCATGAGGGTGCAGGGAGCATCCTCGTCCCCTGGGCTGCCAGGCCGGGCGCGCCGGCCACCCTGGGGCGTGGCCAGCAGGGGCCGGCTGTGGGAGCTGCCCTGGGCCTGGCCCCACCGGGCTGTGGGCAATAAAGCCACTGCAGGCCCCGTGTGACTCCATGCAGCCTGGGCCTGGTCTCTGCAGCGCTGCCCGTGGGCAGGGAGGGGGCCCCTGCGGCGCCCGGGCAGGGGACGCGGCTGCAGCAGCTCGCGGGGCCCAGGGGCTCTGGCCTGGGCCAATGTGCGCCTGGCTCTGGCAACGGTGGCTTCTCCCGGCTGCCCCGGCCCCCGCTGGCGGGTGGGTGGGGGCGACCCAAGCTGGCTCTGCCCCGGCAGTACTGAGGGGCAGCCATGGGGGGGTTCAGCCCACGCCTGGAGCCCCCGCTGCAGCGCCATGCTCAGGGCAGGCTGGGTGCTGGCCTGGCAGTCCTCTCCCGGGGCTGAGTCAGGCACCTCCGGGCAGCTCGCCCTGCGCCTTGCTCTGGTGAGGAGCCGCCCACGGCACCGGGGTCGCGGGGGGGAGCCGGGCTGAGGAACGGGGCGGGGCCACAGGGTACAAAACACGGTGACATTTCTTTATTAATACATGAAATAGATGCTTGGGCAGAGCTGGCCCCTGTGCCAGGGCAGGGCACCACCGCCCACAGAGCCATTCACGGGGCCCCCTCCCCCCCACGGCTCCCTCAGCCAGGCCCAGAGCGGGCAGTGCCGCCCGCCGGCTCCTCTCTGGTGCCGTCTGCCCTGGGAGGGGGCCTGGCGCCGCCCCGCCAGGCCTGCGTGCCCCACAGGCGCTCTCCGGCCCGGGCGTGGGGGCGGCTGGGGTCTCTGCCCGGGGGCGGTGAGGGGCTGAGCTGGTGAGCAGGAGCTGCGCAGAAGGGGCGTGGCAGGCGGGTGCCCCGAGGGCGGGCAGCAGGGCAGGAATGGGCGCGACAGGATGATAAATAACAGGGAGGTGCCCGGTTGGTGTGGGTGGGGGAGGGGCCTGGCTTCAGGGGAGGGGGATCCCTGGGCCTGGGGTCACAGCCTGGAGCCCCCCGCGCTCCCCGCAGCAGCCAGCCGGCCTGCAGGAGACGCGTCCGCCTGAGGCCCCAGCCCTGGCCGGCCCCTGGGGTGCCCTGGCCACGAGCCCCCTGGGCCCCTGCAGCTGGGGGGTAGCTGGGAGCGGCGAGGGACCCGGGTCTGGGAGCCAGGAGCCCTCCAGCTCATTCAGGGCAGGGGGGCAGGGGGGGGCGGGGCTCCATGGGGCACTCGCTGCCTCCTGAGCCCCCTGCAGCAGCACGTGGGGTGGGCTGCCGGCCTGGGCCCCCCTTTCCCCCCCATGCCAGGGAGCCGTGTCTCCTGCAGCTCCTCGGATCCCCCTGCCCCCCAGTGCTGATGGGTCCTGGCCTTTGCACCCCCTAGGGCAAGGGCAGGTCTGGAGCAGGATGCAACGCGCCGGAGGCCGGGCTGGGCCCCTCCCCTGTGCCGGGGGGCAGCGTCCCCGTGGGGGGGACTAGCCGGCCTCGTCCCCCTCGCCCGGGTACAGCAGCACCCCGCTGAAGACGGTGAGGGGCTCGTCGGAGGAGTGGGCCAGCCGGCCCGTCACCAGGTCCACGCAGAGCGTCTCGCCCGCCTCCAGCTGCAGCAGCAGGTTGAAGACGCCCAGGGAGCCGGGGCTGGGCTGGTTCTCGGCCACGGGCTTGTTCTCCAGGCCCTCGGGCTGGTAGCCGCCCGAGTCGCTGCGGGCGATGCCCTGGTTGGAGCGCGACAGCACGGCCTCGATCTTCTCGTTCCGGTGCCCCGTCAGCACGGCGCTCACGAAGTAACGCCCAGCCACGGGCACCGTGAAGATACCTGGGGGGGGGAGCCCGTCAGCGGGGCAGGAGCGTCCTCCCAGGGGTCCCATCACCCCAGGGCGCTGCCCCTGGGCCGGGGAGGAGGGGGGGGCTGAGCATGCAATCAGCCCTTGCTACCCCAGCCTTGAGCTCCCCACACACAGCCCTGCCAGTGCCCCAGTCCTGCCCCACAGCCCCCTGCCAGCCCTGCGCTCCCCACACACAGCCCTGCCAGTGCCCCAGTCCTGCCCCACAGCCCCCTGCCAGCCCTGAGCTCCCCACACACAGCTCTGCCAGTGCCCACAATCCCACCCCACTGTCCCCTGCCAGCCCTGAGCTCCCCACACACAGCCCTGCCAGTGCCCCAGTCCCGCCCCACTGCCCCCTGCAGCCCTGAGCTCCCCACACACAGCTCTGCCAGTGCCCCCATCCTGCCCCACAGCCCCCTGCCAGCCCTGAGCTCCCCACACACAGCCCTGCCAGTGCCCCAATCCCGCCCCACAGCCCCCTGCCAGCCCTGAGCTCCCCACACACAGCTCTGCCAGTGCCCCAATCCCGCCCCACTGCCCCTTGCCAGCCCTGAGCTCCCCACACACAGCCCTGCCAGTGCCCCAATCCCGCCCCACTGCCCCCTGCCAGCCCTGAGCTCCCCACACCCAGCCCTGCCAGTGCCCCACTCCCGCCCCTCTGCCCCCGGCCAGCCCTGAGCTCCCCACACACAGCTCTGCCAGTGCCCCCAGCCTGCCCCACAGCCCCCTGCCAGCCCTGAGCTCCCCCCACACAGCTCTGCCAGTGCCCCAGTCCCGCCCCACTGCCCCCTGCAGCCCTGAGCTCCCCACACCCATCCCTGCCAGTGCCCCAGTCCCGCCCCACTGCCCCCTGCAGCCCTGAGCTCCCCACACACAGCCCTGCCAGTGCCCCACTCCCGCCCCACTGCCCCCTGCCAGCCCTGAGCTCCCCACACACAGCTCTGCCAGTGCCCCCAGCCTGCCCCACAGCCCCCTGCCAGCCCTGAGCTCCCCCCACACAGCTCTGCCAGTGCCCCAGTCCCGCCCCACTGCCCCCTGCCGCCCTGAGCTCCCCACACACAGCCCTGCCAGTGCCCCAGTCCTGCCCCACAGCCCCCTGCCAGCCCTGCCCTCCCCACACACAGCCCTGCCAGTGCCCCAGTCCTGCCCCACAGCCCCCTGCCAGCCCTGAGCTCCCCCCACACAGCCCTGCCAGTGCCCCAATCCTGCCCCACAGCCCCCTGCAGCCCTGAGCTCCCCACACACCGCCCTGCCAGTCCCCCAGTCCCGCCCCACTGCCCCCTGCCGCCCTGAGCTCCCCACACACAGCCCTGCCAGTGCCCCACTCCCGCCCCACTGCCCCCTGCCAGCCCTGAGCTCCCCACACCCAGCCCTGCCAGTGCCCCACTCCCGCCCCTCTGCCCCCGGCCAGCCCTGAGCTCCCCACACACAGCCCTGCCAGTGCCCCAATCCCGCCCCACTGCCCCTTGCCAGCCCTGCCCTGAGCTCCCCACACACAGTAATCCTAAATCCTGCCCCCTCCTGGCCCCCTGCTGCCCCCCCCCCCCCCGAAGCCGGTGGGGAGGCACCCTGGCCTGGGGGTAACGTGGACACAGTCACTGCTGTGGGGGGAGGGCTGGCTATGGGGAGCTCCCCCCGTGGGGCGTGGGGGGAGGGCTGGTCGGGGGGAGCTCCCCCCGTGGGGCGTGGGGGGAGGGCTGGCCGTGGGGCGCTGCTCACCGGAGTAGGGGTCGTAGGCGTCCCCGTCGTTCACCAGCAGCCTGTCGAAGGGGATGGTTCCGGGCTCCACGTGCCGGGACGTCAGCGCGGCCGAGAAGGCGACTCTGGGCACCTCGGCCGCCTCGCCCACTGGGCCTGGCACAGAGAGACGGGTCGGCATGGTGCCCGTAGGACCCCCCCGTCCCAGCCTCCTCCCTGCCCCCCAGGCAGCTCTGTGTCTCCCCCAGCTCCTCGCCCATCCCCCCTGCGCCCGGGCCCCCATCCCACCCCCACCTCCCCCCGTGCCCAGGGGCCCCCATCCTGTCACACCCCCAGCTCTCCCTGTCCCCTGCACCCGGGGCCCCATCCCAAAATGTGCCCAGCTCCTGCACAGCCCGCTCCCCCTGCATGGGGGGCAGCCCCACCCCCCCCAGCCAGGCCGGCCCTGTTCTAGCACCAGGAGGCCGAGCCCCACTGCCCAAGCGTGGGGCCAGCTCCTGGGGGGTGCAGGGCAGACCCTGCTGCAGGGCGAGTCCCCCATCCCCATCCCACTGACTCCTCCCTCCCCAGTCAGCCTCACCTTGCTCGCCAGGGAGCCCTGGAAGAGAAGAGAGAGGAGAGGTGAGCGCAGGGAGCTGGGGCTCGGCAGGGGCGGGGGGTAGTGGGGCGGGGGGGAGCTGTGCAGTGGGGCAGGGGGTAGTGGGGCGGGGGGGAGCTGTGCGGTGGGGCGGGGGGTAGTGGGGCGGGGAGGTAGCTGTGCAGTGGGGCGGGGGTAGTGGGGCGGGGAGGTAGCTGTGCATGGGATGGGCAGTAGTAGGGTGGGGTCGGGGGAGCTGTGCCTGCCCCCCGGGGGGGATATACAGGGTGAGCACCCAGGAAAGAGGCCCCTGAGCTGTCAGGGGAGTTGGCTCATGGCCAGGGCCCTGGTACCCCGGGTACCCCCTGGCCTGGGCCGGGTTCTCCTGTGTGGAGAGCTTGGCCCCACAGTCCCCAGGGCAGCGGCTCAGGGTCCGTGACCCCCTGGGCACTCGGCCCATTGCTGGGGGACATGTGGGGCACTGCCCCCCCAGCACCCCCCATAGAAATCAGCTGTGCCAGGCCGGGATCCCCGTGTCTCAGGCTGATCTCTCAGGGGCGCGGGCGGGTGTGAGGCTGTGACGAAGTGGGAATGTTCTTAATGTTTCCTCTGAATACTGCGTGGGTGCCTCAGTTTCCCCTATGCATTTCTTAAGTCTCTAGGTGGGGGGATAAAGGCCAGTGTGCATAAATCACCGACACTCTGTCTCCCTGGCAACAAATGGCCAGGGCCCTTCCCCCCTGCAAGGAAATAGCTAAAGGTGAACAAAGAGGTCAGGTGACCGCCTGGCCCAGGAGAGAGACAAAGCCCAGAGGAGGAGGGGCTGGAGGGGGATTCAGTTTGGGGCTGGCTGGGGAAACGGAGTGAGGGCAGACGGGGTTGTCTGGCTCGCTGGGCCCCAGAATGGACCCGGCTGAGGGGTCCCGTTCGCTGGACCGACAAGCTCTGTTTTAGACCATGTTCCTTTCATCTAATAAACCTCTGTGTTACTGGCTGGCTGAGAGTCACGTCTGACTGCAAAGTCGGGGTGCAGGACCTCTGGCTTCCCCAGGACCCCGCCTGGGCGGACTCGCTGTGGGAAGCACACGGAGGGGAATATGCTGAATGCTCCAAGGTCAGACCCAGGAAGGTGAAGCCGTGTGAGCTTCTTGCCCAGGGAGAGGAGGCTCCCCAAAGTCCTGACTGGCTTTGTGGGGAGCAGTTCCATAGTGTCGCCCGGGGACTCCGTGACAGCGGCCGACACCCATGCGGGTGGGTGCCAGGGCAGGCGAGTGACAGGCCGTGTGACACCCGCATGACACTGCGGCTGGAACCAGAGCCGTGGGGCCCGGGGGTTGGGGGGGAGCCATGACTCTGCAATGGACCCAGCCACTCTCCTCCCTGTGGGGCAGGGCTGCTCCTCACCTGGGGGTCCCATGGGGCCTTGTTCTCCATCCTTGCCTGCGGGCCCTGCTGGCCCTGGGGGACCCGATCTTCCCATGGGGCCTTCGGGTCCAGGTGGGCCGGGGGGCCCTGCAACAGAACCCAGAGAGTCAGAGCTGCCCCCCCCCCAGGCCAGTAGGAGCCCTGGGTCCCCGTCCCCCCCCGAGCGTCCCCACCCGGATCGGAGCCCTGGGTCCCCCCCCCGAGCGTCCCCACCCGGATCGGAGCCCTGGGTCCCCCCCCCCAAGCGTCCCCACCCGGATCGGAGCCCTGGGTCCCATTCCCCCCCCCCCGAGCATCCCCACCCGGATCGGAGCCCTGGGTCCCGTCCCCCCCGAGCGTCCCCACCCGGATCGGAGCCCTGGGTCCGCCCCCCACCCCCCTGAAGCAGCCAGTCCCCACCTAGGGCCAATCGGAGCCGTGGCCAGTCCTCATCCCTGTGCTGTCCCAGCTGCCCCCATGGTGCCTCGTCTCCTGCCCCACCCGGTGCCCTGCCCCATGCCCGGTGGCGCCGGGGGCCGTACCTGCCAGGTCCTGGCGCGTCAGGTTGTGCACCTCGCCCTGCAGGCGCAGCAGGGAGGCGTTGAGGGCGCCCAGGCGGGGGTGGACGGCGCCCAGGCGGGCGTCCTGCAGCTTGTCGAGCAGGGCGCCGTGGGTGCGCAGGGTGCCGTTCACCTCCTGCAGGCAGCCCCACAGCCCCGTCACGTGCTTGCTCAGCCCCTCCTTGACCTTGCGCAGGCTGCCGGAGACGGCGTCCAGCCGCTCGCAGACGCCCTCCAGCGTGGCCAGCCGCTGCTCCAGGCCACCGGCCGCGCGCCGGCACTCCCCGGCCTCGCCCCGCAGCTGGCGCGTCACCCCCTCCAGCCGCTCCTCGCTCTCGGCCGCGCGCTCCGTGGCCTCGGCCTGCACCTTGTTGATCTCGGCGATGATGCGGTCCTTGGTGGAGCCCAGCTCGTGGAGGTCGGTCTGGTGCTTGTCCACGGTGCTCTGCAGCCCGCGCAGCGTGTCGTTCAGGGAGCTGAAGCTCAGGATCACCTCGGACAGCTCGCCCTGCAGCGACTTCAGGTCCACGGCCGACGTGCCCCCGAAGACGCTGAAGCCGTCCAGGGGCTTGTGGGCCTCCACGGGCTCCCGGCCCTGCTCCGGCTTCCTGGGCAGCAGCGGGCAAGAGCAGGTCGCCACCTCCCCGCGCAGCCGGCCCACCTCGTCCTGCAGGGCGGCACAGGCCTGGCTGCAGCCGCGCTGCTCGGCCCGCACCGCGCCGCTCAGCCCCCGCAGCTCGGCCTCCAGCTGGCCCAGCCGTGCCCCCGTGCGGTTGAAGAAGAGCGCCAGGTCCTTGGCAGTAGGGTCGGTGGCGCTGCCCCCCGTGCCCAGCAGCTGGGTCTCCAGCTTGCCGATCTCAGCCGCCAGGCGCACTAGTGACTCCCCGTTCGCCCCCACCAGCTCCCGCAGCTTCTTCCCCTCGGCCTGCAGGGCCCGCACGGAGCCGGCCAGCCCGACCCCGGAGCTGCTGAGCTGGTGCAGGTTGGAGCCCAGGGTGCGCAGCTGCCCTTCGTTATCCTGCACCCGGCGTGCCAGGTCACTGAGGATGTTGCTGATCTGCGAGTCCTGGCTGCCCAGAGAGGGGTCGTGGGGCGTGGGGCAGGGCTGGCTGCACCCCACGCCCTGGCCCTGCAGCTCCATCACCAGCGCCCCACTCTGAGCCACGCTGTCCTTCAGTGTCTCCACGTCCTGGCTCAGGTTGGCCAGGGCCTCGTGAACGTGGCCCTGGAAGCCGCTCAGCTGGCCGGCCACATTGGCGAGCTCCCCCTCGGCCCCGCTGAGCCGTCGGCTCAGCTCCCCCGCCAGGTGGCTGTGCAGGTGGGGCTGCTGCTGGGCGTGGTGCTCCTCCAGGCTGCGCTGGGTGGCGTTCAGACGCCTCTCCATCTCCACCAGCCGGCCCTCCAGCACCGGCCCCCCAGCACCCTGCCCCGCCCCTGCCAGCTCCAGACCAGCCAGCTCGTGGTCCAGGCGCTCGTTGAGCATCGTGAAGGAGCCAGAGACGCCGCCCAGCCTCTGCTCCAGGTCACCCACCCTGCCGCGCAGCTCGTCCAGCTGGGAGCAGCAGTCCTTGGGCAGGCGCCCCCCCAGGCCGCTCACGTGCCGCTGGATGCTCTCCACCGCCTCCCGGTTCCGCTGGTCCACAGAGCTGATCAGTTTCTCCAGGCCCCGCATGCGCTCGCGGTCCTCGGCCTGCTGCCGCCGCAGCCCCTCGCTGCCCGCCAGGCAGGTGGCGCAGGACTCCTGCACCAGCCGCTCCACCTCCTGCAGGAGCAGGGCCCCTCCCTGCGGGGCCCCCGGCCCCTGCCCCGGCCCGGGCCCCTGCCCGTTGCTCAGGTTGGTCAGCTCGGCGTCGTGGCTGGAGATGCGGTTGTCCAGGTGCTGCAGATGCCTCTGGATCTTGTTGAGGGTCTCCTTCATCTCGGGCTGGGCGGCCGCGTCGGCCGGCTGCTTCCCGTTGAGCGAGAGCTCCACCGCCTTGCTCCCCTCCTGCAGCAGCTTCTCCGTGGTGGCCTGCAGGTCCTGCAGCTGCTTGCTCAGCGTCTGCACCTTCTCCTCCAGCTGCTTCACCTTCTCCGCATCTCCCCGGCCTGCGAATCAGAGCGCTGAGCCGGGCTCCCCCGAGCCCCCCCCCCCCCCCCCCCCCCCTCCCTGCCCCCGCGGGACCCCCGCCCGCGCCCCCCAGCCCCCCCGCCCCCCCACCCGACCGCTCCCCCGGGCCCCCCCCACACACACACCCCCCCCGGCCGGCAGCGCCGAGCACTGAGCCGGGCTCCCCCCTGCCCCCCCCCCCCCCCCCCCAGGCCGTGGGCCCCCCCGAGCCCCGCCCCGCGCCGCGCGGCGCCCCGCCCCCCCCCCCCCCACGCCCCGGCCCCGGGCCCCCCCCCCCCCCCACCCCCCGGCGCTGGCCCCGCCCCTCTCCCCCCCCCCCCCGCCCGCAGAGCAGAGCGCTGAGCAGGGCTCCCCCGAGCCGGCCCCCCCCCTCCCCCCCCGCCCCCCCCCCTCCCGCCCCCCCCCCCCCCCGCCCCCCGGCCCCGCCGCCCCCGCCCCCCCCCCGCACCCCCCCGGCCTGCGAATCAGAGCGCTGGGCCGGGCTCCCCCGAGCCCCCCCCCCCCCCCCCACCCGCGCCCCCCCCCCGGCCTGCAGAGCAGAGCGCTGAGCCGGGCTCCCCCGAGCCGGCCCAGCCCCACACCCCCAGCTGAGGTGAAGCTGTGGGTCCCTTGTCCTGGCCCCCAAGCCGGGCCGAGGCCTTTCCCTTTGGGGTGCAGGTGCCCCAGGTGGCCACTGGCCCCGCTCAGCTGTGTCCCGCAGAGATGGGGGGTCCCAGCATGCAATGGGGCCTGGCGCGCAGGCAAGAGGGAGCATTGCATGCTGGGAGTGGGGCTTGAGGCCAGCGCAGTCTGGAGGGCAAAGGGAGGGGGCGCTGGGGAGCAGGGGCAGCCGAGAGACTCCGCAACTCTGCCCCCAACCAGCCCCCCCCCCACCTTCCCTCTCTGGTCCTCACCCCCCGCCCCAGCGCCCCCCCACCTCGCCTCTCCCCACACAAACCTGGATCCCCCCCCCCCGTCCCCAAACCATCGGTACCTTCTCCGCCCAGGCCGCTCAGGGGGTTCCCAAAGCCGGAGAGCGTGGGGCGGCCGGGCTTGGGGCGCGGGCGGGTGGTGGTGAGTGGGGGGCCCTGGGCCGGCCCCTCCAGGCAGTCGTCACCCGAGTAGCCGTGGCAGCACTTCCACTCCATGTCCGACACCGTCTTATAGGCCACCTTGTAGCGGGGCCTCAGGTAACTGCGATACCTGCAGGGAGAGGGAGAGCGGGTGAGACGCCGGCGCCGCCCCGGCCCCGCGCCGCTAGCGGGTGAGACGCCGGCACCGCCCCGGCCCCGCGCCGCTAGCGGGTGAGACGCCGGCGCCGCCCCGGCCCCGTGCAGCTAGCGGGTGAGACGCCGGCGCCGCCCCGGCCCCGCGCTGCACTTCGTGGCTCCCCAGGCCAGAAGGGCCCGGTGTGAGGAGCTGGTCGGACCCCCGGCCTAGCAGGGCCCCGGACTGTCCCCGGAGCAGAGCTGGTAGAGAAACAGCCGATGTGCCGGTGATGGAGGATCCCACCCAGCCCCGTGAATTGCTCCCGTGGTTAGTGACTCGCTGTTAATCGTTGATCTCCGCAGTGTCAGCTTCTAGCCACTGGCTCTGTGCGACCTTCCTCGGCCAGCCTGACGAGCCCTGTAGGGAGC
Source organism: Platysternon megacephalum (assembly GCA_003942145.1). Classification (NCBI taxonomy): domain Eukaryota; kingdom Metazoa; phylum Chordata; order Testudines; family Platysternidae; genus Platysternon; species Platysternon megacephalum. Next base: position 614,984 of record QXTE01000418.1, read on the forward strand.
CGGCTTAGCCGGGAGTCTCCCGGAACCAGGCTCCATCTCCCAGCGGCTACTGAAGCCAAAGCAGGAGATTTTCGGCTGCCAAAAGTCCGGCGGCGCAGCGGGGCTAAGGCCTGGCTCCGTGCCGCTCCCAGTAGCGAGCGGCACGTCCGGCAGTGGCTCCTAGGCAGAGGTGGGGCCAGGGGGTCTCCGCGCGCTGCCCCTGCCCCGAGCGCTGACTCCGCAGTTCCCATTGGCTGGGAACGGGGAACCGCAGCCAGTGGGAGCTGCAGGGGCGGTGCCTGCAGGCAGGGGCAGTGCGCGGAGCCGCCTGGCTGCCCCTGAGCCTAGGAGCTGCTGCCGGACACGCCGCTCGCTACTGGGAGACTGTGACGTTATGAGTGTAATATAATATCTCATGACAGGGCCAGAAAGAGTTAATTAACTCATAGAATAACCTGAACTAGGGATGAACTGTAAAAACTGGTTAGAAAGATAGGTAAATAAATAAAGCTTTAAAACGCAAGTCTGCATTGTTAGAGATCTCAAGGGTAAATGTTTGCTCAGGTCTTGTGGTGTCAGCAAACAAGGCTTGTCTATATGTCTCTTTAAAGGTTGTAGTAACCTGTAGCTGAACTGTTTAATGGATAAATTACCCTGTGCTAATTGCCATGATGTTTAGAGGAAGGAGAATTAAGCCTGTTGTTTTCTCAGGCCAAAAGGCTGCTGAAAATGTATAAGAACCCTGGGACATGATCATACATCATCTCAGATCTGCTTTGGTTTCAAGAGGGAGGAACCTTAAGCCATAAGGATTGAGATCCCCAGTCTTTGACTGGAGCCACCCTGAATATGGACATTGGACTATAACCTATGGACTATTTCTAAAAGGACTTTTGGCAACTACAGGCTCACCTCTGCTATGTATCTAAACCTCAAGAATTGAATTCAAGTCTGTCTGTATATTGATCTTTTAACCAACACTCTCTCTCTTTTCTTTTTTAATACATTTTAGCTTAGTTAATAAGAATTGACTATAGCGTGTATTTTGGGTAAGATCTAAGTTATAATTGGACCTGGGTATGTGGCTGATCCTTTGGGATTGGAAGAACCTTTTCTTTTATATGATGAGATAAGATTCTCAGTAATCATCATCATATCTGACAGGTGTGTCTGGACGGAGGCCTGAGGCTGGGTACTTTAAGGGAACTGCGTTGTTTGGACTTCTGAGTAACCTGTATGGTAATATAGAAGCTGTTCTGTGCTGGCTTGGAAAATCTAAGTATTGGAATATCCACCAGCGTTTGGGGTTTGTCTGCCCCGTTCTGTTTGCAGTTCACCCTGATTGAGTGACCTCAGCTGGCTCCCACGGGCAGCACCGTCACCCCCACATTGGTACTTACACCCTGGGGTCAAGTCCCCCCTGAACCTTCCCTTTGAGAAGCTAAGTCCAGCAGAAACTTTCTAATCACAGAAAGCTGAACACACTTGCCCCTCCCTCTGCCCCACCCCTTCCTTGAGGCCACACCCCTTCTCCCAGGCCATGCCCCCCTGCCCACTCCATCCCCCCTCCCTCCGTCACTCACTCTCCCCCACCCTCTCTCACTTGCTCATTTTCACCAGGCTGGGGCAGGGGGTTGGGGTGCAGGAGGGGGTGAGGGCTCTGGCTGGGGGGTGCGGGGTCTGGGGTGGGGCCGGGGATGAGGGGTTTGGGGTGCGGGAGGGGGCTCAGGGCTGGGGCAGGGGGGTTGGGTGTGTGGGGGGGGGGAGGGGGACAGATTCCAGGCAGCACTTACCTCAGGTGGCTCCCAGGAAGCGGCATCATGTCCCTCCGGCTCGTAGGTGGCCGGGGAGCAGCTCCGCAGGTGCCGCCCCCACAGCTCCCATTGGCCGCGGTGCCCCGTGGCCGCCCCTACGCCTAGGAGCCGGAGGAACGTGCCAGCCCTGTGCCAACTACCAGAGCCGCCAGAGTCCCTTTTCGACCCCATGTCCTGGTCAAACCCGGCCGCCTGACACCCTAGGCAGAGCCGCCGCGGCGCGACCCCTCGGGAACGGAGGCTCTGGACATGACGCTCTGGGTCTCCAGCGTTCCCAGCCGAACGTTGCCTCAGGGCAGCTTTGGAAAAATGCCGCTTTTAACCCGTTTCCGTTTGTGACGTTATGAGTGTAATATAATATTTCATGAAAGGTGACAGGGCCAGAAAGAGTTAATTAACTCACAGAATAACCTGACCCATGGGTGAACTTAAGGACTGGTTAGAAAGATAGGTAAATAAATAAAGCTTTAAACGCAAGTCTGCATTGTTAGAGATCTCAAGGGTAAATGTTTGCACAGGTCTTGTGGTGTCAGCAAACAAGGCTTGTCTATATGTCTCTTTAAAAGTTGTAGTAACCTGTAGCTGAACTGTTTAATGGATAAATTACCCTGTGCTAATTGCCATGATGTTTAGAGGAAGGAGAATTAAGCCTGTTGTTTTCTCAGGCCAAAAGGCTGCTGAAAAGGTATAAGAACCCTGGGACATGATCATACATCATCTCAGATCTGCTTTGGTTTCAAGAGGGAGGAACCTTAAGCCATAAGGATTGAGATCCCCAGTCTTTGACTGGAGCCACCCTGAATATGGACATTGGACTATAACCTATGGACTATTTTCTAAAAGGACTTTTGGCAACTACAGGCTCACCTCTGCTATGTATCTAAACCTCAAGAATTAAATTCAAGTCTGTCTGTATATTGATCTTTTAACCAACACTCTCTCTCTTTTCTTTTTTAATAAATTTTAGCTTAGTTAATAAGAATTGGCTATAGCGTGTATTTTGGGGAAAATCTAAGTTATAATTGAACCTGGGTATGTGGCTGATCCTTTGGAATTGAAAGAACCTTTTCTTTTATATGATGAGATAAGATTCTCAGTAATCATCATCATATCTGACAGGTGTGTCTGGACGGAGGCCTGAGGCTGGGTACTTTAAGGGAACTGCGTTGTTTGGACTTCTAAGTAACCTGTATGGTAATATGAAAGTTGTTTTGTGCTGGCTGGGAAAATCTAAGTATTGGAATATCCACCAGCGTTTGGGGTTTGTCTGCCCCGTTTTGTTTGCAGTTCACCCTAATTAAGTGACCTCAGCTGGCTCCAACAGGCAGTACCGTCACACCGTTCGATGCCACAAGCCCAGAACCGGCCCCCTCACCCTGGCAAAGCGTTTTTCACTTCCCCTCCATGTGCTGGGAGTTGACGTTTACACAGCCCTGATCTGTCTTGGTTTTGAGTCTGCGGCTGCCTGGGGAGGTGCAGGGCTGACTGGGTTCTCCTGGAGTCACTCATTCTCAGCCAGGTTTTCTAACCCTCTGCTCCTTCTCCGGGCTCTTCCCTGATCCTCCGTGATCAGTGGGCACCAGGCCTGGGCCCAGGACCCCAGCAGCGGTCGCACTGGGGCCCCATACATAGCGAGGCCGCAGGGCTCACCCTGGAGGAAGGGCGACACCCCTGGGGGACCTGGCCCATGGGACGGCTCCTCCCAGAAGCCAACCCCGTGGGGCCGTGACAGGGGCAAACAGAACCATGGAAATAGGGCAGGTTCTGGTACCTCTGGGACCGGGCGAGGGCTGCTGTCTCTGGAACAGTTCCCAGACATCCCCACGAGGGGGCGCCCTGCACCTTCCCTTGGGGCGCTGGATGGGGCCAGCATGTCCCATCTGCAGCTGCTGTCCCTGGGTCCCCTGCTCTGCCCGCTGCGCCCAGGGGCAGGGCGATGCCAGGCCGCCAGGCCTCGTTCCCTCCATGGAGACCCCTCCATGACCCCAGCTCCCCCCCAACCAGGCACCAGCCACGCACCGAACCCCACGCCTCTGCTCTGCAGGCACCCAACTGCCCGGCAGGGACCCCCAGATTCCCCTCCACCCCCACTCCCAGGACCCCCCTCCTTTCCCTCCCCAGGGTCAGTCCTCCCATCTCTCGCCGGCCCCCCCACGACACTCAGAGGTCTTTGAGCTTCCATCCGCTGGCAACTCCCTGCCCCCCAGCCCCTCCCCCCGCCCCACAGAGCAGCACAAGGCCGCAGCCCAGAACATCTGTATCTTGGCCAGGACAGAGCCAGGCGCAGGGGCTACGCACACAAGGCCCTGCCGGTTCCCGACCCGCAGCCCCCTGCTGTCCCAGCGCTGGGCTCCCCCCCAGCCCTGCCGGTGCCCCTCACTCCCGACCCGCAGGCCCCCCGCTAGCCCAGTGCTGGGCTCCCCCCCAGCCCTGCTGGTGCCCCTCACTCCCGACCCGCAGCCCCCTGCTGTCCCAGCGCTGGGCTCCCCCGCAGCCCTGCCGGTGCCCCTCACTCCCGACCCGCAGCCCCCCACACTCACGTCACGATGCGCGGGCACTGGAGCTGCCCCCACCCGCAGGGCTGGTAGTCGGGTTTGACGAAGGTGTCCACGCCGTCCTCCACCACGCAGCTCACCGTGCGCGTCACCACGTAGGCGCACCAGTTCCTGCAGCAGGTGTGAGCGTCAGGCCCAGCAGGCACAAGGTGCATCCCCTCCCCCCACGTGCAGCGAGCCCCCCCCCACCCCCAGGCAGCGAGCCCCCTGCCTGGTGCAGCAAGTCCCCCCCTCCCCCCACGTGCAGCGAGGGGCCCCCCCCTCCCGCCGGGAGCAGCCGGTCCCAGCTCACTGCCAATGGGACAATGAGCCTGTTACAGGGGCTCCCCCCCACTCCCTTTGATCTCTGCCCTGCCCGGTGCCCCTGGCTGCAGCCAGCCCCTTTGATCACAGAGGGGAACCAGCAGGGTCACGAGCAGGGTGACTTAGGGGAGGGGGCCAGGAGGTGCCATGGCCCCCCCGAGCCTCCCAGGAACTTGGGGCAAAGGCCAATTCTGCCCCCCCCCCCCCCAGCCTCTCCAGCCCAGAGTCGTCTCCGCCAGGCGGGTGGCTGCCAGGCCCCTACTGCACCGTGGGGTGGCAGCAGGACTGTCTGCCCCACTGGGGCTATTACTGCAGGGACCCCACTGGCTGGGGGGCTGGGGCAGGTCTAGCCCTGGCACCAGGGGGCATTTGGGCGGGTGGGGGCAGGCTGTGCCAGGGGCCCATGAGGTGATTCCCATGGGGCACCCCCCAGTGCAGCCGAGACCCTATTGGTTCAGGGACACCCGCACCCCAGCCAGCCCCATCTCCTTGTGGGTTCGACGGGGCCCAGCCCTTTCCCAGGCAGCTCCCTGCTCCCAGCCTGGGGTCTCCCCTGTGCCCCCCCAGCCACTGCCCTGACTCCCCGGGGCAGTGAGGGGCCCAGGCTGCAGCCCGAGCCCCGGCCCTGAGCCGGGCTGGGCTGGTTAATCATTGGGGGAGGGGGGCACGGAGCTGCCCCATGGGCCCTGGCTGCCAGGAAAACAGGGGGAACCTGGGGGCTCTGGGGAGGCTGGGCCCCTGCCCGTCCCCTGCATAGCTCCAGGGGTGTAGCCCCCCCCCACCATGCTGCGGGGAGAACCCCTCCCCCGGTGCTGGCAGTTCGGTGGGGGGGGGGAGGAGCCTTTCTGCTGAGCAAACACAGACCCAGACTGGGGTCAGGAAGGGGGGCTCAGCGGGGGGCTCTGTGCTCCCAGGCCGGGCTGGGGGGCTCAGCGCGGGGCTGGGGGTCTCAGCAGAGGGTGGGGGGCTCAGCAGGGGCTGGGGGGCTCAGCAGA
>QXTE01000418.1:620842-642776 GCA_003942145.1 Platysternon megacephalum
GAGGGGCTGGGGGCCTCAGCAGAGGGCAGGGGGCTCAGCGGGGGGCTCTGTGCTCCCAGGCCGGGCTGGGGGGCTCAGCGCGGGGCTGGGGGTCTCAGCAGAGGGTGGGGGGCTCAGCAGAGGGCGAGTGGCTCAGCAGGGGCTGGGGGGCTCAGCGGGGGGCTGTGGGGCTCAGCGGGGGGCTGGGGGGCTCAGCAGAGGGCGAGTGGCTCAGCAGGGGCTGTGGGGCTCAGTGGGGGGCTGGGGGTCTCAGCAGAGGGTGCGGGGCTCAGCAGGGGCTGGGGGTCTCAGCATAGGGCTGTCAGGCTCAGCGGGGGGCTGGGGGTCTCAGCAGAGGGTGGGGGGCTCAGCAGGGGCTGGGGGTCTCAGCAGAGGGCTGGGGGGCTCAGCGGGAGCTGGGGGGCTCAGCAGAGGGCGGGGGTCTCAGCAGGGGCTGGGGGGCTCAGCAGAGGGTGGGGGGCTCAGCAGGGGCTGGGGGGCTCAGCAGAGGGCAGGGGGCTCAGCGGGGGGCTCTGTGCTCCCAGGCCGGGCTGGGGGGCTCAGCAGAGGGTGGGGGTCTCAGCAGGGGCTGGGGGGCTCAGCAGGGGCTGGGGGGCTCAGCAGAGGGCGAGTGGCTCAGCAGGGGCTGTGGGGCTCAGCGGGGGGCTGGGGGTCTCAGCAGGGGCTGGGGGGCTCAGCAGAGGGTGGGGGGCTCAGCGGGGGGCTGGGGGGCTCAGCAGAGGGTGGGGGGCTCAGCGGGGGGCTCTGTGCTCCCAGACCCGGCTGTCGCTCCTGGCGTGTTCCCGGCGGCCTGGCGGGATCCCAGCCTCCCTCCCAAATTCCTGCTCTTGGACACAAGCCTCTTCCCTTCCTGTCCCGAGTGTGGGGCTGCCCCGCGCCTGCGGCCTGCTCCAGGGCTGAGGGGCTCTGCCCCCCCTGCAGCTGGGAGTCCCCCACAGGGGTGCCCGGCCCCGTGGGTGTCCTACAGAGCAATGCCAGGCCCCTGCGCTGGGCACGGAGCTGCCGGGGGGGACGTCCCTGCCCCAGAGAGCAGCCCGTGGGGCCGAGATGGGCCCCGGGTGGTGCACGGAGCTGCCCTTGGTCCAGTCCCCTCTGGCAGGCACCGGACGGGCCAGGCCGAGCCATGGGGCCAGGCCAGGCTGGGGAGCGAGCGGGGGCCTGTCCATGTCCTGTGGGTCACTAAGCCCCCCCCCCCTCCTGTCACAGCTTTACTGGGGGCCCAGCTGCTCCCTGCCCAGGCCCCCCACAGGAACGCCGGGCCCTGCCCCCCACCCCCTGCCAGCCCCTGGCTGGCCCCACCCCCTCCCTGGGCTGGGTCCCGCTCTGCCCCGCCCGGCTGGGGCTGCCCCCGGGGGGCTGGCAGGGGCTGCCCGCTGCGGCTGGCACGTCCCTTGTGCTGGGAACACGGTGCCCAGGCCGGTGCCCAGCGAGGCCGAGTGGCCCCTCCCCCGGGTGGCTGCCCGGGCCCCACGGCTGATGTGGCTGCAGCTCAGCGGAGACGCGAGAGCCACGGCCAAAGTCAGCCGCCCCCTTGCCCGGGAGTGCCCCTCCCCCCGCCCCTGACAGTGCCCCCGTCCCCCTGGCCCCATCCCCCTGCCCCATCCCCCCGCCCCCCGACAGTGCCCCCGTCCCCCGCCCCCCGACAGTGCCCCCGTCCCCCGCCCCCCGACAGTGCCCCCGTCCCCCTGGCCCCATCCCCTGCCCCATCCCCCCGCCCCCCGACAGTGCCCCCGTCCCCCGCCCCCCGACAGTGCCCCCGTCCCCCTGGCCCCATCCCCTGCCCCATCCCCCCGCCCCCCGACAGTGCCCCCGTCCCCCGCCCCCCGACAGTGCCCCCCGACAGTGCCCCCGTCCCCCGACAGTGCCCCCTGACAGTGCCCCCGTCCCCATGCCCCCATCCCCTGCCCCCCGACAGTGCCCCCCGACAGTGCCCCCCATTCCCCCGCCCCCGACAGTGCCCCCCATTCCCCTGCCCCATCCCCTGCCCCCCGACAGTGCCCCTGTCCCCCTGCCCCCATCCCCTGTCCCCCGACAGTGCCCCCCGACAGTGCCCCCCATTCCCCTGCCCCATCCCCTGCCCCCCGACAGTGCCCCCATTCCCCTGCCCCATCCCCTGCCCCCCGACAGTGCCCCCGTCCCCCTGCCCCATCCCCCTGCCCCCCGCCAGTGCCCCCGTCCCCCTGCCCCCTGACAGTGCCCCCCGTTCCCCTGCCCCCCAACAGTGCCCCTGTCCCCCTTGACACAGTCCCCCCACAGAGCCTCCCCCGCCCCCTTGCCAGAGCCCCACTCCCCGGGCGCAGGCTCCATCTGGCTGCGGCTCCACACTCCCTGGGCCCCTCTCGCTCGGGGCTGGCGGGGGGCCAGCCCAGGCCAGGCTCACTCAGCGCTTCCCCATAGCCCCGAGAGCAGGGACCAGCGGGGGTGCCTGGGCCTGGCTTGTGGGGCGGGGGCCAGTCGGTGCTCCAGAGCCCCCCAGCACCCCAGTCAACGCACTGCAACCCTGGGGGCCCCCAGCCGGGTGCCACATCCCCTCCCCTGCCCCCCACGGAGCCTCCCCCACACACGGGTGGTCACCCCCCATCCGTCCCCCCCCACCCGAAACTCCCCCCTCACCAGACACACGCGCTGCTGAGAATTCCCACGCCCTGGGCACACACCCGAGCCCCCCGTCTCCCTCCCCCCGAGCCCCCCACCACCCTCCCCTCTGCCCCCCACTCCTCTGTGCCCCCTGGCTCCCCCACCCACCCACGCTCCCCCCACCTCCCTCCCTCCCCACTCACCCTCCCCCCTGCCCCCCACTCCTCCTTCCCCGTGCTCCCTCCACCTACCAATCCCCCCCCACCGCCAACTCCTCCCTACCCCCCACACCACACCTCCCTCCCCCGGCCCGGTCTGAGGCTCTCCATGTGCCTCACACACAGGAATCTGCGCATGTCAGTGTCACTCCCCGACTCTGTGGCTGGGGAAACTGAGGCACAGAGCAGGGCTGTGACCCACCTGAGGTGGCACTGTGCCCAGGGACTGCCAGACAGACCCCCCCCCCCCCCCCACCCGCCCCCCCCCCCCCCCCAAGTGACCTCCCCCCCGCTCCAGCCCAGGCACCTCCCTGGGACTCTCCTCATCTCCATGGGGTGGGGGAGCCTCCTGGTGCCCTCCCGGCTCTCTGTGCTGGGACCTCTTGTCCAAGGCCAGATGGGGTTCCCCAGGGTGCCCCTCGGGGCCCACAGCCACCCTCACGCTCCAGGTCACCGAGCTCCCTGCCTCCAGCGAGCGCCCCCCTGGGGCCAGGCCCCTCAGCGTCCCCCGGTAAGCGCCCCCCTGGGGCCAGGCCCCTCAGCGTCCCCCGGTCAGCGCCCCCCTGGGGCCAGGCCCCTCCGCGTCCCCCGGCGAGCGCCCCCCTGGGGCCAGGCCCCTCAGCGTCCCCCGGTAAGCGCCCCCCTGGGGCCAGGCCTCTCAGCGTCCCCTGGTAAGCGCCCCAGGGCTGCCCCGGGCTCAGCTCTCGGCTGTGGGACCAGCCTGGGCCCCCCCACTCTGCTAGTGGCGCCCGCCTGCCCTGCCCCGGCGCGGCCCCTTACCTGTGCCGGCTGGCGGCCCGGGCGCCTGGCTGTGCCTGCGGGGTCCCCTGGGCAGCGGGGGCCGGGCCCTGGCTCAGGGGCACGGCCCCCCCGGTGTAGAGGCTGTAGCGGGGGGGGTAATTGGCTGTCCAGGCCACCCCGGCCAGGAGGCAGCAGAGGCTGCCCCAGAGCCACCCCACGGCCATGCTGGGCGCGAAGGCGTCGGGCCGTCCCGCTCAGCCGCTCATGTCCCCGCCGTCCACACGTCCCCTCGCTGGGGCTGGCCTCTCCTCCGCCCTCCCCCTCCAGCTGTCAGCCCCGCCCGCCCCCCACTTCCTGCCTCCCCCCAGCCCTGGCCTGGCTCAGCGCCCCCCACCCCACCCAGGGCCACCTTGGCCCGTGGTTCCCCCAGCGCCTGCGAGGGGCTTTTCTGCAGCTCCAGGTCCTGCTCCCCCCTCTCCTCCCCCCCAGCCCGCCCCCTCCCCCGCCCGGCTCCGCAATCACATCTGCTTCTCGTTAAGGCCCCGACGCCAACACGGACAGGGGGAGAAAACACAGAGAACGGGAAAAGCAAGAGAGGCCGGGCAGGGGGCCAGGGGCCGCGCAGCAGCCAGGACGGCAAGCGCTACTGAGTGGGGCCCCTGCCGGGCCCTGGCCCAGCCCCAGCCCCGCCGCGGCCCCCCCAGCCCTGCCCCGGCACCCCCATCCCCCCACGGCCCCCCCAGCCTCGCCACGGCACCCACGGCTCTGCCACAGCACCCCCATCCCCCCACGGCACCCCCAGCCTCGCCACGGCACCCCCGGCTCTGCCATGGCACCCCCGTCCCCGCCACAGCCCACACAGCCGTTCCACGGCCCCCCCAGCCTCGCCACAGCACCCACGGCTCTGCCACAGCACCCCCATNCCGGCTCTGCCCCGGCACCCCCAGCCCCGCCGCGGCACCCCCATCCCTGCCACGGCCCCCCCAGCCCTGCCCCAGCACCCCCATCCCCCCACGGCCCCCCCAGCCTCGCCACGGCCCCCCCGGCTCTGCCCCGGCCCCCCCGGCTCTGGCACGGCACCCCCATCCCCCAACGGTGCAGATTCTGGCCCTGCCCTGGCATGTGGCTGGCGCTGGCCCGTTCCCTGCCCAGGACTAGCTGATTTCCCTGGCATCCCCTGGGCCTGACCAGCTGCCAATGACGCTGGTGACCTCTGACCCCAGGCTCCTGAGTCGCCCCCCCCGGGTGCCTGGCTGAGTGAGGGGCAGGGACCAGGGTCATGGTTGGGGGGGGTGGTGTTGGGGCTCTCTGACCTGGCCCCCAACTACATCCTCACTTCCAGCCCAGGGGCAGCCCAGTGGGGTGAGGGTTGGTGCAGAGATACAGCTTTGCCGGCACTGGGCCCTGGAGCCACCACACCCGGGGCAGTGTGTGCAGCTCTCTGCACAGCCCCCTCCCCCCCCCCTATACACGCTCCTCCCCCCACATACCATATGGATACACACACGGATACACAGACAGGGATACCCGCACACAGAACGATACCCCCCTCCCCACACATTGGGAATTGTTTAAGAACATTTTACTAGAGTCCCAAAATGCAAGAAACAAGGCCATATTGGTTAAAAAATGCCAACCTAGGTTAGAGGGGAAGTTGCTAGTAATGAGCATAAATCAGAAGCTAGGTATTGTAGAAAATTGATAAGGGAAGCAAAGGGACACAAGGAAAAATCTACAGCCAGCAGAGATAAGGACAACAAGAAGGAATTTTTTTAATTATACTAGAAACAAAACGAATCCTAACAATAGTATTGGTCCATTACTGGATGGAAATGGTAGAATTGTCAATAGAAATGCAGAAAGGCAGAAGTGTTCAATAAATATTTCTGTTCTGTATTTGGGAAGAAAATAGTTGAGCTCGTCATATCATATGATAACACTCTTTCCGTTCCACTATTATGTCAAAAGGATGTTAAAAAGCAGTGGTTAAACATTTTTAAATTGGCAGGTCTGGATAACTTGCATACCAGAGCGTGAGGGGGAAGCATACAGAACAGAGCAATTATGGAGTGATCCACCCATCATTCCCTCCTAGCTTCTGGCAGTCAGAGCATTAGGGTCACCGCGAGCATGGGGCTGCGTCTGTGGCCATCCTGGCTAATAGCCATTGATGGACCGATCCTCCAGGATCTTATCTGGTTCCTTTGTGAACCCTCTTATACTTTTAAAATTACCACGGCCCACACTGACTGGATTAAAAACTGGCTAACTGATAGGTCTCAAAATGTAATTGTAAACAGGGACTCGTCACTGGGTGGGATGTGTTTCCAGCGAGATCCTGCAGGGATCAGTTCTTGTCTTGACACTATTTAACATTTTTATCAATGACCTGGAAGAAAACATAAAATCATCCCTGATAAAGTTTTCAGACCCCACAAACGCTGGGGGAGTGGGAAATAAAAAAGCGGACTGGTCACTGATACGGCACGATCTGGGTCAGTCGGGAACCTGGGCCAAGCAAACGATGTGTTTTAGTGTCCGTCTAGGAACAAGGAACGCAGCCAGACCCACAGGCTGGGGGACTTGATCCTGGGCAGCAGGGACCCTGACAAAAAATTGGGGGTCGTGGTGGACAATCAGCTGAACATGAGCTCCCAGTGCAACCAGTGTGGCCGAAAGGGCTAATGCCATCCTGGGATTCAAGCCCAAGGGAATCTCGAGCAGGAGCCGAGAGGTTATTTGACCTCTGCATTTGGCCCTGGTGCGACAGGCGCTGGAATCCCGTGTCCAGTGCTGGGAGGATGTTTATCGACTGGAGAGGGTCAGAGAATGAGTCAAGGCTTAGAAAACCTGCCTGATAGTGACAGACTCACGGAGCTCAGTCGATTTCGCTTCGCAAAGAGATGTAGGGGGTGCCTGGGTCCCAGGCTGTGAGTACCGACGTGGGGACCAGTGTTTGGGAACGGGCCCGTCAGGCTGGCAGGGGAAGGGCTAACACGAGCCAGGGGCTGGCAGCTGACGCCAGACAGATCCAGACCGGCAGTAAGGGGTTAATGTTTAGCAGGGAGGGAAGGAACAATTTCCATGGGGCTCGGTGGCTTCCCCATCCCAGACAGTGTTTACATGGAGCTGCCAGCCCTGGAGTCTGGGGATTGTTCTGGGCGGTGCTATCCAGGGGGGCAGACCAGATGATCACAATGGGCCCTTCTGGCCTGGGGATCTCGGCCCCCCTGCCCCGTGTCCAGGTGCACACAACCCCCTCCCCCACACCGGGCTCACTGCTGACCTGGAATGGGGGTGGGCAGCGGGGTGGGGGGGCTCTGGGCAGGGCGGGAGGGTCGCCCGGGCAGGCCTGGGGCTGGGCAGTGTAAGGGGACTGACGGAGGGACCCAGCAGTGACCGGGACAGAAGCGGGGCCCTGGCGCTGAGAGGAACCAGGGCTCACAGTAGCGGCCGGCCTGGAGGGAAGGTGATGCCCTCTGCGTGGAGCTGCCAGCCCCAGGGGCCAGCGAGGGCGTTCGCTACCCTGGCCAGGCTCGGGCCCAGCAGCCTCCACTGTCCCATGGCAGCACCCCGAGCGCCCCCTCCTGCGCCTGGCCCCTGGACAGAGCCGGCCCCTCCCCGCCGCAGCGCGCTCACCCTGGGCCGCTCCAACCCGCAGCGGCCAGGGGCCCGGGGGGGGCTCAGTGATGGGGGGACGGGGGGCCTGGGGCCCCCCCAGCACAGGAGCCACCTGCAGGAAGCCGCCTGGCAGAGCCCCTGCCGCTCTCCCCACCCGGCCCAGCCCGGGGTCAGCAGTTCCTTCCCCGGCCACTGGCTGGGCAGGAAGCCCGGGGGAAGCCCAGCTGGCCGGAGCATCCTGAGCCGCAGGGGCCCCGGGGAGCTGGGCTGGGCCTGCGGCGTCCCCTCCGCCCCATGGGCCGGGCTCCCGCCCTGCTGCCCCCGGCTCACGGCCCCAGGAACGGCCCGGCTGGGGCTTGCCGAGGGGGCTGCTCCCCCCAGAGCCGGGCCCGACGCCTCCGGGCACCGTGACCAGCCACGCCATGGGGCACCGGGCCCTGCCCCACGGCGGCTGCAGCCCCTGTCCCGGGGCCAGACGAGCCCCTCACAGAACTGCTCCCTCCCGCCCCCTTGTCCCTGGCCCCATGCTCCAGCCATGAGCTGCCCCTCCAGGGCGCTGGCCAGGGGACCTGGGTGCGAGTCCCGCGGCAGTGCCCCCCGGCCAGCGCCCCCCGGCGCCCGTGCTGAGTGCACCACGAGCCTGGCCCCCGGCCTGGCCCAAGGACAACAGGGCCCCGCTCCGGCAGGGGGGTGTCGGCTGGGCCCTGGTGGGGGGGTGGCTGGGCCCCATGGGGGGGTAACTGGGCTGGGGGGGGGGGGGGGGTCTTTGACAGACACACAGATGGAGCCAGACGGGGCCAGTAATGATCTCCCCGTCTGCAAAGTAACATGGAGCCCCCCAGCCCCCCACATGGGTCCATCCCAGCCCAACCCAGCCCAACCCCCGCTCAGCACAGCTTCCCCAATGGGCCATGGGGGGGGGGGGTTGGGGTTGGAGCACCCTGTGGGGGGGGGGGTGTTGGAGCACCCTGGGGCTGGTGTCTGGCCAAGGGGCTGTTTACCGGGGCTAGACAAATAAACCCGAGCAGGGAACCTGCCGGGGGCTTCCCACCCCATGACCCCCAGCAGCCCCCACCCGGCAGAGCCCCCGTGTCACCCCCCAAGTGAGAGCCCCACGTTATGTCTCCCAATGGCCTGGGGCCACTGAGCCCCCATGACACACGCCTGCCCCATCCCACGCCAGCCCATGACGCTGCCCATCTCCCTGCCCTGGCCTGAGGCTGAGCTCAACTCGTCTCCCACACCCCAAGGGGTGGCTGGGAGCCAGGACTCCTGGGTTCTATCCCCGGCTCTGGGAGCGGAGCGGAGGGGCTGGGAGCCAGGACTCCTGGGTTCTATCCCCGGCTCTGGGAGCGGAGCGGAGGGGCTGGGAGCCAGGACTCCTGGGTTCTATCCCCGGCTCTGCTGCTGCCGCATTACATGGCTTGTCCCTGCCCCGTGTCTGTTTCCCGCTGGGCCGGGTGCCCCCGATGTGCAGCCAGCGCCCTGAGTTGTCACTTAGTGCCAGGTGCTGCCCGTCACACGGTGCCCAGTGCCCAAGCCTGGACACTCGTCCCCTGGAGCAGCCCCCCCCCCCCCCCCGGGGCCCCCCCCCCCCCCCCCCCAAGGGAATCTCACACCAGCCAGGCTGGACCCCCCCCACCCCAGGCTGCCCCAGGGGGGAGGGGCCGGCCCAGCGTGGGGTGCAGGGGGAGGGGCCGGCCCAGGGTGGGGTGCAGGGGGAGGGGCCAGCCCAGCGTGGGGTGCTGGGGGAGGGGCCCTCAGAAAAGCCTGGCCGGTCCCAGGAGCTCGGGGTAGAGCCCGGCTCCCAACCCATCCCGAGCTAAGGGCCGGGGCTGGATGGCTGCGGGGGGTGGCAGGAAGGCAGCCCCTCCCCCCCAGCCCTGGCCTCGTCTCCCATCCCTGGGGCGTCTGGGCAGCCCCCCCAGTCCCCCCCAGTCCATAGCTGAGGGCCCAGAGGGATCCTGCAGCGGGGGGGGGGCGCCTGTACGGGCCTGCGGCCGCGCAGCATTTTCACACGACTCGCTGCTCCCCGGGGAACTGGCCACGTCGGTAAAACCCAAAAGCAGCTATTTGGAGACAGCTAATTATAGCAGCTGCGAGCGGGGCCGCCAAACCAGCTCCAGGGCTGAGCGCCGGGCGGGGGTCCGGGTGGGACAGTGAGGGGCACAAGCCAAGCCAGGCGGGGGCGGGGCAGTGCTGTGGTCACAGGGGGCTGCGGGTCGGGAGTGAGGGGCACCGGCAGGGCTATGGGGGGGCAGGGCTGGGGTAGCAGGGGCTGCGGGTCGGGAGTGAGGGGCACTGTCCGAGCAGTGGGCAGGATCGGGGGTCACCAACCCGCAGCCCCGGCTCCCAGGGGAATTTCTGCCCACGGGGACTTTTCCTGCTGCTGATTTCCCGGCAGAGCCGATGAGTCACGTCCTGTGGGGAGCTGGCCTGGCATCGGCCCAGCTCCCTGCTGCAGCCGGGGTCTCCCCTGGGCAGGTCCTGACGGCCCCGAGCTCCAGTGATGCCCACGGCAGCGCGGGAGGGAGCCCGCTGGGCCCACAAGGGGGAGGGGAACCTGCTCCCCCACGGCCATGAAGGCCCCCACCTCAGCCAGTGCCATGGTTCCCCCCCCCACCTAATGCCCCACCCCCCACCTCAGCCAGTGCCATGGTTCCCCCCTCACCTAATGCCCCACCCCCCACCCCAGCCAGTGCCATGGTTCCCCCCCTCACCTAATGCCCCGCCCCCCACCTCAGCCAGTGCCATGGTTCCCCCCCCACCCCATCCACAGCCCCCCACCCCCCCCCCGACCCCCCTCCCCCCCCCCCCCCCCCATGCCCGCCCCCCCCCCCCCCCACCGCCCCCTCCCACCCCCCCCCCCGCCCCCGCCCCCCGCCCCCCCCCCCCCCCGCCCCCCCGGTGCCCCCCGCCCCCCCCCCCCCCCCCGCCAGTGCCCTGGTTCCCCCCCTCACCTAATGCCCCCCCCCCCCCCCCCGCCCGCCCCCCCCTCCCCCCCCCCCCCCACCCCCCCGCCCCACCACCCCCCCCCCCCCCCCCCCCCGCTCCCCCCCCCCCCCCCCCGCCCCCTTGCCCCTCCCTTCCGCCCCCCCCCCCGCCCCCCCCCGCCGCCCCCCCCCCCCCCGCCCCCACCCGGGGCCAGGGTCCCCCCCCCCCCCTACCGCCCCCCCCCCACCCCCGCCAGGGCCATGGCCCCCCCCCCCACCGACTGCCCCGCCCCCCCCCCCAGCCAGGGCCATGGTCCCCCCCCCCACCTAATGCCCCACCCCCCACCCCCGCCAGTGCCATGGTTCCCCCCCCACCTAATGCCCCGCCCCCCACCTCAGCCAGTGCCATGGTTCCCCCCCCCACCTACTGCCCCACCCCCCCCCCCAGCCAGGGCCATGGTCCCCCCCCCCACCTAATGCCCCCCCCCCCACCTCAGCCGGTGCCATGGCCCCCCCCCCCCCCGACTGCCCCCCCCCCCCCCCCAGCCGGGGCCGGGGCCCCCCCCCCCACCTAACGCCCCGCCCCCCCCCTCAGCCAGGGCCATGGTTCCCCCCTCACCTAACGCCCCACCCCCCACCTCAGCCAGTGCCATGGTTCCCCCCTCACCTAATGCCCCGCCCCCCACCCCAGCCAGTGCCCGTCTCACCCGATCCCACTCTGCTCATGCAGCCCCTGACACAGTCACCCCCAGATTCCCCCCCCCCGCCAGCCCCACTGGTGCCACACGCCCCGTCACCTGCCCAGCCGGCCCCTGGGCCCCCTGCTGCTGGGCCCCTCAGGGCCAGGCCGTGTCCTCCAGCAAGTGAGTGATGCTGGTGCCCCGCGGCTCCCAGCAGCGCTCGGGGGGGGGGGGGTTACCCCCCCTCAAGAGCCCCAACCCTGCCCAGGCAGCAGCTGCTGCACCATGTGGGACATAAACCCCGACCCTGCGGCACCCCCAGCCAGGGCTGCTCCCCCTGAGCACCCGTCAGCTCCCCCCAAGTCCTAGAGGGGGTGGGGATGATGGGGTGGGGGGATGGGGTTGCTGGGGGGCAGGGCTGGGCTGATGGGGGGGTCACTGGGGGGCAGGGCTGGACTGATGGGGGGGTCGCTGGGGGGCAGGGCTGGGATGATGGGGTGGGGGTTGCTGGGGGGAGGGCTGGGCTGATGGGGGGGTCGCTGGGGGGCAGGGCTGGGATGATGGGGGGGTTGTGGGGGGCAGAGACTGTCCCATCCCAGGGGCTGGCGAAGGGTCTCCGCCGTGGGGCCCCCGGGGTGGTGGGTCCTGGCGCCCCCTTCTGGACGGAGCCGTCCCTGCTCCCGGCGCGGCCCCTCGCTGCTGGCTGGCGGGGGGGTGGGGGGGCTGGCAGAGCCGGGCCTGGCTTCCATTAGCTCTGACAGCGCCTGGAGCAGCCGCGCACCTTCCCTTGTATGGCGAAAGCTGCTGGCTGGGGGCGGGGGGGGGGGGGGGGGGGGGGCGGGGGGGGAGGGTGCACAGACCCGCCCCCAGCCCACCCCCTTCTGGGAGCGGGGGGATGGCACTGGGGGCAGGGAAGGGGGAATCCCCCCCCCCCCCGTGCCTGGGTGGGAGGGGCCGATGCAGGGCTCTGGACCAAATGATGCTCACCCAGGTCACCACTGCAGAGCCCCCCCCCCCCCCCCCCGACTGGCTCAGCTGGGCCCGCAGTGGGGCTGGGGCGGGGCGCCAGGGGGGACTGGCTGGCTCAGGGGGGCAGGGATTGGGGCAGGGGCCTGTCCCCGCTAGGGGGCGCCGGCTCCGATCCAGGTCATACACGGCGTCTCCGGGGCTCCCCGCTTACAAAGCGACCCCCCCACCCGCCAGCCCCCGGGGCTTCCGTCCCTCCCCGAGCGAATCCCGGCTCTGCCTGGGGTGGGGGGCTGACGCCGTATCGCCAACCCCATGAGCCAGGCTCATCCCACAGCACGAGCTGGGCTGCAGGACCCGGCGCTTACGGCGAAATACTGGCTCTGGGGGGCTGGATTTGCGGTTTGGTGACCTGGGGTCACATTTGGCAGCTTCCTCCCGCGCCCCGGGGGAGAAACTCACATTTCCTGTAAGCCTGGAATCACCCAGAGCCCCTGACTCCGGGAGCTGGGGCTTTAAGGAAAACCATATGGAGCAGGGGCCGCCTGCAACCTTGTGAAAGGTGGCACCACTGGCCAGGCCTTGGCCCTGCCCCGCCCCACCGCAGGCCCCTCCCCAGGGCAGCCCCCCCCCCCCGGGGCTGAGCTGGGCCAAGGGTCTTCGGTTTTATTTGTACAATCGGCCCTTTGGGCCAGAGCCATGAAGGCAGCTCAGCAGGGAGCACCCCAGGGCTCCAGCCCCACGGCGCCCAGCGGGGGGTGCTGTGGGGAGTGGGGGCAGTGTGGGGAGCAGGGGGAGAAGGCTCCTGAGGGGTTACCTGGGACCATTCTCATTAACCCTGTGGGTGCTGGGTGCCTGTGAGGAAGTGGGAATGTTTTCTTTGAATGCTGGGTGGGGGCCTGTGAGGCAGCAGGGAGGGGAGTGTCTGCATGGGGGATGGGGGACTGGCCTGGAGGGACGATACCTGAGCAGGTAACATGAGACCCAGGAGGGGGGTTGGGAGGAGCCGGGGGGGGGGGAGGGGGGGGCTGGCTGAGAGGCTGGAGAGTTTCAGTTCGGAGCTGTCTGGGAAAATGGAGGGGAGCCCAGACGGGGCTCTGGCCTCCCTGCCCCCCAAGATGGACCTGACTGTGAGGGGGTCCTGTTGTCTGTACCGACAAGACCTGTCTTGGCCTGTGTTCCTGTCGCCTAATAAACCTTCTGTGTTACTGGCTGGCTGAGAGTCCCGGTGAATCGCAGGAAGCCGGGGGGGGCAGGGCCCGGACTCCCCCACACTCCGTGACAGTGCCCCTGGAGCCAGGCTGGGGGGTGGGGGCAGGTACATGGGTGGGGGTATCTGGGTTCACACCCTCCCCCTGCAGCTGGGACCCCCCCAAACATTCCCTGCCCCCCCCCATCCCCCGCCCCGCACACCAGTGCCTGTCACGGGGGGGATCAGCACTGGGAACTAGTGGCTGGGGATGGGCACATCTGGGGGGGGGGTCTGGGTGAGAAGGGGGGAGATTTTTGGTGGGGGGGAGCCCCAAGTTGATGCTACAGAATCAGCATCACCTCCGACTAGGGGGAGCATCAGCAGGGCCTGGGCACAGCCCCCCCGGGGGCCAGCCCCGGTCCCTGCCACCCCCCTTCTCCATGGCCTGGACCCCGACAACCACCTCCCCGCGTGGGGCCGCACCCGTGTGCAGCTGGGGGGGACGCCACTGCCCCCTGCTGGCGTTTCTGAGACCGGCTTGGGCAGAGCTGCTCACCAGCCCCCCTTTCCCCCCCCCCCCAGCTCTGGCAGCTGGGCAGGGAGCCGGGGCTGGCAGGAAACTGCAGGGGGCCGAGTCAGCAGCAGGGAGGTGGGAGCGTGAACAGCTTCCCGTGGGGATGGGGGATGTGACGGTCCCAGAGCAGACATGGGCAGAGCTGTGTGTTGGGGGGGGGCAGGGCGAGGAGGCAGGAGTGCTGTAATGGGGGGGTGCGAGGAGCACTGGGGAGGGGGCAGGTGTGCAAGGAGCAGCGGGGAGGGTGTGACGGTGCTGCCCGTGGGAGCCAGCTGAGGTCACTCAATCAGGGTGAACTGCAAACAAAACGGGGCAGACAAACCCCAAACGCTGGTGGATCTTCCAATGCTTAGATTTACCAACCAGCACAAAACAGCTTCTATAGTACCTCACTGGTTCCTCAGAAGTCCAAACAACGCAGTTCCCTTAAAGTGCCCAGCCTCAGGCCTCCATCCAGACACACCTGTCAGATATGATGATGATTACTGAGAATCTTATCTCATCATATAAAAGAAAAGGTTCTTCCAATCCCAAAGGATCAGCCACATACCCAGGTTCAATTATAACTTAGATCTTACCCAAAATACACGCTTACAGCCAATTCTTATTAACTAAACTAAAATGTATTAAAAAAGAAAAGAGGGAGAGTGTTGGTTAAAAGATCAATACACAGACAGACTTGAATTCAATTCTTGAGGTTTAGATACATAGCAGAGGTGAGCTTGTAGTTGCCAAAAGTCCTTTTAGAAATAGTCCATAGGTTATAGTCCAATGTCCATATTCAGAGTGACTCCAGTCAGTGACTG
Source organism: Platysternon megacephalum (assembly GCA_003942145.1). Classification (NCBI taxonomy): domain Eukaryota; kingdom Metazoa; phylum Chordata; order Testudines; family Platysternidae; genus Platysternon; species Platysternon megacephalum. Next base: position 635,151 of record QXTE01000418.1, read on the forward strand.
GGGATCTCAACCCTTGTGGCTTAAGGTTTCCCCCTCTTGAAACCCAAAGCAGATCTGAGATGAAGCAGGATCGTGTCCCAAGGTTCTTAAACCTTTTGGCCTGAGAAAACAATAGGCTTAACTCTCCTTCTCCCAAACATCCTGGCAATTAGCACAGGGTAATTTATCCATTAAACAGTTCAGATACAGGTTACCACAACCTTCAAAGAGACATAGAGACAATAATACTATTTCCCTCAAGTATCATCATAAATGTTAATATTCCTTTTTTGATCTTTGAATTAAAGTTATAGCAATAGACAAGACTTGTTTGCTGACATCACAAGACCTGAGCAAACATCTACCCTTGAGATCTCTAACAATACAGGCTGCATTTCAAAGCTCTATTCCTTTACAGATCTTCCTAACCAGTCCTTAAAGTTCGACCCTGGGTCAGGTTAGTCTGTGAGTTAATTAACTCTTTCTGGCCCTGTCACCTTCCAATGAAATATTATATTACACTTATAACGTCACAGAGGGGCAGGTGTGTGAGCAGTGGGGAGGGGGCAGGTGTGTGAGCAGTGGGGAGGGGGCAGGTGTGCGAGGAGCAGTGGGGAGGGGGCAGGTGTGCAAGGAGCAGTGGGGAGGGGGCAGGTGTGTGAGGAGCAGCGGGGGGCAGGTGTGCGAGGAGCAGCGGGGGGGCAGGTGTGCGAGGAGCAGCGGGGAGGGGGCAGAGGGCAGGGCCTGGCTCCTGGCTGGGACGCTGCTGTCCAGTCCCAGGCTCGGGGGGGTGCAGAGTGGGCACTGCCAGGGCCTGGTGGGAAGGGAGGGGCCCTGGGGCAGTCGGGGGGGCAGGGCTGGGCTCACAGGCTGGGGGGGGGGCCACATTGGAGCCCAGCCAGAGCCCAGCGCTAACCCCTCCCCCGCTGAGCCCCCCCAGCTCCTCCCCGCCCCCCGGTTACTGTGCAGCAGGATCCACCATGCCTGGCCCGTGGGCCCCGCCAGATGGGTCAGGGCTGGAGAAGCCCCAGGACCCATCCCCCATCCCGGGGGGGGGGGGGGCTGGCTCCTGTGCTCCCCTTCCTCACCCAGGCGCATCCCCCCCCAGCACACACGGGCAGCCCCCAGCCGAGGGCGGCAGTTGGTCCCGTTTACCCTCCCTCGGCCCTGCCACGTCTGTGCTGTGGGTCCCGTGGCTCCGGGGCGCTGGCCTCGGCCGCCGGCTGCAGAGGAAACACCTGGCTGCAGAGCGGCCTGGCCCCCGCCCTGCTGCGCCCCCAGCCCCGTGCCCGGGCGGACGGGATTGGCACTGGGCAGGGGACATGGGCACAAATCCCCTGCCCCAAAGCAGTGGGGGGAGGGAGGGGGGCAGGAATGTGACCGTGGGGCTCGGCAGTGAACAGCACCAGCCACATCTGGCTAACCCCGCACCCAGCCCCGTGCCCTGCTGGCCACATGCCCCGGGAACCCGGCAGCGCCAGGCCTGAGCAGACTGTGGCTCCCTCCAGGCGGCGTCGCAGCCCTTTGGCCAGGGTGCCAGGCCGGACGACAGCCCCGAGCTCACCAGCCTTGTGCCATGGGGCGCCTGCCCCCACCGACCCTGCCTCTGACCTCGGAGCTCGGGTGAAATGTCCCTGGAACGGGGCCCTCAGGCGACACCCCATCCCCCCCAGCTGGACCCATCTCCCTGAACCCCCCCTGGTCTCTGCCCCCCCGGGTTGGCCCATCCAGAGCTCTGCAGCCCCCCCGCCCCCAGCTCCCCTCTCACCGCCCGGCGCCAGGGCCTCAGCCGCACGCCCTGGCCAAGCTCCAGGCAGGGCAAAGGCGAGAGGAACCAGCTGGCGCCGCAGGAATAAGCGGCTGACTCAGCACAGGGCGGGGGCCAGGCCCCCATGAGGTCTTGACCCGCCCCCGCTGCTGCCCCTGAGGACTGCGGGTCACCCCCTTCTGCCAGACAGGCGGGCTCCCTGCTCACCCCTGAGCCCCCTGCCCTTCGTCCCGTAGGCACCCTCAGGGCACGGGGCACAACCCCTACCACGGGATGCACCCCACCCCCAGGCAGCTGTACAGGGCCCCTCCCCACCATGGGGCTGCAGCCCCCTCTGGGGCGGGGCAGGGCAGCTGTTTCCAGCCCCACAGCGACGGTACTAATTTGGGCCAGGCTTGGCAATGGAGCAGATGCCCGTGCACTTAGCGGGGCTCTGGGACTGCCCCAGTGCCAGTGGTGGGCGTCACTGCCCCGGCCCCGGTGCCATCGAGGTGTGGACGGGCGCGCGGCTGGGCAGGGCCAGGGGAACGCTGCTGCCTGGTGGCCGGTGGGGAGACAGCCCCGGGCAGAACCGGCACCGGCAGCTGGTAGCCCCTCCCTGCGCCTGCCCAGTTCAGCCCTGCTCCCCGGGGAGGGCTTGGATCAGCTGGAGACCTTAGTGCTGGGGGGGGCGCCCGTTGGGGGCTGGCTGCACTGGCGGGGCCCCCGATCTCCTGGGGGAGGGGCTGGGCCTGGCTCTGCCCCACAGCTTGGCCCAGGCCTGCTGGAGAGACGTGGACAGTCTCTTAAGGCCGGTGTCTCCTGGCACCTTGGCCAGGGGGGGCGCGGGGCTGGTTCTCTGCTGTGGTGCTGCTGGCCGGGACTGGCTCTGGGGCGCTGGTGCCCGTGGGACTGCCTGGGGGGGGGCGCGGACACAGCTCTGGTCTCTTGGTCGCCTCGGGTCCTGGGGGGGCTCCAGGGTCCTGGCGGTCGCGGCTCCGGGCGGCTCCGTGGTGCTGCCAGAGGCAGACGCCTCGTGTAGCTGGCAGGAAGGAGCCCTGCTCTGCGCCCCCAGGTGGGAGTGGGGCATGGTCGGGCGTGGTGGGGCACTCGGACTGGCGGCCTGGCTGCACGCCCTGCAGGGAGGCTGCTCCCTGGGGTGCCGGACACCCAGGGCTCCATCCAGGCCCCGCTGGCCCATGGGCTGCCCGCAGGCTGCCCCCTCCCAGACCCTGCCCGGCCCCACCTTGCCAGGGGGCTCCATGACCAGCTGCCACTTCCGGGCTTCTTTCCTCTTGATCTTCAGCAGGAAGCCCAGGCTCAGGCGGAGGCGGCTGCGGCCCCCCCGGCCCCGCCCCACGCTCAGCTCTGGGTAGACGATGAGGCGGGGGCCGCGCTGGCCCTGGGGCGTTGGGTGGGGGGGGCAGCCACTGTCCAGGCAGCAGCGGCACTGCAGGCACACGGGGTACTCCACGCTCCACTGGCCCCAGCCCAGCAGCCGGAGCTGCAGGTCCCGGGCCGCCCGCTTGGTGCCCAGCGAGTTCACAATGGCGCGGATCAGCCGCTCAGGGCTGGCAGGGGCACCCTGGGGGTGTCCGGCCTGTGGGGGGCAGGAGGGGCCCTCGCTGCCCCATGCCCCTAGCGTGGGGGGACTGTCCATCCTCAGCACAACACGCTTCTTCCGGTGGCGCTGCGACCTGCCCGCGGCCCGACGCCAGGATGCGATGGTGGAGAGCTCCGGCTGCAGGACCAGCCTGGGGGCGCTGTGGGCAGCTCCATGGCTGTGGGGTCGGGTGGGGGCGCCCCAGGTGAATCCAGGCTGCACAGGCCGTGGGGAGCCACTCTGCCCTCTGGGCTGCACAGCACGGCCATCTTCCCCTCCGGCAGCCCGGGGTCCCGGCAGGCCCACTGCCCTGGGGAGCGGCTTGGAGGCAGGGGATGCGGCCTCTGGCTTCTCCGTGCTGCGCACCCTCAGCAGGGAGTGGGCACAGTCACCCTTCTTGATGTAGAGCTGGAATGGCGGCTGGCTGGCTGGCGCGTGGTCCGGGGTGGGCGGCCGGCCGGCTGGCTGTTGCGTGGCCCGGGGTGGGTGGCTGGCTCGATGCTGCGTGGCCCAGGGTGGGTGGGCGGCTGGCTGGTGTGTGGCCTGGAGCAGGTGGCATGATCTGATGCAGTGAGGCCTGGACCCCCCCGGGCAGCCCCCAGCGATGCTGCGCCTGCATGGTGAGGAGATGAGACTCCAGCTCCCCCCGGGCACCGCTGCAGAGGAAGGGCAGCTCCTGGGGGCCGATGGCCACCTCCCTGGGGCGCCTGGCGGGCAGGGCGCTGGGGCGGGGTGCCGGGGCCAGGAAGGCTGCCCGGGAGCGCTGCAGGACGGGGGGCAGGCCCCAGCGGTGCTGCAGCCTCTTGCTGCGGATGTGCCACTCCAAGCTGTGGCGGGAGGTGGTGCTCAGGAAGGGGGTGCCCTGCTCGGCGAGCTCCAGCCCTGGCCGCCCCCCAGCGCTCGGGGCAGGCAGGTGGGGGGCGCTGGGGACCAGCCGGGCCGGGGACTCAGGGTGGGGCATCGGGCCCCCCCACGGGGCCTGCAGGTGCTCGCACTGCACGTTCTCTGGGCTGCACGGCGCGACCTGGCCCAGGACGGGCAGTCTCGTGCTCCGCGTCCGATGGCCCCGGGCCCCCGCGGCAGGGCGCTTGGGGAGGGGCTGAGAGCTGCCAGGAGGTGGTGAGTTTCCAGCTGCTGATGGGTGCCACGGGCGAGGCGGCTGGGGTGCCAGGGGCAGGGTCTCCCAGGGCTCCCGCGGGTTCCAGGCAGCGTCTCTTCCCAAGCAGCAGGCGCAGCTGCCCAGCGAGGAGGGACGGGAGTCCACGGCGCTGGAGGCACCACTGGGGAACTCAGCCTGCCAGGCCGCCCTGTGGGAGAGAGAGATGGACAGCGAGGGAGGGAGTGTGTGGCACAGGCTGGGCACGGCACAGCTGGGGCGGGACGGGGCTGGTTGTGGGGAGGGGGAGCTGGATGGGGCGGGGCCGATGGAAGGGCAGAATGAGGCTGGTTGTGGGGAGGGGGAGCTGGGTGGGGCGGGGCCGATGGGACAGGACGGGGCTGGTCGTGGGGAGGGGGAGCTGGGTGGGGCGGGGCCGATGGAAGGGCAGGACGGGGCTGGTCGTGGGGAGGGGGAGCTGGGTGGGGCGGGGCCGATGGTGGGACAGGACGGGGCTGGTTGTGTGGAGGGGGAGCTGGGATGGGGAGGGACCCGTCCATGCTCCCAAGGTGCCGTCTGCAGCTGGGCTGGGGCACAAGGTCCACGGGGGGCCGGGAGGGGGCAGATCCATGGGGCGGGCTCCATGAAGTGCTGAATCGGCGTCTGGCCAGACTCGAGTGCTGCCGTCCCCGGGCGTGTGCAGGGCACGTGGCTGTTGGCGTGGGGGTGGGATTGGGGACACAGAGCAGGAAGCTGTTTGCCCAGGGGGGTGAAGCGGAGGGATCAAGACGTTCCCAGGGGCTATGGGGGGGTGAGGGGACCCTGAGGGGACTCAGGCCCCGCCGCATGGAGGATGGGCCCCCCCTGCCTGTGTCTCTGCATCGCAGGCGGAGGGCCACACACCCAGCCCCTCTCTGGGGCCAGGCCCCTGCCTCCCCCCCCCCCCGACTCCCCCCTGCTCCTTAAGGGAGGGTGACTTCGTCCAGGTGCCGGGCGAGGTGCTGCAGGTGCCACTTCACCGTGCGCAGCGTGTGTGCCAAGGGCAGCGCCGGGCAGCTGCAGGAAAGGAGCCAGCTGAGATCCCCGAGACGGGCCTCTCCCGCCCCTCTGCCCCTGTAACGAGGCTGGTTAAGAACATAAGAACATAAGAAAGGCCGTGCCGGGTCAGACCAAAGGTCCATCTAGCCCAGTATCTAGCTACCGACAGTGGCCAATGCCAGGTGCCCCAGAGGGAGTGAACCTAATCAGGCAATGATCAAGTGATCTCTCCATCTCCATCCTCTGACANTTTCTCAACATCACTCATGATTTTATATACCTCTATCATGTCCCCCCTTAGTCTTCTCTTTTCCAAGCCGAAGAGTCCCAGCCTCTCTAATCTCTCCTCGTATGGGACCCTCTCTAAACCCCTAATCATTTTAGTTGCCCTTTTCTGAACCTTTTCTAGTGCTAGAATATCCTTTTTGAGGTGAGGAGACCACATCTGTACACAGTATTCGAGATGTGGGCGTACCATGGATTTATATAAGGGCAATAATATATTCTCTGTCTTATTCTCTATCCCCTTTTTAATGATTCCTAACATCCTGTTTGCTTTTTTGACCGCCTCTGCACACTGCGTGGACATCTTTAGAGAACTATCCACAATGACGCCAAGATCTTTTTCCTGACTCGTTGTAGCTAAATTAGCCCCCATCATGTTGTATGTATAGTTGGGGTTATTTTTTCCAATGTGCATTACTTTACATTTATCCACATTAAATTTCATTTGCCATTTTGTTGCCCAATCACTTAGTTTTGTGAGATCTTTTTGAAGTTCTTCACAATCTGCTTTGGTCTTAACTATCTTGAGTAGTTTAGTATCATCTGCAAACTTTGCCACCTCACTGTTTACCCCTTTCTCCAGATCATTTATGAATAAATTGAATAGGATTGGTCCTAGGACTGACCCTTGGGGAACACCACTAGTTACCTCTCTCCATTCTGAGAATTTACCATTAATTCCTACCCTTTGTTCCCTGTCCTTTAACCAGTTCTCAATCCATGAAAGGACCTTCCCTTTTATCCCATGACAGCTTAATTTACGTAGGAGCCTTTGGTGAGGGACCTTGTCAAAGGCTTTCTGGAAATCTAAGTACACTATGTCCACCGGATCCCCCTTGTCCACATGTTTGTTGACCCCTTCAAAGAACTCTAATAGATTAGTAAGACACGATTTCCCTTTACAGAAACCATGTTGACTCTTGCTCAAGAGTTTATGTTTTTCTATGTGTCTGACAATTTTATTCTTTACTATTGTTTCAACTAATTTGCCCGGTACCGACATTAGACTTACCGGTCTGTAATTGCCGGGATCACCCCTAGAGCCCTGTGACGTTATAAGTGTAATATAATATCTCATGACAGGGCCAGAAAGAGTTAATTAACTCGCAGAATACCCTGACCTAGAAATAAACCTTAAAAACTGGTTAGAAAGATAGGTAAATAAATAAAGCTTTAAACGCAAGTCTGCATTGTTAGAGATCTCAAGGGTAAATGTTTGCTCAGGTCTTGTGGTGTCAGCAAACAGGGCTTGTCTATATGTCTCTCTAAAGGTTGTAGTAACCTGTAGCTAAACTGTTTAATGGATAAATTACCCTGTGCTAATTGCCATGATGTTTAGAGGAAGGAGAATTAAGCCTGTTGTTTTTTCAGGCCAAAAGGCTGCTGAAAAAGGTATAAGAACCCTGGGACATGATCATACATCATCTCAAATCTGCTTTGGTTTCAAGAGGGAGGAACCTTAAGCCATAAGGATTAAGATCCCCAGTCTTTGACTGGAGCCACCCTAAATATGGACATTGGACTATAACCTGTGGACTATTTCTAAAAGGACTTTTGGCAACTACAGGCTCACCTCTGCTATGTATCTAAACCTCAAAAATTGAATTCAAGTCTGTCTGTGTATTGATCTTTTAACCAACACTTTCTCTTTTCTTTTTTAATAAATTTTAGCTTAGTTAATAAAAATTGACTATAGCGTGTATTTTGGGTAAGATCTAAGTTATAATTGAACCTGGGTACGTGGCTGATCCTTTGGGATTGAAAGAACCTTTTCTTTTATATGATGAGGTAAGATTCTCAGTAATCATCATCATATCTAACAGGTGTGTCTGGACGAAGGCCTAAGGCTGGGTACTTTAAGGGAACTGCGTTGTTTAA
>QXTE01000419.1:0-49577 GCA_003942145.1 Platysternon megacephalum
CCTAACCCTAACCCTAACCCTAACCCTACCCTAACCCTAACCCTAACCCTAACCCCTAAACCCTACCCCTAAACCTAAACCCTAAACCCTAACCCTAACCCTAAACCCTAACCCTAACCCTAACCCCAACCCCAACCCCAACCCCAACCCTAACCCTAAACCCTAACCCTAACCCTAACCCTAACCCTAACCTAACCCTAACCCTAAACCCTAACCCTAACCCTAACCCTAACCCTTAACCCTAAACCCTAACCCAACCCTAACCCCAACCCTAACCCTAACCCTAACCCTAACCCTAAACCCTAACCCTAACCCCAACCCTAACCCCTAACCCTAAACCCTAACCCTAACCCCAACCCTAACCCCTAACCCTAAACCCTAACCCAACCCTAACCCCAACCCTAACCCTAACCCTAACCCTAACCCTAAACCCTAAACCCTAACCCTAAACCCTAACCCTAACCCTAAACCCTAAACCCTAACCCTGACCCTGACCCTGACCCTGACCCCTGACCCTTGACCCTAAACCCTAAACCCTAAACCCTACCCCTAACCCTACCCCTACCCCTACCCCTGACCCTAACCCTAACCCCTAACCCCTAACCCCTAAACCCTAACCCTAACCCCTAACCCTAAACCCTAGCCCTAGCCCTAACCCTAACCCTAACCCTAAACCCTAACCCTACCCCCTAACCCCTAACCCTAACCCCAACCCCAACCCCAACCCCAACCCTAACCCTAACCCTACCTTGACCCTGACCCTGACCCTGACCCTAACCCTAACCTAACCCTAACCCTAACCCTAACCCTACCCCAACCCCAACCCAACCCCAACCCTAACCCCAACCCCCCCCCCCACCCCACCCCCCCCCCCCCCCCCCCCCCACCCCTCTCCCTACCCCCCCCCCCCCCCCCCCCCCTACCCCTACCCTCCCCCTCCCCCACCCCTAACCCTACCCCCAACCCTACCCCTAACCCTACCCTAACCCTTACCCTACCCTAACCCTTACCCTAACCCTACCCTAACCCTAACGCAACCCTACCCCCTAACCCCCAACCCCAACCCTAACCCTAGCCCTAACCCCCCAACCCCCCCCCTCCCCCCATCCCCACCCCCCCCCCCACCCCCCCCCCCCCTCCCCCCACCCCCCCCCCACCCCCACCCCCACCCCCAACCCCTCCCCCACCCCCCCACCCCCAACCCCACCCCAACCCAACCCCCACCCCCACCCCCACCCCCCACCCCCACCCCCACCCCAGCCCCAACCCCACCACCCCACCCCCCACCCCAACCCCACCCCCACCCCAACCCCAACCCCAAACCCAACCCCAAACCCCCAACCCCAACCCCTACCCCCTCACCCTCCCCCCTCGCCCTACCCCTAACCCTAACCCTAACCCTAACAACCCTAACCCTAACCCTAACAACCCTAACCCTACCCCTAACCCTAACCCCTAACCCCACCCCCTAACCCCTAACCCTAACCCCAACCCCTACCCCACCCCCACCCCCACCCCACCCCCACCCCTCCCCCCACCCTCCCCCCACCCCAAACCCCAACCCAACCCCACCCCCACCCCCACCCCCCACCCCCCCCCCCCCCCCACCCCCACCCCCCACCCCAACCCCACCCCCACCCCCCCCCCCCCCCCACCCCCCACCCCCACCCCCCCCCCCCCCCCACCCCCACCCCCCACCCAACCCCCACCCCCCCACCCCCACCCCACACCCCACCCCAACCCCACCCCCACCCCCCCCCCCCCCCCACCCCCCCGCCCAACCCCCCCCCTGCCCCGACCCCCAAACCCCACCCCCCCCCCCACCCCCCACCCCCACCCCCCCCCCCCACCCCCACCCCAAACCCCCCCCCCACCCCCCCAACCCCAACCCCACCCCCACCCCCACCCCCCCCCCCCCCCCACCCCCCACCCCAACCCCCAAACCCCCCCCCCCCCCCCCCCCCCCACCCAACCCACCCCCCCCCCACCCCCCCCCCCCCCCACCCCCACCCTACCCCTAACCCTACCCTAACCCTACCCCTACCCCCACCCCTGACCCCCACCCCAACCCCAACCCCCAACCCCAACCCAACCCCAACCCTAACCCCAACCCCCCCCCCCAACCCCCACCCCCCACCCCACCCCCCCCCCCCCCCCCCCCCCACCCCACCCCCCCCCCCCCCCCCCCCCCACCCAACCCACCCCCCCCCCACCCCCCCCCCCCCCCCCCACCCTCCCCCCACCCCTCCCTTCCCCCTCCCCCTGCCCCTGACCCTAACCCTACCCTAACCCTACCCCAACCCTAACCCTAACCCTACCCTAACCCTACCCTAACCCTACCCCAACCCTAACCCAACCCCAACCCCAAACCCAACCCCAAACCCCCAACCCCAACCCCACCCCCACCCCCACCCCCCCCCCCCACCCCACCCCCCAACCCCCACCCCACCCCCAACCCCCCCCCCCCACCCCCCCCCCCCACCCCACCCCCCAACCCCCACCCCACCCCCAACCCCCCCCCCCCACCCCCCCCCCCCACCCCACCCCCCAACCCCCACCCCACCCCCAACCCCCCCCCCCCACCCCCCCCCCCCCCCCCCTACCCCCCCCCCCACCCCCACCCCCCCCCCCCCCCCCCACCCTCCCCCCACCCCTCCCTTCCCCCTCCCCCTGCCCCTGACCCTAACCCTACCCTAACCCTAACGCAACCCTAACCCCTAACCCCCAACCCCAACCCTAACCCTAGCCCTAACCCCCCAACCCCCCCCCTCCCCCCATCCCCACCCCCCCCCCCACCCCCCCCCCCACCCCCACCCCAACCCCCACCCCCCCAACCCCACCCCCAACCCAAACCCAACCCCAACCCCAACCCCCCCCCCCAACCCCCACCCCACCCCCCACCCCTGACCCCAACCCTCACCCCTCCCCCTAACCCCTCCCCCTCCCCCCTAACCCTAACCCTAAACCCTAAACCTAACCCAACCCTAACCCTAACCCTAACCCTAAACCCCAACCCCACCCCCCAACCCCCACCCCACCCCCACCCCCACCCCCCACCCCCCCCCCCCCCCCCCCACCCCCCCCCTCACCCTAACCCCAACCCTACCCCTAACCCTACCCCCTAACCCTGACCCTAACCCCAACCCCCCACCCTAACCCCTCACCCTCACCCCTAAACCTAACCCTAAACCCTAAACCTAACCCTACCCTAACCCTAACCCCACCCTAACCCTAACCCACCCCTCACCCCCAACCCCCAACCCCCCCCCCAACCCTAACCCTAACCCGAACCCTAACCCGAAACCCCTAACCGTAACCCTAAACCCTAAACCCTAACCCCTAAACCCTAGCCCTAGCCCTAGCCCTAGCCCTAACCCTAACGCCAACCCTAAACCCTAACCCTACCCCCTAACCCCCAACCCCAACCCTAACCCTAGCCCTAACCCCCTAACCCTAACCCTAACCCTAACCCAACCCTAACCCTAACCCTACCCCCTAACCCTGACCCTAACCCTAACCCCTCACCCTAACCCCTCACCCTCACCCCTAAACCTAACCCTAAACCCTAAACCTAACCCTACCCTAACCCTAACCCTAACCCGACCCTGACCCTAACCCTAACCCTAACCCTACCCTAACCCTAACCCAACCCTAACCCTAACCCCAACCCTACCCCTAACCCTACCCTAACCCTTACCCTACCCTAACCCTTACCCTAACCCTACCCTAACCCTAAACCCAACCTTAACCTAACCCTAACCCTACCCCTCACCCTCACCCTACCCCTCACCCTCACCCTGACCCTACCCCTGACCCTACCCCTACCCCTGAACCCTAACCCTAACCCCCTAACCCTAACCCCTACCCTCACCCTCACCCCCACCCCAACCCCTGACCCTAAACCCTAACCCTAACCGACCCTGACCCTGACCCTAAACCCTAACCCTAACCCCCTAACCCTAACCCCAACCCTAACCCAACCCCTCACCCTCACCCTCACCCCCAACCCTACCCTAACCCTAACCTAACCCTAACCCTACCCCTCCCCCTCACCCCCACCCCTAACCCAAACCCTAAACCCTAAACCTCACCCTCACCCTACCCTAACCCTAACCTAACCCTAACCCTACCCCTAAACCCTGACCCTAGCCCTAACCCTACCCTAATCCAACCTAACCCTACCCTCACCCTCACCCCCACCCTCACCCCAACCCTAACCTAACCCTAACCTAACCCCTAACCCAACCCTCACCCTCACCCCACCCCAACCCTAACCCAACCCTAACCCTAACCCCAACCCTAACCCTACCCCTGACCCTAACCCTACCCCTACCCCTGACCCCTAACCCTAACCCAACCCTAACCCTACCCTAACCCTCATCTAACCCTCACCCTCACCCTAACCCTATCCCTAACCCCCACCCCCACCCTCTCCCTGACCCTGACCCTAATCCTAACCCCAACCCTAACCCCTAAACCCTAACCCCTTAACCCTAACCCTAACCCCTAACCCTAACCCAACCCCAACCCTAAACCCTCACCCTAAACCCTCACCCTCACCTGACCCTCACCCTCACCCTAACCCCCACCCCCACCCAAACCCTAACCTAACCCAACCCTCACCCAACCCTAACCCCAACCCTAAACCTACCCCTAACCCTAAACCCTAACCTAACCCTAACACTAAACCCTAACCCTAACCCAAACCCAACCCTAACCCTAACCCAACCCTAACCCAACCCTAACCCTACCCCTACCCCTACCCTAACCCTACCCTGACCCTAACCCTAACTAACCCTAACCCTAAACCCTAACCCTAACCTAACCCTAACCCTCTAAAACCCTAACCCTAACCCTACCCTGACCCTACCCCTAACCAACCCTAACCCTAACCCTAACCCTAACCTAACCCTACCCCTAACCCAACCCTAACCCTAACCCAACCCTAACCCTAACCTAACCCTAAACCCTAACCCTAACCACCCTAACTCTAACCACCCTAACCCTAACCACCCTAACCCTAACCCTACCCCTACCCTAACCCTACCCTGACCCTACCCCTAACCCTAACCAACCCTAACCCTAAACCCTAACCCTAACCCAACCCTAACCCTCTAAAACCCTAACCCTAACCTAACCCTACCCTGACCCTACCCCTAAACCCTAAACCCGACCCTAACCCTAACCCTAACCCAACCCTCACCCTCACCCTAACCCCTACCCTCACCCTCACCCTACCCTAACCCTCACCCTAACCCGACCCCGACCCTACCCCAACCCCAACCCTAACCCAACCCTAACCCTAACCCAACCCTAACCCTACCCTCGACCCCGACCCTGCCCCTCCCCCTACCCCCCCTACCCCTAACCCTACCCCTAACCACCCCTAACCCTAACCCAACCCTCCCCCTCCCCCACCCCTAACCCCACCCCCAACCCCAACCCTACGCCTACCCCGAACCCTAAACCTTAACCCTAAACCCTAACCCCCACCCTCACCCTACCCCTACCCTACCCCTAACCCCACCCCCACCCTCACCCTAACCCCCTAACCCTAAACCCTAACCCTAAACCTAACCCCCTAACACTAACACTAACCCTAACCCTTAACCCTAATCACACCCTAACCACCCTAACCCTAACAACCCTAACCCTAACCCTAACAACCCTAACCACCCTAACCCTAACCCTAACCAACCCTACCCCTACCCCTAACCTCACCCTAACCCTAACCTACCCTAACCCTAACCCCAGCCCCAACCCTTAACCCCTAACCCTAACCCTAAACCTCAACCTAAACCCTAACCCCTACCCTCACCCTAACCTAACCCTAACCCTAACCCAAAACCCTAACCTAACCCTAAACCCTAACCCTAACAACCCTAACCCTAACAACCCTAACCCTACCCCTACCCCTAACCCAACCCCAACCCTAACCCAACCCCTCACCCTCACCCAAACCCTAAACCCTAACCGCCTAACCCTAACCCTTAACCCTACCCCTAACCCTCCCCTCACCCTCACCCTTAACCCTGACCCTACCCTCACCCTTAACCTACCCTAACCCCCTAACCCTGACCCCTGACCCCTGACCCCGACCCCTAACCCTACCCCAACCTAACCCTAACCCCTAACCCTACCCCTAACCCTTACCCAACCCTAACCCTACCCCCTTACCCCTCACCCTAACCCTAACCCCCAAACCCTAACCCTAAACCCTGACCCTGACCCCGACCCCAACCCCCTAACCCTAACCCCAACCCCACCCCTACCCTAACCTAACCCTAACCTAACCCTACCCCTCCCCTCCCCTAACCCCTTAACCCTAACCCTAAACCCTAACCCCAACCCCTGACCCTAAACCCAAACCCTAAACCCTGACCCTAACCCTAAACCCTAACCCAAACCCTAACCCTAAACCCTGACCCCTCCCCCTCACCCTACCCCCTAACCTAACCCTAACCCCTAACCCTAACCTAACCCTAACCCGACCCTCACCCTCACCCTAACCCTAACCTGACCCCGACCCTAAACCCTCACCCTGACCCTAACCACCCTAACCCTAACCCCTAACCCTAACCCAAAACCAACCCTAAACCCTAACCCTAAAACCCTAACCCTCAACCCTCACCCTAAACCCCTGACCCTAACCCTACCCCTCACCCTACCCCTAAACCCTAACCCTAACAACCCTAACAACCCTAACCCCTAAACCCTAACCCCCTAACCCTCACCCTAACCCAACCCTAACCCCTACCCCAACCCTAACCCTGACCCTACCCCAACCCTAACCCTAACCCTTAACCCTGACCCTACCCCTATCCTAACCCTAAACCCTGACCCTAACCCTAACCCAACCCTAACCCGTACCCTAACCCTTAACCCTAAACCCTAACCCTCTAACCCTGACCCTAACCCTGACCCTGACCCAACCCTAACCCTAACCCTACCCCTGACCCTAACCCCAACCCCTACCCCTAAACCTAACCCTACCCCTAAACCCTAAACCCTAACCCTAACCCCAAACTAAACCCTAACCCTAAACCCCTAACCCCAACCCTAACCCAACCCTAACCCCTACCCTAAACCCTGACCCTAACCCCAACCTAACCCAACCCTAGCCCTAACCCTACCTACCCTGACCCTAACCCTAACCTACCCTAACCCTAACCCCAACCCTAACCCTAAACTAACCTAACCCAACCCTAGCCCTAACCCTAACCCCCTCGCCCTGGCCCTGACCCTAACCCAACCCTAAACCTCACCCTCACCCAACCCTCACCCTGACCCTAGCCCTAACCCAACCCTAACCCAACCCTCACCCTGGCCCTAACCCTACCCCTGACCCTTAACCCTGACCCTAACCCTTAACCCCTAAACCCTAACCTAACCCTGACCCTAAACCCTAACCCCAACCCTCACCCAACCCCAACCCTAACCTACCCCTACCCCTAACCCAACCCTAACCCCTAACCCGACCCTAACCCTACCCTCACCCCAACCCAACCCTAACCTAACCCTGACCCGACCCTAACCCTACCCCAACCCTAACCTAACCCTACCCTCACCCTGGCCCTGACCCTGACCCTAACCCCTACCCCTGACCCCAACCCTAACCCCAACCTAAACCCTAACCTAACCCTAACCACTAAACCTAACCCTAACCTAACCCAACCCTACCCCTCACCCAACCCTAACCCTAAACCCTTACCCTCTAACCCCCTAACCCTAACCCTAACCCAAAACCCTAAACCAACCCTACCCCTCACCCTCACCCTCCCCCTAAACCCGACCCTAACCCCTAAACCCTAACCTAACCCTAACCCTACCCTGACCCTAACCCTACCCCAAACCCTGACCCTAAACCCTAACCCTGACCCCTACCCCAACCCCTCACCCTAACCCTTGACCCTGACCCTAACCCTGACCCTAACCCCACCTAACCCCTAACCCTACCTAACCCTACCCTAACCCTTAACCCTAAACCCTACCTAACCCTAAACCCTAACCCTACCCTAACCCCAACCCTAAACCTAACCCCCTAACCCCAACCCCTAACCCTAACCCCTAAACCCCAACCCTAAACCCTACCCCTAACCCCTCACCCTACCCCCTCACCCCTCACCCTAACCCCTAACCCTAACCTAACCCTAACCCCTAACCTCTAAACCCTACCCTAACCCAACCCTAACCCCTCACCCACACTAACCCTAACCCCTCACCCTAACAACCCTAACCCTAACAACCCTAACCCTAACCCTTAACCCTCACCCTACCCTTGACCCTGACCCTCACCCTAAACCCGACCCTGGCCCTGGCCCGAGCCCTAACCCTAAACCCTCACCCTACCTAACCCTAACCTGACCCTGACCCCTTAACCCTAACCCTAACCGACCCCTGACCCTACCCCTCACCCTTAACCCTAACCCCTAACCCAAACCCTAACCCCCAACCCCTACCCTAAACCCTAACCCCTTAACCCTAACCCTACCCCAACCCGAACCCTACCCCTAAAACCCGAACCCCCTAACCCTAACCCCTCACCCTGACCCTAACCCTTACCCTAAAACCCTAACCCTACCCTCACCCTAACCCCTGACCCTAACCCTAAACCTACCCCGACCCTCACCCCTCACCCTAACCTAACCCTTACCCCTAACCATAACCCCTTACCCCTCACCCTAAAACCCTAACCCCTAACCCACCCCTACCCCTAACCCCTAAACCTAACCCCTAACCCGACCCTCACCCTACCCTAAACTCACCCTAAACCCTAACCTAACCCTAACCCCTCACCCTCTAACCCTAACCCCCTAACCTCTGACCCTACCCCTGACCCTAACCCCCTAACCCTGACCCACCCTAACCCTACCCTACCCCTCACCCTTAACCACCCTAACCCCTTAACCCTAACCCTGACCCCTACCCTCACCCGACCCTCACCCTAGCCCTGACCCTAACCGAACCCTGACCCGGACCCTAACCCTGACCCTGACCTCTCCTCCAACGTATTTGCAACCCTCCCAGCTTGGTGTCATCTACAAATTTTATAAGCATAGTCTCCATTTCATAATCCAAGTCATTAGTGACAAATATTGAATATCACTGGACCTATGACTGGCCCCTGCAGGACCCCACTAGATATGCCTGTCCAGTTTGACAGCAAACCATTGATAGCTACTCATTGAGTATGGTCCTTTAGCCAGTAGCACACCCACATTATAGTAATTTCATCTAGGCCACATTTCCCTAGTTTGCTTATGAAAAAGTAATGTGGGACTGTGTCAAAAGCCTTATTACAATCAAGATATGTTACTTGCATAGCTTCCCCCCATCCACTAGGCCCTCTCAAAGGAAATTAGGTTGGTTTGGCATGATGTTCTTGACTAATCCATGCTGACTACACCTTATAACTCTGTTAGCCTCTAGGTGCTTACAAATTGACTAAGAATTTGGTCCAGAATCTTTTCAGGTATTGAAGTTAGACTGACTGGTCTATAATTCTCTAGGTCCAGTTCTCTGGGACTTCAGCCATTCTCCTCAAAGATCATTGCTAATGGTGCAGAGATTGCTTCAGTAGTTCTGTAATTCCCCTAGGATGAATTTCACCAGGCTTTGCTAGCTTAACTAGATCTAATTTATCTAAGGCTATGTCTACACTGGCAATTGAACGACAAAGCTTTTCTTTCAGAGGTGTTAAACCCCCTCTCCCCCCAAAAGACAAAAGTTTTTCTGTGGCAAGTGCCAGTGTGAACAGCCCCCAAAGAGAGGGTCTCCTGCCCACAAAGTGCTGTGCTGTCCTGTCCACATCAGCAATTTTCGTCAGTAAAACTTTTGTCAATCAGGGGTGTGTTTTTTTCCACACCCCTGAATGACAAAAGTTTTACTGAAAAAAGTGCAGTGTAGACAAAGCTTAAGTATTCTTTAACGTGTTCTTTCCCTATTTCAGCTTCCATTCCTTCCCCTTATTAATATTGTGTTGAGTAGTGAAGGCTAAAGCAAAATAGGCATTAAATACCTCAGCCTTCTTGATGTCATCAATTATTATCTCTCCTTCCCTGCTAAGTAGAAGACCTACACTTCCCCTTGTGTTTCTCTTGCTCTCAGGGGAAGATATGGCTACTCAGACACTTTATAGAGACATAATTTCAAAAAAATTGACAGCTTCTCCTCCTCCCATCACAGTCACTACCAGGCACAAGTCTTGATCTCCTCAGCTCCCCTGCAATGTGGGATGTCCAGGCTGCTGAGGTCCACTTCTTCCAGCTCCTCCTCTGGTTAGAGCTCCTGGGATGCTCCACTTCATAGAATCATAGAATATCAGGGTTGGAAGGGACCTCAGGAGGTCATCTAGTCNTGCACAAAATGATTGTCTTCCCACCTTTTCTATCAAGACTGGAAATTCATTGGAACAGGTAACTGTATTTGTGCCAACTTCATCATCATCCTATTTGAATCCTGGGAGGGTGGGCCAACCGGAGAGCCACACACAAAAGCCAGAAAACAACTAAAGACAAACACTCCCACCTTCGGGCTCCCATGTGGTGAGACTGCCCACATCGAAACCGAAATTCATTCGGATTCTTCCAGCTGCTGATAACGGGCACTTCGTTGTATTCACTGCGCGCGTTCTCCAGAACGTCTCCCTCAGCCACGTCTGACTCTCGCCTCAGCCTGTGCACAGCCAGGCTCCCCGCAGGGTGACACTCCGCCCGGGGACGCAGCTTTCAGACTCGCTCCTGGGCGCCGCCACGTTTCTTGGGACTGCGGGAAGGGCGAAGCGGCAACGCCTCCCGCCTTGTTCCCGCTCCTGCCCAGAGACGCGGGGTGTCTCCCGCTCGCAGCCCTGCCCAGAGCCAGGCCGACCCAGTCCTGGCTAGTCCCAGCAGCATACACCGGACTCTGCCGCAGGGGCCCGTGACAGCAGGCAGGGGCCGGGTCCTAGGAAGGGGCCGCGTTCGCTATGGAGCTCGGCGCCTCTCCCCCCGCCCGAGGCCGCGGTTCGGTTCGCGCCTCCCCCCGCAGCCGCTGAGTTGGCTCCTAATCCCTCCCTCCAGCCCCGCCCCTGGCCTTAGAGACGCCCCAACTCCACCTCTCGAGCGGCTTCCTTCCTTCCGGGTCCTCAGCCGGTGCTTCCGGTCGGAGTCGGGATCGTGATGCGACTGTCGGTGGCTGCCGCGATCTCCCATGGCCGCGTGCACCGGCGGCTCGGGCTCGGGCCGCGCTCGCGCCTCGACATGCTGCGGAACCTGGTGACGGCGCTGGTGCGGCACGAGCGCATCGAGACGCACTGGGCGCGCGCGGACGAGATGCAGTTCTACGCGGAGCGGGTAAGCCGGCGCGCGGGCCGAGGGCGGCAGTAGCCGGCGGATCTGTCTGGGGCCAAGGCTCTGCCGTGCGCCTCATGAGCCCTCGGGGCCGGTCCCGGCTGCGCCCTAGTCACAGGCTGACGATCCCTGTTTCTCCCCAGTTGATCGACTACGCCAAGCGGGGAGACGCGGACGAGAAGGCCATGCGCATGGCTGACTTCTGGCTGACGGTGAGTAGTCCGGCGCCGCCGAGCAGCTCAGCCTGAGCGGGAAGCGGCGCGGACCCCCGAGGGAGCGCGCGCGGGGGGGGTAGGCTTGGTGCCCTGGGGGTCAGGACATGTTCTTGGGGGAGTCAGGACATGGCCTCGGGGACGGAGAGCAGCTGATTGGGTGCCTGCCCCTCCGCAGTCTAGGTGCCTAGGGAAGGGTTTGGCAGCAGGCCTGGCCGTTGTGTAAGGTGCCAGTTGAGACCGAGTACTTGGAGCTGGAAGAGAGTAAGTGCTGAGATGAGACTGTGGGAATGGCTCATGATAAAACATGCATGGTCTCCCCAGGGGTTTGGATACTGCATGCTGAGGCTCTAACGTGGGCACGTTCTCTCTGCATTCTGTCCTTTTCTAGGAGAAAGATCTCATCCATAAGCTGTTTAAACTGTTGGCTCCACGTTTCCAGTCTCATTCTGGGAACTATACACGACTGCTTCAGATCCCCAATCGAGAGAACCTGGATCGGGCCAAGATGGCTGTGATTGAATACAAGGGGAATCCTTTCCCACCACTCATAGTTCTACACAAGGACAATGAAAAGACCTTACTCAATCAGCTTCTGAAAGGCTACCGTGAAGACATATTAAAGACCAGAGCTACCCAGGTCCCAGAGGGGACTGCAGTGTAGTGCAGCATTCTCTTCCCTCTTTGATCGTGGAGGGTGAATGGGGAATCTATATATTGAGACACAGAGGAGATTCCACTGAAGGAAGGAATCAGATCCTCAAACTTAAATACTTGCCTCATGTGAGAGCAATGGGTTCAGTTCCCAAACTTACTTTGCATGTGTCCTGGTTTCTATTCACAGTTCCTGAGGCCTGGGTTTGATTCTTGGTCTTGTTCTGGAGGATTATTCAGGAAGCACGAGTTCAAGTCCCAGTTCTTTCTTTCTGTGGTATAAGTAGAAGTCCAATTGGAGGGGTAAATGATGCTGAGTAACCTAACCCATGATATTCTCTGTAAATAAATGCAGAAAAGGAAGTTTTTGTTTTCACTGTGTGACAGCAAGTATTGTACCAGACTCCTTGTTGCAGAGGTAAAGTTTCTTGACACCATAAATGACTGCTTCTTGGAGCAACTAGTCCTGGAACCCAGATGAGGAGAGGTGCTTCTTGATTTAGTCCTAAGCAGAGCACAGGATCTGGGCTAAGAGCTTGGTAATAGTGACCATAATATTATTAAGAAGCCCATCAAAGTAACATTTAACTTCAGCATGGGGAACTTCACAAAAATGAAAAGCTAGTTAAGCAGAAATTAAAAGATACAGTCACAAAAATAAAATGCCCCCATGCTGCATGGAAACTTTTTAAAAACACCATAATCGAGGCTCAAATTAAATGTATACCCTAAATTAAAAAAACATAAGTCTAAAAAAGTGCCAGCGTGGCTAAACAAAATAAAAAGTGGTTAGAGGCAAAAAGTCATCCTTTAAAAATTGGAGGTCAAATCCTCTTGATAATAGAAAGGAGAATAAACTCTGGCTAGTCAAGTGTAAAAGTATAATTGGGCTGTTATTTATGTTGTTGTTGATCTAAGGCTACAGTTTAAAAATGAGTTCTGGGCAAGGACACACTCTGTCTTTACTGAACACTGCACCATCAAGTCCATTTCTCACTGGTGCCTGTAGGTGCTACTGCAGTACAAATCACATGCACTAACCTAATAAAGAAAACTTGACATGCTGGTGTATGAAGCTGGGGGGGGGGGGGCAAATTTAAGCATTTGTCTACATGGAAAATGCTAGTGCTTGTTCAACATAAGGGTGACCGTAAAACTGTCCTTGTGGCTACAGTGCTGTGCTTGTTTTTAACTTAGTCAGTGACACACACACTTTCATAGAATCATAAACTATCAGGGTTGGAAGGGACCTCAGGAGGTCATCTAGTCCAACCCCCTGCTCAAAGCAGGACCAATCCCCAACTAAATCATCCCAGCCAGGGCTTTGTCAAGCCTGGCTGTAAAAACCTCTAAGGAAGGAGATTCCACCGCTTCACCACCCTCCTAGTGAAAAGGTTTTTCCTAATATCCAACCTAAACCTCCTCCACTGCCTCCATGAACCCTTTCACAAGAACCTTCTGAGATTTAGATTAAATCTCAGGAAGGTTTTCAAAAGGAGGTTGGAGAGCCATCTGTCTTGGATGGCTTAGACACAACAAATCCTGCATCTTGGTGGGGGTTAGACTAGATGACCGTTGTGGTCCCTTCTAACCCTATGATTCTATGAACCAGGCATCCTTATCACTAAGGTCGCACTTTGAGAGGACAGCAACTATCAGACAAGCCAAGATGCTGCTATTACAGAACATGGGAATTGACAGATCAGTTCAGACTTCTGGTCCACCTGAATTACTACCAAATGCTTCAGAAAAAGGAGTTGGCTGAAGTAGTGAACTATGACATAACTTTTGTATAAGGGAAGTATCCTTAACCCATGTCTGAGATTAGCTTGTGATCTGAATGCTAATGTAACTCTTTTTATCCTTTTAAGTATACATTTTCCTTTTAAATTCCAACTAAGCTCTTGGCTACTGTGGTAGTGAGTTTGAAAGGTTATGCATGCAGTCTATAAGAACATAACAGTGGCCATACTGGGTCAGACCAAAGGCCCATCTAGGCCTAGTATCTTGTCTTCCAACAGTGGCCAATGCCAGGTGCCCCAGAGGGAATGACCAGAACAGGTAATCATCCCGTGAGCCATCCAACCGCCCATTCCCAGCTTCTGGCAAAGAGAGGCTAGGGACACCATCCCTGCCCATCCTGGCTAATAGCCATTGACAGACCTATCCTCCATGAACTTATCTAGTTCTTTTTTTAACCCTGTTACATTCTTGGCCTTCACATCATCCTCTGGCAAAGAGTTCCACAAGTTGACTGTGTGTTGTGTGACGAAATACTTCCTTTTGTTTGTTTTAAACCTGCTGCCTCTGTTCCCCTTATGTCTTGGTGAGAGGGCCAAAAGCTCCGTTAACATTGTAAATAGACTACAGTAACTCCTCGCTTAACGTTGTAGATATGTTCCTGGAAAATGCTACTTTAAGCGAAACAATGTTAAGTGAATCCAATTTCCCCATAAGAATTAATGTAAATAGGGGGGGTTAGGTTCCAGGGAAATTTTTTTCGCCAGACAAGACTATTTTTTTTATATATAGACAGTATTAGTTTTAAACAAACAATTTAATACTGTACACAGCAATGATGATTGTGAAGCTTGGTTGAGGTGGTGGAGTTAGAGTGGGATATTTCCCAGGGAATGCCTTACTGCTAAATGATGAACTAGCACTCGGCTGAGCCCTCAAGGGTTAACACATTGTTGTTAATATAGCCTCACACTCTACAAGGCAGAATGGAGGGAGGGGAGACAGCATGACAGAGACACACAGGGTGCGTGAGAGAGAGACGTGCATTGCCCCTTTAAGTATGCTGACACCACTCTAAGTACATTGCCTTTTTAAGTAGATCAGCAAGTTGAGACAGCAGCTGCTGCCAGCAAGCTCCCTCAGTCCTGAGCCCTGTTGTGTCCCCCTCACTTCTGTGGAGAGGAACACCCTGACATTAGCACCCCTCTTCCCCCTCACACAGCAAGCAGGAAGCTCCCGGGAGCAGCTCCAAGGCAGAGGGCAGGAGCAGCACAGGGCAGTGGGGGGAGGGAGGGACAGCTGAACTGCCCAGCAATTGATAGCCTGCTGGGTGGCTGCCACACAGGGAACTTAGGGGAGCTGATGGGGGGGCTGCCTGTCCATGCTGGTTCTAAGCCCCCACCAGCTGCCTCCAATGGGCTGCTCTTTCTGCAAGAATGGACAAAGCAGGCGGCTGCCAAACAACGTTATAAGGGAGCATTGCGCAACTTTAAATGAGCATGTTCTCTAATTGATCAGCAACGAAACAATGTTAACCAGGACGACATTAAGTGAGGAGTTAATGTCTTTCACAGGGACTGTGGTGGGAACTAGAAATAAAAGGTCACTTAGTGCACAGCTGGTGGAGCTTGTGTAGTTTCTGCAGGGAAGAAGATGGGGGTAGAGTGGGCCCAGTACAAATATATTAAGTCTGTTATTCCTTTGAGGGAATAATGTCAGTTTATTATTTTAAATAGTTATCCAAACATTTCAACAAACCACAGTGGATTAGATAAAACAATAAAACAAGTTTATTAACTACAGAGATGGATTTTAAGTGAGTTCGAGTAATGAGCCATAAAAGTCAGAAATGGTTACAAGAAAAATAAAACAATTACTGGTGCCTAACAGATTATATTCAAAACAAAGATTTCTCACCACATGCTTTCAGCAGTCTTGCTGACCAAACTCTTTACATAAGGACCCCTCCCCCAGAGTCCAATGGCTGCTTCCTTTGTTTTGTCAGAGGCACAAAATAGGATGGGAAGGGAGAGAGAGTCCTCTGCCCCCTTTGGGAGCATTTCCAGCTGGGAGCAAGGTGACAGGCCATTTGTGTGGAAGGACAATGCTGTTTTTTTTGCTAAGATACAGATTTTTGCCCGTCCCCTTTCCTGCCAAAGAATGGCCATTTAGCAGGTAATGTCCATCAGCCTTGTTTACACCTGTCTGAGGTATCAGCTTGGCCGTTGTCTGTGACGAACTGCTTTGGCCACTCCCCAAACTTATCTGGAAAATATACTTTTATAGTCACAATCTCAGCTT
Source organism: Platysternon megacephalum (assembly GCA_003942145.1). Taxonomy (NCBI): domain Eukaryota; kingdom Metazoa; phylum Chordata; order Testudines; family Platysternidae; genus Platysternon; species Platysternon megacephalum. The sequence continues at coordinate 16,235 of QXTE01000419.1, forward strand.
ATGCTTGTAACGTCACATATAATGCTGCTACGTGCATTTGCCATGATACTACTGATCATCAAATTACAAGTTTTTAAATGATACCTTAAAAGGCATACTTGTACAAACATTATTACAGTAGTGTGTAGGGTGTGAACACAAGAGTATCATCTGTCACACAGGTCCACTCTTTGTGTATCCCCACAATACACACACCTAAGTTCCCTCTAAGCTGTGTGACCGCGCAGCAGAGGCACCCTGCCGGAGCCACCACAGCTGGGGAAAGGCACATCTCCCCAGCCCCGAGCTGCTGTGCTGAGAGAGGGCTAGGGAGAGAGTCCCCTCTCCCTGCTGCAGTCCCAGGGCAGCGTACACCCCAAACCCCCCACCCCAGAGCCTGCAACCCTAGACGGAGCCCGCATCCCAACTCTCTGCCCCAGCCCTGAACCCCTCATCCCTGACCACACTCCAGAGCCCTCACCCACCCGCACTCTAACCCTCTGCCCCAGCACTGAGCCCCCTCCCACACTCCAAACCCCTCAGCCCCACCCCGCCACACATCACCTCCATTTTGGTGCACTTAAAATTAATTCCGTACATGGACGTAAAAAATTAGAGGGAACATTGACACACCTTTGCGCTCATAAATCCTGGCACATTTCCTGGGCTCTGTGGGCATCTCTTGAGCTGACAGGTTGTTCTGTCAGGTATTCCTTCTGGTGTACAAAGGTGGGCCTGGCTTTCAGCTGCCTAGGGAAAAGAACAAACGAGGAAAAACCCACTCTAATGTTTTGTTCACCCGCACCATGAGATCATTCCTTCTAAGGCTTGCCTTCAGAATCAAAGCCCCCTTTCCTTCCCAAAATCAACCTGGTATTATAGCCACTCATCATGTGGATACACTTCCAGAAGCCCACATGATCACTTTGGTGCACTGTCCCACCTCCTACACCACACGTACACATTAAGAGAAAAAAAAGTCACCTATTGAACAACAGAAAGCAGATGAGACCTACCTGATAGCAGTTGTCAGATTCAGATACCAGTTGTTAATATCCTCCTGGTTGCTCGACATCAGCAGCAGTGTCTTGTGGGGAAAGGAGAGCTGAAATAAGAGAACATAAGAATAGCTACACTTGGTCAGACCAATGATCCCTCTAGCCTAGTATGTCCTCCAGCAGCAGCCAGGGCCAGATGTTTCAGAGGGAAGGAACAGAACAGAAGGAGAAAGGTGTTGAGTCCAACACCCATCTTTAACGTTTCCTTTTCCCCAGACAGCAGCCCTGCCACAGAAACAACCAGCACCTCATCCCATCCTACACATTTCTGTAATCTTCCTTTTGCAATAGAAAAGCAACAGGGCTGTCCAGCTCCAGGCTACACTGGCACAGAAACAGACCTGCCCTTCTCTGTTCCATTCCAGCTGCAGATCTCAAAATACTTCACACAATTAAATATTCCTCCCAGCACCCTATGGAGGTAGTAAGTCAATGCCACCCTTGATACTCCAGTATCTGTCCCTTAGTCAATGCTGCCCCACTGAATAGAACATCCTTGTTATCCAATCCACCACCCGCCCCAAGTTCAAGTTGCAGTCAGACTCTACTTCCCCTATACAGCTCGTAAGGAGTGATCCAAAAGAAACCCTCTCTAAAGGTATTCCCTCTTCTGGCCTTCCCACCATGTCCCATCTTGCCTGCCTTTGCCACAGAGCTCTCCATAGAGCAGGGATTTTCACAATGGTGTCTTATACACAGAGTGCAGTCACTGCTTAAATATAATCCCTTATAATGGGGCTGGCTGCATGCCATGTGCCCCGTCATGGCCTTGGGGCTACACTACAGGCAGCCTGTCTCAGATTCCCCCTCAAATGGTTTCTTGAACTCCACATAGGCTTTTCTTGTCCATTCACCACCCCTTCTGGGGGCATGTGTCCACCTGGCTATAGTCTCAGCAGGGAAACCCCACATCCCACATCTTTTGGCTAGGGCCTACTCACTCTCAGCAGCCTCCAATTTACCCTGTGCCCAGGCCTGCCTGCCTGGGGCCTTTCCTACATTGGCAGGCCACATGCAGGCCCTATGTGGCTGCAGCCTCAGGTTTCTAGCTCTGGCTTCCAAACCCCCTGGTGTCAAGGTCTTCTCTGTAGGAGCCTCCTTCTTTCAGTTTATTGAGCTTCACCCTTCACTGCAGCCACTTGTACTTTATATAAGGGATTACCTGATCTAATCTAGGTGTGCCTCTGTACTAATAAGGGCTGGCTAGCCCCAGGCCCTCCAGCCCTTACGGAGCAATCCCTGCTGTTACAGCGCTATGTCAACAGGAGAGCTTCTCCGGATGACATAATTCACCTCCCCAAGAAGTGGTAGCTAACTATGCTGACAGGAAAAGCTCTCCTCTCGGCATAGGGGTGTCTTCATTTACAGATTTACTTTATACATTGAGAAACTAGCCCAGAAAGGAAGCCGCTTGCTCAAGGTCACAAAGCAAGTCTGTGGTGAATCCAGTAGAGCCCAGGAGACCTCACTCCCTGTACTGCGTTTTAATGTGGCTCTCTTCTCAGAAGTAACTATAAATGGCAGCATAGGGTCTTAGTTTAAATGTAAATAGAGCAATTTGCTTTAGCATTATTGGGACAAGTCAGGAGATGTTTTTCTAACTGTAGGCACTTCAAATGACCTCTGGGTTGCTTCTACCCAAGGCATTATAACCACTAACAGGAGAAGCCCTTGCAGCCAAAAGGCAGATCATTCACTGAAAAGACATGGGGGAAGAAAGAAAAGCAGCCAGGAGGAGCTCCACCCTTGGCAACAGTTCCAAAGAATCTCTCCACGTGTTATCTGGCAGGATTTCAGATGAATCAAAGCCCTAGTGACCATTCTGTTGCCTTTTACTTACCATGCTGCCTTGGGGCCAGTTTGGAAGTAGCCTCTTTGTGGATGCACGGGGACAGCACAATGAGCAGACCCCAGGCACTGCTTCCTCTGTGCACTCCTAAGGGGGCAAGGGGCCATGCCCCTACCCTGAGCAAACCAAGTACAGCAGTGGGAGCAGGCTGCACACCAGGGAGGTCAGAGAGGAACTGTGCCTCCCACAGAGGTGATGTGGGTGCTTCACTCCCTCACTCTTCCACCTGCTGTGAAGCCTCCCTAGCACAATCTAGCTCTTTATATTTATCATTGCCACTATTTTACCCTCTCTAGTCTGCTGCTCCTGCAGCAATTAAGAGACTCACCTTGGCTCTCCCCATCACCTCCTCAGCCACAGGGGTCAGCAGTTACACTCACTATCCTCTCACATTAATTCTATTTTAGATCAGGATGTGTTTGTGGGCGGGGGCGGAAATGAGGGCTGTAGGAGCTGCAGCCAGAAACTGAGAGAAACTTACACTGAGCAGCCCTCCTTGGCTCTGGGTATGGCCAAACACTTTATCCACTGTGCACTGGCTAAGTGGATAGACTGCCTGGCAAGAAAACTTGTCCGAGTTCAAGGGATGCAGTGGGTGGCAGGGCTTCGTCGCAACCAAGATATCGGAGAAGAGGAAGAACATCTTACGCTTCACTTCTTCACCCTTTGTGGGCACCACCATGAGCCAGCCTTCTTGGATATACCAGCGCCCTGGTTGTGTGGGGGGAAAAGCACAACTGTGAGATGGGACTCAATCATGACACAGGCAATATCAATTAAAGGAATTAAGTGAACTACTCATACAGATTACTGGGTTTTAAATAAACTATTAATCACTCAGGAAATAGCCCTCGATGTGACTGAGGGCAGTATGATGAAACCTCTGCTCAATGTGCAGAAAGTGCTCAGAAAAAGCATGCAGGCATGAATAAAAAGTGTTATATGCATGTGGAATGATATTGAATTATAATGCCATTATAAAAGTAATGGGACACCCCACCTGGCGTATTGTGTTCAGATCTGCTCACCCTACTTCAAAATGAATGTAACAGAAATAGAAGGGTTGAGAGATGGACCGTTTATCTTAAAGAAAAGAGGACTAAGGGGTTCTTCTTCAAGTGCTTGTTCATGTCGATTCCAGTCAGGTGTGTGTGCACGCACATGCACGTTGGCCGGAAGATTTTTCCCCTAGCAGCATCTGTCGGGTTGGCCTGGGCGCCCTCTGGAGTCGCGCCCTCATGGCGCCTAATATATAGCCCTGCCGACCCGCCACCCCTTCAGTTCCTTCTTACCGCCAGTGACGGTGGCTGGAACTTCCCTTGGCTCTTGCTTAGCAAGTTCTCTTCGTTATTCTGTGTATATAGTTAGTTAGATAGTTAATACCAGTTAAAAGTTTAGTTCTGGCTAAGAGAGGTGAAAACATTATCTAGTAGTTGGGGAGTTCCCCCCGCCCCAGCGCCGTGGCATGCCGCGGTCCCCAGGATTTAAGAACTGCGTGGCTTGTGCCAAGCACATGCCTAAGAGTGATCCACACTCATCGTGTCTTAGGTGTCTGAGGGAGACCCATCAGAAAGATTGTTGCAAGATCTGCCGCGAGTTCCACCCGAGAACACAAAGAATGGGAACAGTGGCTGAAGGTGATCCTCATGGAGGCAGCCTTGTGCCCCCACTCCGACCCGGGCTCGAGAGACCCAACCCCGACAACATTGTCCTCGATGCGGAGCGCCCCGGCACCATTGGCGACTTCAGTGCCGAGGAAGAACTCCTCCAGGGACGCTTGGCACCGCCACGGCTCCTCACAGGGCCCATCTGATAGTAGGCACCGCTGCCACTCGCCAGTGCTGCAAAAGAAGAAAAAGCCGGACGACCGTTCTCCTCTGGCTAAGCCTTGAGAAGTGCGAACCCAGGCGGGTCACTCCTCGGTGTCTCCTTCCGGGGCCGTGTCGACTCCTGCCCAGGTGAGGCAGTCAAGTCCGGCCCCACCTCGATCTCCAGTGCCTATGCAGCAGCTTCAGCTCCCGTCCATGCCGGAAACGTACCAGGCCACCAGAGATCTCCTCCACCTGACGACACCGTTCTCACCTGCCAGGGAGGAACCCTCAGCGCCGACGGAGCCCCGTCCTCTGATGTATTCCAAGGGAAAGCCGGCTATGATGTCGAGGTGCTCCCCTTCGCCTTGTCTATCGGCACCTATACGCTCTGACAGAGAGCCTTCCTGCTCCCCGAGCTCTCTACTTTCGAGGCACCAAGGGATCAGCTCCTCCGTGGTCTTCGGCGTCTGAGACCTTGGAGTCGGAGCCCGACTCCTACTGCTCAAGTACAAGCAGAAGCCGTAGAGAGAGGTCAGGCAGAGACAGAAGGGAGCAGCAGGTGTGGCCTCCGCAGTGGCAGAATCCGCCTCAATGGCCCTTCTGGACTCCCTGGGTTTATCACCAGGGCCAGGGAGGAACCCAGGGCCCATGCTCAGCAATGTCTTCAGTCGCCTCTGCTACTGTTATGCTGCCTTCCGCCGCGCATCCATACCCGGCGCCTAACGGTCCCGACGCCTTTCCCTCCGGCGCCGTCGTTGACTCCGGCACCGTGCTCAGCTCCCGACTTCGGCACCGGCCTTTACGACGTCGACACACCCGTCTCCCGCGCCTGCACCCTTGTCGACGTCGACTTCAATGCAGGCACCTACGGCCCTCGTGCTGATGTCGGCACCGGGCCCCCCGACCCCAGCGGCTCCTGTGAGCGTGCCGATGCAGATCCCTCCTGTGAGGCTGATGCCAACACTGGCTATGATGCCTTCGGCCCCGTCACCGTCATTGGCACCACCTCCTCCAACGCTGCCCTGGGAGTCACGTGACCCATCCGGGGCAGGGATCTTCCACCACCGGCACACGCTTCCTCCTCGTCGTCGCCGGACGAGGCTTTGGCTGGGTCATCCATAGCTCCTGCATTAGAGGACAACAGAGTTCTACAGCAGTTGCTCCGCAGGGCTGCCCAAGGCTTGGGCATCAAGGCCGAGGAGGTGGTTGAGGACACGGATCCCATGGTGGACATCCTAGCACCCTTGGGGCCCTCACGGGTAGCGTTACCCCTCATAAAGACGGTGGTAGACACCACCAAAACTCTATGGCAGACACCGGCATCTCCACCACCCACTGCCAAACGCAATGAGCGCTGCTATTTCGTCCCTTCCAGAGGCTTTGAGCATCTCTACTCTCATCCGCCTCCGGACTCGTTGGTCGTTGACATAGCTAACCAGCAGGAGAGATGAGGTTTCCAAGGTCCTTCCCCAAAGAACAGGGACAGTAAACGTCTGGACCTCGTGGGTAGGAAAATCTACTCCACCGGTGGTTTACAACTCCGTATTGCTAACCAGCAGGCCATTGTGAGTAGGTACTCTTATAACACCTGTGCTTCCATGGCTAAGTTCACGGAGCTCGTCCCTTCGGACTCTCGGTCTGAGTTCACCGCCTTGGTGGAAGAAGGGAAATTAGTCTCCCGCGCTTCACTGCCGGCAGCCTTAGATGCTGCAGACGCTGCCACAAGAGTCATGGCAACAGGGGGCCTAGTTGCAAGTCTCAGGGCTACCCTACGAAGTCCAACAAACGATTCAGGACCTCCCATTTGAGGGTGAGACTCTGTTTTCAGAGAAGACGGACAAACGGCTCCACAGCCTAAAAGATTCCTGAGCCACCCTCAGATCCTTGGGCTTGCATACCCCCGCCATTCAGCGGAGACACTTCTGCCCACAACCTCCTCAAAGGTTCCAGCAGCAGAACCGCCAGGACAACTCTAGGAGGAGGAACCGGAGCGGTAGGAGAAGACAACATCCCTCCGCTAATCAGGGCCAGCCCAAACTGCTCTCTGGCCGTAAACCGACATTTTGAAGGTGCGGTCGAGGACGGCGCACCAGTCCAGAGACTGAATTCACCCCGCCTTACCTTTTCCTCCCAACTATCCCCTTTCTACCGTGCATGGTCCCGTATAACTTCGGACCACTGGGTGCTTCGCACGGTAGAGAGGAGATACTCCATCCACTTCTGTGCCCTCCCGCCCTTCCACCCCCCTGCCCCGTCCCTCTTCAGGGACCCTTCTCACGAGCAACTTCTCATTCAGGAGGTGCAATTGCTCCTAGCGCTGGGGGCTGTGGAGGAGGTTCCACTGGAGCACAGGGACGAGGGTTTCTATTCCCGCTATTTCCTAATACCGAAGGCCAAAGGCGGCCTAAGGCCTATCCTGGACCTCCGCGACCTCAACAAGTTTGCGAGGAAACTCAGGTTCCGCATGGTCTCCTTGACCTCCATTATCCCTTCACTGGATCCAGCAGACTGGTATGCCACCCTCGACTTGAAGGATGCATATTTTCACACAGCAATAGCACAAAACCACAGAAAGTACCTCAGGTTTGTGATCAACGGTTCCCATTACCAATTTGCTGTCCTCCCTTTCAGCCTGTCAGCAGCACCTCAAGTCTTCACCAAGTGCATGGCAGTTGTCGCCGCCTTTCTGCGGAAACATCAGGTACAGGTGTTCCCATACCTCGACGACTGGCTAATCAAAGGCCAATCCAGGGCTCAGGTGGAAGCTCAGGTGGCATTCATCAGAGCCACCTTCGAGAATCTGGGCCTCCAGCTGAACGAGGTGAAATCGACTCTGTCCCCGGTCCAGAGGATAGAGTTCATAGGGACGGTTCTAGACTCAACCCAAGCCAGAGCATTCCTCCCACAGGCGAGATTCCAGGCTCTCGACGCCATGATTCAGGGACTCAGGCAGTTCCCCACCACCACCGCGAGAAATTGTCTCAAACTGCTCGGCCATATGGCGGACTATAGGTACGTGGTTCGGCACGCCAGACTCAGGCTTCGGCCGCTTCAGTCATGGCTTGCGTCAGTGTACAGACCTGCCAGGGACAGCTTGGACAGGATTGTGACCCTGCCTCACCCCATCCTCGACTGACTCCTGTGGTGGACAGATGCTCACCAGGTGTGCTCGGGAGTCCCATTCACTGCCCCACAGCCATCCCTGACGCTAGTGATGGACGCGTCAGATTTGGGGTGGGGAGCTCATCTGGGGGACCACAGGACTCAGGGCCTCTGGTCACACATCGATCTCCGTCTTCATATCAATGTCGGGGAGCTCAGGGCGGCATGCCTAGCGTGTCAGTCATTCCGCCCATATCTAGCAGGTCGATGTGTATCGGTCACGATGGACAATATGACCGCAATGTTCTATATCAACAAACGGGGGTGCACGCTCCTCTCCCCTGTGCCAGGAAGCCTTCAGGTTATGGGACTTTTGTATAGAGCACTCAGTCAACAGGCGTCGTACCTTCCAGGGATCCAAAACGAGCTGGCAGACAGCCTCAGCAAGTCTTTTCACAGCCACGAGTGGTCCCTTCGCCCGGACGTCGCATCTTCGCTCTTCCAGATGTGGGGCTGTCCCCTGATCAACCTCTTCACCACACGACACAACAGGAAGTGTCAGCAGTTCTGCTCCTTCCAGAATTACAGTCCGGGCTCCATAGTGGACGCGTTCCTCCTCCATTGGGGGACACTTTTATATACCTTCCCACCCATACCGCTCATCCACAAGGTCCTGCTCAAGATTTGCAGAGACCGGGCTCAGGTCATTCTCATAGCACCAGCTTGGCCCCGCCAGCATTGGTACATGTCTCTCCTAGACTTGTCAGTGGGAGCCCCGATTACCCTGCCGCTTTTCCCGGACCTTCTCACACAGGATCACGGGTGGCTCCAGCACCCGAACCTGCAGTCACTGCACCTCACAGCCTGGAAGCTCCATGGCTGAATACATTTGAGCTCTCCTGTTCAGAACAAGTCAGACACCTGATTGGAATGGACATGAACACCACATCTCGAAGAACAACAGTTTCGAGAAGGTGAATAACCATTTTATATGATAGAGGGATACAAAACAATAAAGGGGATAGAAAAAGTAAATCAATCAAGTACTTCTATTCATCCTCTCTCATATAATACAAGGGAAAAGGCAGCAAATTAACATCTATTTCATGCACTGCATCATTAGCCTGGCACTCACTGCCACAAGGCGAAGAGTTTACCAGGGTATTTTAAAAAAAGATTGGGTCTCTGTAAGTACAGTGAGAACATGCACAGCTTTATTATATTTAACATAAGATAAAAAGGGACATGATCCCTCCTGGTTCAGGACAAACTAATCTCAGATTGATGTGAATTAGGAAGAAACTTGCCCATGGGTAGGTTATTCATAGATTTTTAAGGCCAAAAGGGTCCACTGTGATTATTTAGTCTGACCTGCATAACACAGGCCAGAGAATTTCAGCAGCATTTTGTACATCAAGCCTGTAACTTCTGGGTTGAACTAGAACATATATCCTTTAGAAAAAGGCATCCAGTCTTGATGTAAAAACTTCAAATTATGAAGAATCCACCAATGTCCCTTGGCATAATGTTTTAATTGCTAATTACCCTCACTTAAAAGTTTTCCTTATTTCCACTTGGAATTTGCTGTTTCACGTTCCAGCCATCAGATCTCACTGTGCCTCTGTTTGCTAGATTCAAGAGCTCCCTGTGACAAAGTGGGAATTTTCTATATTTTTATTAAAAAAACGAGGAGTACTTGTGGCACCTTAGAGACTAACAAATTTATTTGGGCATAAGCTTTCGTGGACTAGAACACACTTCATCAGATGCATGGAGTGGAAAATACAGTAGGAAGATGTATATATATATACACACATAGTACATGAAAAGATGGGGGTTGCCTTACCAATTCTAACGAGACAATTAAATTAAAGTGGACTATTATCAACAGGAGGAAGAATCACTTTTGTAGTGGTAATCAGGGTGGCCCATTTCAAACAGTTGACAAGAAGGTGAGAGTAACAGTAGGGGAAAATTAGCATGGGGAAATTAGTTTTTAGTTCTTGTAATGACCCATCCACTCTCAGTCTTTGTTCAGGCCTAATTTGATGGTGTCCAGTTTGCAAATTAATTCTAGTTCTGAAGTTTCTCGTTGGAGTCTGTTTTTGAAGTTTTTTTGATATATGTGATATATGCCATCATGTGCCAGCAATGCCCCTCTGCCATGTACATTGGCCAGACCGGACAGTCTCTACGCAAAAGAATAAATGGACACAAATCAGACGTCAAGAATTATAACATACAAAAACCAGTCGGAGAACACTTCAACCTCCCTGGACACTCAATAACAGACCTAAAAGTGGCAATTCTTCAACAAAAAACCTTCAAAAACAGACTCCAACAAGAAACTGCAGAACTGGAATTAATTTGCAAACTGGACACTATCAAATTAGGCCTAATTGAAGACTGGGAGTGGATGGGTCATTACAAGAACTAAAAACTAATTTCGCCATGCTAATTTTCCACTACTGTTACTCACACCTTCTTGTCAACTGCTTACCACTACAAAAGTGATTCTTCCTCCTGTTGATAATAGCCCACTTTAATTGAATTGTCTCGTTAGAATTGGTAAGGCAACCCCCATCTTTTCATGTACTATCTAGATATCTATATAGATATATCTTCCTACTGTATTTTCCACTCCATGCATCTGATGAAGTGGGTTCTAGCCCACGAAAGCTTATGCCCAAATAAATGTTAGTCTCTAAGGTGCCACAAGGACTCCTCGTTGTTTTTGCTGACACAGACTAACACGGCTACCACTCTGAAACCTATATTTTTATGAATCCCATGCCTTAGTTTCTCCTATATAGTACATTGTTACCCAGTGGGCAGAAAAGGACTGTTTGCTCTCAGGGCAGGCTAGGAGACATGGGTATGGATGTTGCCTAGCTATTTGGGCCTTAGTCCCCATATGAATGGAGCATCTGAAAAGACAATGGCAAATCCAAATCACCTAGCAACCAAATGACCCAGCAGGAGATGGATTTCCTCGCCTTTTTGCAGGGAAGCTGCAGCTCAAGAACAAAGGTGTGAAGTGGGGAGATTGGTTGGCTGCTGGAAAGAGTCTGGACTCTCATCTGGAGGCTGAGCAAGGAGGTGAGACTGAGGCCAGGTCTATAATACAGACCTAGATCAGTATAACTACATTGCTCAAGGGTGTGAAAAATCCACCTAACCTAATCCCTCCAACGTAACCCCACCATGTAGACAGTGCTACGTCGACAGGAGAGCTTCTCCGGCTGACATAGCTACCACCTCTTGGGGAGGTGGATTAACTATGCTGATGGGAAAAGCTCTCCTCTTGGCATAGGGGCATCTTCATGTAAGTGCTACAGTAGCGTAGCTGCATCAGTGCAGCATTTAAGTGTAGATCTGCCCCGAGAGACAGACCAAACAATGGGATTCACTACAGCTTGACGGCTTGGGGCTAACCATAATGGTTTATGGTTTAACTTTCATTTCTCTATGTTAACCTAATGGCTTCTTATGCTGTGTTCCAGTTGATTAATAAACCTGACTGTTTTGACAATACTGTTTGAGTGTCACTGCAGATGCTTTATGAGGTTGATTAATCCCTGAAGAGTGTACAAGTCTCTACCAGGAATCTATCTAAGTTGGACTTGCTGGACAGAGCTCATGGTGTGAAGCAGCAGCGCTGGAGTCCCAGGAGTACAGTCTAAGGAGGTGGCGAGGCCCCATGACTTGCCCTGGAAGAAGAGTGAGAGCCCTTGGGGAGGGGGAGAGGCGTGTCTGGCAAATTGAAGGGGTTCCTCCAAGAGACTGTCCCCAAGATGGGAGCATAGCACTGATCTTATTGATCTGTGACATCCCCTATCATGCATTTTCTCTGTGTAGGTATTTTTAGATCATAATTTAGCTTATACAAGAAAAGGTTGAGAGACTTAAGGAGTTTGCTGTAAGGCAGACTTCCCAGATCTCTAATTCTTGTAGCACTTCTCTGAACCCCCTGCAATTTTTCCAATGTGCTTTCCAAAGAATTGACACCAGAATTGGACACAGTAGTCCAGTAGTGCCCTCTGTTCTTGTGTTTATACCACCAAGAATTGCATTTTCCCAGTGGAATGCTGTGAAGAAAATTGCTATGTTCAGTTGTTTATCTACAATGATCTTCAAAGGTGGAATTCACAAGGGGAACGTGGGTGCGGTAATACTTTTATGTCACTTGCTGCCAAGTGGAATTTACAACCCTGTGTTAGGCACCCTGGCTCCCTATACAATGCATAGAAAGAGTTAGGGGCCTAAGAATGGGATTCGCAAAAGCCAGCATGCTGAGTGGGGAACCACCTAAGCTAGCCAGTAGGAAATGGCAGAAAGGGGCAAGGCCTCGGTCACAGTGCCTAAGTCCCTTTGAGGGCTGGGGCTTAAATCCAGGCCAGAGGAAGGTGCCTCCCTCTACTTGGGATTCACAGCCATGAACCCTGTCCTTGCGTTAGGTGCTTAAGCCAGGTCAGTCCTTTTTCAAGAACAACTAAAAGGGAAGAAAACACAAAGGGAGGAAAATGGTGGTACCTCACTTTCAGGTGAGTGCTCTAACTACTGGTCTGCCTGATGCAGAGAAGGGATTTGAACTTGAGTCTCCTCTTTGCTGGTAGGGTGCTCTAACCACTGGGATAGGGGTTAGTGTTATTCCGGGAAAGGACTCTCAGTCTCTTCTGTTGAAGCTGTTCCACTGTGTGTAAATGTATATAAGATTCCAGAAATGTCACTCTGAAGCCTAAAATGTCTGTTGTGTCAACGTTAAATGAAGGAAGCCACTACAAGCATGGTTGTGAGCTTATGCTGTTCAAAATACTACCAGGCTGAATCATCACAGTCTGTTCTTGTCCAGTTTATAAGTTCTCAGCCATTTTGACTTTATGAATTACACCAATGCAGTATACAGCTATGCTAAGGCTGTAGCTATGCCAAAAGTCCTAGACCACTGTGATATCACATGTAACTCAATCACCACCCTTAGTCTACAGCTAATTTGCATGCAACAGTTTCATTGGTTATATGAGGGAGACTGCACAGATGGTGGATTACTTGGCCCAGCTGCCACATCCAAGTGCTCAACCACCACCTACACAAATCCACAAAATCTCCCAATACAACACCCACCAGACACAAATCAATACAACCATCCATACATTGACGCAACCTGCACACACAATAACCCCCATGTAGCCTTTATTTTAAATTGACTGGATCGTCTTGTGTTAAACTATAGTGTCTCTAGAGAGTAAGCTCAGCCCCTGTTGTACTACAGTTTTCAGATCAATAGGGAGAAAGTTACCCTTTAGGATTTTTTTAGATTGGGAGAGTGAAGAGCACACGAAGAATGAATACAGTGACCACAAACACATGTACAAGCAAAAAGATTTTGTTCGTATTATAAATTACACTCACATGCACATCTACACAACGTGAGAGAGCCCAAGCAATAGCCAATGCCATATTCATACTCACATATCGGATCTCTCATTGACAGGTGGTCATTGATAGAGGGTGGTTCCTGCTGGGGTCATCCCAATGACGTCCACCCTTTGAGTCTTCCCACTTTAGCCCATCCAGGGCACCTCTATCTTGTTCTGATGACACCTAACACCTTATGCATATGCATAAAGATTCCAACCCTCCTTTTCCTTATCTATTCTTCCCTACCCCATAAATTTTGAAGTGTCCCACTTTTCATAGGGTATTCTCTTAGTTCCCTTTATTATTATTAGCATCTTATTCACATTTATGTACATATGTTCCTATGTTCTGTTCTGTGGTCAGAACAGAACTTCCCATGATCTGCCAATCAGGTACCTTGCAGTCTAGATGGATACATTATTTTCTATTTTTTCATAACATCACCTATTGGCACATCCTTTATAGTAATCTTGTAGTTTTATTGGTATAGTATCAATCTTAGGTCACCCACTCATGACAAGTATCCTTAAGCCTGAAGCCTAGAGTGGCTAAGCTGAAATCATGCAGGCCTTACCTAATAGGCCTTGCATTACAGCCTTGTTTTACTTATACCTAATACACATCCACCACTCCTAAATACTTCTGTCTTATACTCCCATAGTCCTATCCTACTTATAACTATTCATCACACATTGATTACATATGAGTTAACCATGACAATAATACAATTAACTGATAAAAGCAACTGATTGGCTACACCAAATATCACTCCAAAGCCTCAAATGTCTGTTGAGTCACCGTGAAGCGATGGATACAGCTACAAAAAATGGGGGAGAACTCTCTGTTCAAAATAGCAGCAGATTGAATCACAACTGGCATTCATGGTCTGTTACCCTTCAATTTTTAAATTCTCAGCCATTTTTGGTGGGTTTATTTAAACCACATGACTTTAGGAATTACACCCATGTGACAGCATAGGCTTGCAGTTACTAGTAATGAAATATGCATTGGAGAAGGGGACTGAACCTGGATCTGCCTGCTACATGGGGACTGCCCTAACTACTGGACTACAGAGACAGCCATTCTAATTCTCTGGCCCAATGTGTATTTGATTATTTTACACACAGTGGAACAGGTTCAACAGGAGAGCCAGAGAGCCCTGCCCCAGAATACCCCATAGCTCAGTGGTTAGGGTACTCTCCTGGGAGGTGGGAAGCCACAATTAAAATCTCTTCTCCACAGCTGACAGCGGTGGGAATTGAACCTGTCTCTCCCACATCCTGAGTGAGTGCCTTAACCACTAGGCTAAGTTATAGCTGTTCCCCTGACTTGTGCCATTTTGTGTAGGTTTAGGGGTGCTCCAAGCATGCCTAGAGAATCAGACCCCAAAAGCAAGGTAGGAAGGAGAACACCAGTCTGGAGAACGCCACTGTGGTTTAGGTGCAAGTTACGGACCAAACTAGTCATCAGTGTCAGGACTGAGGTAGCTTTGTGTGCACACAGCCACTTTAATGGCAGAAATTCAGGTGCCTAGGGACTTTAGGCACCTTCAGGGTTAGGAGACAGCCAAGCAAGGGTTTTGCGAACACTAGTGGTGCCTAACTGCCACTTTAGGCACCAAGTCCCCCTTCTGAATCCAACTCTAAGTGCTTTCCAGAGTCTCTGGTTTTCAGATTATCAACCTCCATTTCTAATGTATGAGTTTGTACTTGGCTATACTGAAAAGCCTATATTTTTGTTTGATTTTGCCTAGTTTATCTAGCTACACTGATCACTCATTATTTTCCACCCCACCAGTGTAATTTAGAAACGTATCAGCTGCTGTGGCATAGCTAGGAGTGGAAATTTGGGTGGGCCCCGACTTTCGGGTAGACGGACAATGACAGACTGTGCTAGCTCAGCTTCTCCCCTGATGCCACACCCTCTTCCTAGGGCTTTCCCTGCTGAGCTGGGCACGTGTATGGGGTGGCTCAAAAAATGGCAGAGCTGTTGGAGCGTAGCGTTCTGAAGGGCAGACACATAGCACCATCCTGGATTTCAGGTGCCCAGGGTGTGTGCAGGGATTTAAATGACTACTTTTGGGGGGCACTTTAAACGCCGGCCCCTCACCCAATGCCCCTGGGCCCTGCTGCTTCCTCCACCCCCCTGGCTCCCACCCCGCTCCCCGCTGCCTCCCCCTCCTCCCCATTGTCCTAGGCTCCAAACACTTACTGGAGGTTGCGGGTGAGAAAGGGATGGAACTCAGCAGGCTTCCCGAGCCCCATCTCGCAGAACTCTGCTGCCAGCCCAGTTTCCCTGCTCTTGGCGCCATCTAGCGGGGCTCAGTGGGAGCGCTAGCTGCGGTGCCTTTCCTAGGCACGTCTCCAGCCACGCTCAGCCCGACTTCCACCATGGCAGAAAGGGGGGAGGAGGGGCTGAAGCAGAAGCTGCAGGCGGTGGCAGAGATGATTAATGGGGGGGAGGGAGAGGGGGCATGCCCCTGGCTCTCCCCCCCCTGGCCCACGTCTCTGTGCCCGAGCAATGCTCCGGGCCGCCATGGCAGCGCTACACCCCTGCTCAGATTTGGGTGGGCCTGGATGCTAAATGGGTGGGCCGGCCCACCCGGGGCTATGGCCCTGATCAGTAGTTATGTTCTCTTACAAATCATTAACATTAGTCTGCACAGGCACAGAACCCATGCCTGCACCCACCTTCCTCTAAAGACATTATACTGGCCATTCTTAGAAACAGAAGACTTGACTAGATGGACCATTAGGTTGATCTGGTGTGGCAATTATTGTCAAGCAACATTCCTCGATTTTGCCAGTGCACTGCAGAGGCAAAACACCAGTTCCCATGCCACCAGAACATATTGGAGTCTTGCCTTTTGGCGGGGGGGAGGGAGGGGGGGGGGAGGAGGAGAGTGAGGGAGAGAGGTGAGCGCGCATGAGGGATGAAAATACAACTGTCAGCTTTCTCTACTCATCAAAAGATGAGGTGGAGACAGTAGCTACATTTTCCCAAACTAATGTCCATGAGCTACTTTGGATCATTTTCCTGTCCTCACTGCAAGTCATAAATTCCTCCCAATTGAGTGACACCTGCAAGTGCCATTAACCTGCTACTTACCTCCACTTCCAGGTAATTAAATGAAGATTGTGAATCCAGCCAGGCAGCCCCATTCCCTGGGGGCCCACTAGTCACCTCTCCCCATAATTTGCCATTTATCATACCCTGTTTGTGAGACATTAGCCAATTTTCCTCTCCAAGTCTATTTGAATTGAATCAGAAGTGATCACAAAGCTGTCTCCAATTCACTTAGTCTGGCTGATGAGTAGGACCCACCTGGAGTCAGCACCTTGGTCTTCTGTCCTTTGAGCAGTTTCTGGACCCGAAGCAGCTGCATTGAGTTCTCATGGCTGCGAATTGTGCTATGGACCCACTGAGACACCTCAGAAACAGATTTCACAGCTTCTGAAATTAGCATAGCACATCAATAAAAAAAACAAAAAAAACAACAACACTTCACTGCTAGTGACCTACATCAGGTTGGGAAATAGACAAAATTGCCAGCACTGGAGAAGAGCATGTAGATGGCTCTACCCAATCCTATCGCTGAAATCTGGGAGTTGAGCAGGTTACTTACCTGTAACTGGATGTTCTTCGAGATCACAGAATCATAGAATATCAGGGTTGGAAGGGACCTCAGGAGGTATCTAGTCCAACCCCCTCCTCAAAGCAGGACCAATACCCAACTAAATCATCCCAGCCAGAGATGTGTGGTCCCTCTCTGTATTCCAAAAGTGGGTGTGCTTGCCTGCCATAGCTGAAAGTTTTTAGTAGCAGGGTCAGTTGACCTGCACCTGAGTCATACATTGCCTCATGCCACAGACAAGGTTATAGGAGGCCATGCGGGGCAATGCCCCTTCAGTCACCCTCTCACCACTAAGTAGCACAGTCTGCAGTAGAGGGGATGGTGGGTGGGTGTGACCAGGTTTCTGGATGGGCCACACTGACAATGCCACACTCAGGGCAGACTGCAAGAAATAGGGCCCATAATTCCCAAAACTGGTGGTTTATTCTGTAATTAGATTCACCAATCCAGTAACGAGAGCTATCTGTAGTGCCACACTGGTTAATAAGAAACCAAACCCAATCCCCTTTAGGTATACCAGCTCTTGGCTCCCATCTAGACAACCAAGTCTAATATAGTGAGGGGTTACTGAAAACCCTATTCACCATACTTAAAGTTCTACCAATCCCAAAGATATTGGACACTTACCCGTAGGTCCATATGAATCTCAGATCTTACCCAAATACATGCTTACAGCCAATCCTTAATAACAAAGTCTAAGATTTACTATTAAAAGGAAAAAGAAATAAGAGAGTTATAAATGGCTAAGGAATCATATACATACAATTGATTGCAAAGTCTTTATATCAGGTTTGTAGCAGTTATGGAATAAACTGCTAGCTTGCAAAAGTCTCTCTGGAAATTACCCAGACAGATTAAGGGTTATCAGTCCTTGTTTAGAGCTTCCTTGTTAGTAATCCAGTCCAGAAACATGAAGCAGGAAATGAAGACAAAATGGAGATGTCTCAGGTGCCTTTTTATATCCTCTGTCCCAAACAAAGCCCACAGCTCCTGTTTGTGGAAAGTTACTAGCCCAAGATGGAGCCAGGGTCATATGAGCATATCACGTCCTTACATGGTTTGCTGACTCACAGGGGTTGGCCATTGGCCCCTTGGTGTCTAAGGCGTCCTTTGGGAGAGTTATCTGGGAAGGATGAGTTTCTTCTATGGCCCACTGATAGAGTGAAGTGTCCTTAATGGGCCATCTACACATAGATGTCTAGTCTTGATGTTAATTTATTTGAGAGGTGTCACCCAGAAACATTTATCTTCTTCAAGTTATAGTCCCTATATGTATTCCAAATGTGGGTGAGTACCAAGTAGCGATCAGCTTGGAGACAGGTGTGAGGACACAAGAAGTATCGTCGTCTGCAGGATGGCATGGCTGATGGCTGTATCTTCTACTGCTCCCCTGTGTGATGGCATAGTGGGTGGGGAAGGTATGCATGGAGCGTCAGGTCGCTGCCAGGTCGCGTGTGTCCGCGTGGAGTGGGCTGTAATCCTGCCAGGCAGCGGGGTATTAGCCTGCCTGCAGCATTCTGTGATGCATGTAGAGACCCACTTTAATATGTGCTGTGAAGAGGGGGCTTGTCCTCACGACCTCACTGCAATGCCTACAAAAAGGTACGAAAGGCGTGGGTCCTGTCAAGGTAGAACGCAAGTGCATGGCAGACATCCAATAACGGCAGGGTCCTGTCCCCTGTAGAGACATGCGGCTTAGGATGGAAGACCGGGAGGTGAATGGACTGATTGAGATGGAACTCTGAGACCACTTTCAGAAGAAACTTAGGGTGAAGGCGTAATGAAACTTTGTATTTATGGAATACTGTATATGGTAGGTCGGCCTTTGTGGCCGCCAATTTGCTGACCCACTTAGTGGAAATGATGGCAATGAGAAAGATGACCTTCATGGATAAATATGAGAGGGAGCACATGGCCAGGGACTCAAAGGGAAGTCTGATGAGGGCAGAGAGTACGAGATTGAGGTCCCAGGGTGGGGATAGTAGGTTTAAGGACTGATGGGAAGTTATTTGTCAGCCCTTTCAGAAAGGGGGGGGGGGGGGTTAACTTTGAGTGGCTGTCAACGGGTGGGAGGAAGGCATTAAGTGTTGCCAAGTGGACTCAGACGGAGCTGATGGCGAGGCCTGAGGTCGTAAGTTCCAGGAGATAGTTCAGGACAGTAGGAATGAAAGACATCACTGAGGGGGAAGATAGTAGTGTTGCGCTCAGGAGGTGAAATGCATCCATTTCACTGCGTAGAATGCCCATGTGGAAGCTCGTCTGCTGTGCTTAAGTATGTGCTACACTGGTGTCAAGCAGACAATGTCTACATGCAAGCACCATCCAAAAGCCAGGTGAGGAGGCAAAGCAGGCCTGGGCAGGGATGTCTGACTCTGCCTCAGTCCTTGGTGAAGAGATCCAGCAGTGTGGGGAGGTGGATTAGGGGACGGGTGGAGAGTCTGAGCAGGTCTGGAAACCAGAGTTGTTGGGACCAAAATGGGGCCATTAACAGGACCATGGCCCAATCGTGTTGGATCTTACGCAGTACCCGGGGAATTGGGGTGTGGGGGAGGTGTAGTGGAGGCCACCTTGCCACAGAAAGAGGAGAGCATTGACCTAGGAATCACGCCCGTTGGCCCCCCGGGAGCAGTAGAGAGGGAACTTGCAGTTTTTGCAAGTGGCAAAAAGGTCCCAGTGGCGGGTGCCCTAGGCATAGCAGAGGCAGCAAAGAGTGGAGTTGTGTAGCTTCCACTTGTGATTGAGGTACCAGATCCGGCTGAATGTGTCCACCAGAGAGTTCTGCATTCCCGGGAGGTACGTCACGCGGAGTGTGACATTGTGGCAGATATACCAGTTCCAGAGGCAGATGGTCTCCACACCGGGTGACCAGGACTTGGTGCCCCCAGCCTGTTTATGTATGCTGCTGCGGTGGTATTGCTGAAGAGGAGAACCTGGCACGCTCGGATAAGGGGCAGGAACACAAGGCAGGCAAGGCAGATTGCCCACACCTTCAGGATATTGATGCGCATGTGGGCCTTGTGCTGAGTCCAAGCCCCTGGGATGGCATGGCCATCCAGGGTGAGCACCCCAACCAGCTAGGGAGGCGTCCGTGGTGAGGGTGGTGGTTGGGATGGGAGTGGGGCAGGGGGTGCCTATCATCACTTTGGAAGGGTTGGTCCACCAGACGAGAGGCCTGGACTAGACTTGGGACAATCAGTGTGGCATCCAGGTGGTCGACGTGGAGACTGCAGACCGAAAGGAGCCACAACTGTAGACAGCGCATGTGCAAGCAGGCATGCAGTGTCACATGGGTTCAGGCTGCCATGTGGCCAATGAGGCAGAAACAGCGACACACCGTGGTGTGTGAGTTGCAACATAGGACTGCTGTCTGGGTGGCGAAATGGCCTGCCAGGAGAAAGGCCTGAGTCACCATGGAATCCAGGCATGCCCCGATGAAGTGGAGTGTCTGTGCTGGGACGAGCATGGATTTTTCCTTGTGCATTCAGATACCAAGAGTGGCGAGGAGAGAACAAAGAGCACAGATGGCTGACGTTGTCTCAGTGAGTACCCCAGCCACCTTAGTTGAGCTGCGAAGACTTTGGTGAAGAGCCTTGGGGCCATTGCAATGCCGAAGGGGAGGACTCTGAACTGGTAGTCGTCGCCACCCATGCAGAAGCAAAGAAACTTGCAGTGGGCTGGGCAGCTGTCAGTGTGGAAATATGCATCCTTCATGTTGAGAGCTGTGAACCATGACCCCTGGGGAAGGTAGGGGATGATGGAAGTGAGCGTCACCATATAGAACTCGGTTTTCATGATGAATATTTTGAGTAGTCAGATCAAGAAGGGGATGAAAAAGTATGGGGAGTAGAAGCTTTTGCTGACTAAGGGATTAGACACCAGTTCTATTGTGCCTTTCTCAAGGAGGGTGTCTGCCTCGTGTTGTAGGAGGTTGCGATAAGAGAGACTCCCAATAGGCATCTGGGAGGGGCAGGAGGCATGCAGCGGGAGGGGAAAGCAATTTGATTGAGTAACCATGCTGCATGATCTCTAATACCCAACAATCCATGATGATCTTGTCCCAATCATGGACAAATAGGGCAAGATGGCCCCCAAAGGTTGGGGGGCTGGGGATGGTGATGTGGGGGGCTCGCAGGTCTCAACATGCACATCAAAAGTGTCACTTCGGTGGATGCCGTGGTGCTGCAGAGGAGGTGGCAGTGGCTGAGTGTCACGGACACTGTGACTGAGAGCACCGTTGTGTGGGCTCCTGATACTGGGGGTAGGTGGCCTGGTACGGTACATAGGAGCATAACTGGATTGCTTTTGATGGGGTGCCAGGATGTATTTCCCAAGAGACCAGAGTGTTGCTCTAAAGTCCTTCAGAGAGTGGAGGGACTTGTCTGTCTTCACTGAGAACAAACTGTCCTCATCAAAGTGGGAGGTCCTGGATGATGGTCTGGATCTCCCTGGGGAAGCCAGAGGACTGCAGCTAGGACTCTCATTGTATGATGATGGCTGTGGCAAGGGAGTGGACGGATGTATTTGCTGCATCCACCGCAGATTGGAGGCTGACCTTGGCCATCAGGTGACCATCCTCCACCAGGGCCTGGAAGTGCTGCTGTTTGTCCTATGGTAGATCCATAGCTTGCATAGTTATGAAAGTAATACTTTGCTAGCAGAGTACAGTTGTTAAGAGATGTGGAACTGCAGGGCTGTGGAGGAGTATACCTTACTGCCCAGGAAGTCGAGCATTTCACCACCCTAGGGGTTAGAAGCTCCTCACCCGTTCAGTCACCGTGTGCACCACTAGCAAAGTGTAGGGGCGGGGATGAGAAAAAAGAAAGTCACCCCTTTGGATGGGACAAAGTATCAGCATTCCACCCTCTTAGGCATGGGGGTACATGAAGCTGGTGTGTGCCGAACTGCTCATGCAGGCTTGAAAATAGTGTGACGTGATATGGAACCCTGGGCTGGAGGATGTCCAACAGCTGATGGTGTTAGTCCTGGACTTCCTCCAGAGATATGCCCAAGTCTAGATCCACCTGCTGCAGCACCTCTTGGTACTGGCAATTATCATCAGTACGGCTCCGTGTTTGTAACGGAAGTCACAGAGTCCATGACTTTCTGTGACCTCCATAACTTCTGCGGTGGCCAATGTGGCTGACCCCAGGCCTGCCCAAGCAGCTGGCTACAGGAGTGGCTCTGCAGCCAGCTTGGATGGCACTGAAGCCAGCTGCACCGGCCGCTGCTAGAGCAGCCCTGGGCAGCAGGCCCCGGGGACCACCCAAGCAGCAGCTGGTGCGACTGGCCCTGAGGACCGCCTGAGAAGTGATCCCGGAGGCGGCTGGAGCAGCCACTGTCGGCAGACAAGGCAGCGGTCCCTGGGAGCAGCCACTATTGACGGACCCCGGCAATGGTTCCTGGGCGGCCGGAGCAGCCCTTGCTCAGCGGCCCCTGGGCGGCCGGAGCAGCCGCTGATGAGCAGCCTCTGGCAGCTGGAGCCACTGTCCCTGTCCCCCCCCCCCCCGGCNTTAGTCAGGAATATTTATATTATCAGCCATGGACAGGTCACAGGCCGTGAATTTTTATTAATTGCCCGTGACCTGTCCATGACTTTTACTAAAAATACCCATGACAAACCATAGCCTTAATCATCAGGAGGCAAGAGGGCTGGGGAAATCAGGGCTTCATCGGGAGAGGATGAGACAACTGTTGATATTGGCTCCCACTCAGTCTCTGTTTCCGGTCCGAACTGGGCAGTTCCAGCACAGGAGCCCAGACAAAAGCGTGCGAGACCTGGGAAGGCAGATACGGGCAGTGTTATGGGTCCCAGGGCAGCCATTTGTGCCCAGTGGGTTGGGTCCCAGGGGTACAGAGGCCCCAAGGGTATCTATACCAGGGCGGTGGTGCCCAAGCTTACCCTGCCTGGTGCAGCGGTCACGCCTGGGAGTCTGAACTGTGCCGGGATACAGGGGAAATTGATGGTTCCTCTGCAGAACAGCCACCTGAGTCCAAAGAGACCTCAAGTAGTGGTGGAGCCCTCAGTGCAGGTGGCCCAAGTGCAACTGCCAGGTGTGGTCTCTGGCCCAAGAGAAGCCAGAGAAGCAGTGTGTCCACTGGAGTAGGGGGCTGTGGTACCAAGAGCAGCGGAGATGGCAGGTCTGGGTGCACCATTGGGAGCAGAGGCTTGATGCGCCCAAGTGTCTAGGAGACATTTCTCCGACTGCTGCAGTGTGGAGGCATGTGCAGTGTGGGAACTCTGGTTGCGATGGAGGTGCATGCCATGGAGGGCTGTCTCTTCACACAGCTGGCGTGGCAGTCAGGGGTACCGGTACCTTTTGTCTCTTAGCTTTACCCCTGGAATGGGGGAGCTTAGGTGGTGTCCACATACAACATCTCACCCGACATGCCATGGCTCGGGGACCAAATGCTGTGCTCAGCGGCAGTCTGCAACAGGGACTTCCTGCGATGCCCATGAGAAAGCTTATGACCCTCATGCTTGGACTTGTCCTGTGCCAGTGATACCATCAGATCCAGACAGGAAGTAGTGGGTGGGGCACTCACCACCGGTGAAGGACAGTGCACCGTTGGTTCCACTGGACCCGGATCGGATTCCGTACGTGGAGAGCCTCCTCTTCCATAAGGAATTTCCGGAATCACAAAAGGTGGGTCCACGAGGGAAAAGACTTGCAGATCTCACAGTGAGCAGCAAGATGTGCATCCCCCAAGCAGTACAAACAGCAGCAGTGCTTCTCACTCATTAAGAACGAGCGAGGGCAAAATCAACTACACTAATTAACTATGAACTATCTACACAAGAAGACTAAACTAGCTAACAATATACACGGATAAAGCATTCTCATAGCAGACTACAAGCATAGAGGAAAGAAGATTCTGACTCCAACCATGCGGCGGTGAGAGGGAACTGAAGGAGCGTTGTCCCGCACAGCCTCTTGTAACCTCACCCGTTGCATGAGGCAACGTACGACACACGTGCGGGTCAACAGACACTGCTACTGAAAACTTCTGGCTCCGGAGCATGGCATGCATGCGCGCCTGCGTTTCAAATACCTATAGGACTATCACTTGAAGAAAAATCAGATTCTCAGACCAGAAGGGACCACTGTGATCATCTAGTCTGACTTCCTGTGTAGCACAGGCCATAAAACTTCCCCAAAATAATTCCTAGAGCAGATCTTTTATAAAAACATCTTATCTTGATTTTAAAATGGTTAATGATGGAGAATCCACTATGACCCTTGGTAAACTGTTTCTATGATTAATTATTCACTGTTAAAAATGTACGCCTCATTTCCAGTCTGAATTCATTTAGCTTCAACTACCAGCCACTGGATCATTTTGTCAACTAGGCTGAAAAGCCCATTATTAAATATTTGTTCCCCATGTAGGTACTCAGACTGATCAAGTCACCCCCCAATCGACCCTTTGTTAAGCTAAACAAATTGAGCTCCTTGTGTCTGTCACCATAAGGCAAGTTTTCTAATCCTTCAATCATTTCTTGTGGCACTTCGCTGAACCCTCTCCAATTTATCAACATCCTTCTTGAATTGGACACAGTATTCCAGCAGCGGTCACACCATAGCCAAATATAGAGGTAAAATAGCCTCTCTACTCCTCCTCAAGATCCCAGTTTATGGATCCCAGGGTTGCATTAGCTCTTTTGGCCACTGTGTCACATTGGGAGCTCATGTTCAGCTGATTATTCACCAAGACCCGCAAATCTTTTTTAGAGTCACTGCTTCCCAGGATAGAGTCCCCCATCCTGTAAGTATACACTATATTCTTTGTTCCTACATGTATACATTTACATGTAGCCATATTGTTTGCTTGCGGCCAGTTTACCAAGTGATCTAGATCACTCTGTCCTCTTGATTATTTACCACTCCCCAAATTTGTGTGCTATCTGCAAACTTTATCAGGGTTGATTTTGTTTTCTTACACGTCATTGATAATTATGTTAAATAGCATAGGGTCAAGAACTGAGGCCTGCAGGACCCCACTGGAAACAATAATGATTACCCATTTACAGTTACATTTTAAGACCTATCAGTCAGTTTTTAATCCATTTAATGTGTGCAATGTTAATTTTTTACCATTCTGGTTTTTTAATCAAAATGTCATATGGTACCAACTCAAACACCTTACAGATATCTAAGTATATTATGTCAACACTATTCTCTTTATCAACCAAACTTGTAATCTCATAAAAAAGACATCAAGTTAGTTTGACAGGATCTATTTTCTATAAACCCATGTTGATTTACATTTATTATATTACCCTCCTTTAGTTCTTTATTTTTTGAGTCCCACATCAGCCGTTCCATTATCTTGCCAGGGATCAATGTCCGGCTGGCCATCCCGTTTTTTACCCTTTTTAAAACCTGGCACGACATTCGCTTTCTTCCAGTCTTCTGGAACTTCTCCAGTGTTCCAAGATTTATTGAAAACCAACATTAATGGTCCAGCAAGCTCCTCAGCCAACTCTTTTACAACTCTTGGACACAAATTATCTGGACCTACTGATTTAAAAATATCTAACTTTAGTAGCTTCAGTTTAACATCCTCCAGATATACTAGTGAAATGGAAAGAGTGTTATCACCATATGGTGAAACTATATAATCTGTTTTTCCCCAAATACAGAACAGAAATATTTATTGATCCCTCTACCTTTTCTGTGTTATTATTGATAATTCTACCATTTCCATCTGATAATGGACCAATACCATTGTCAGGATTCTTTTTGTCCCTAATATATTTTAAAACTCCTTATTGTCCTTCACTTTGCTAGCCATAGATTTCTCCTTGTGTCCTTTGGTGCCATTATTAATTTTTTACTAACTTCTGATTTATATTCCTTACTATCAACTTCTCTGTTCTTCCATTTGTTATATATAACTTTTTTGTAGGTGCCTTCAATGCCTCTCTAAACTATGGTTGTTTTTTAACCAGCATAGCTTTCTTCCTCAATTGTGTTTTTTTGGGCATCTAATAAGATGTTATTAAATGACTCCCAACGAACATTAATTTTTCTGATTAAATTCTTCATCACAGATAATTTGGTTCATGACTGTTTTCAGTTTTTTTAAATTGGTCCTATTAAAGAACTGAGAGAGAGAGAGAGTGTGTATATGTATAGAAACTGGTCTGGACTTTATTCAGCTTGCATATTATAAACACGATTAAATCATGCTCACTTGCATCTAAGCTACATTAATTTTTAGTTCTGTGATTGGTTCTTTATCTGAAGGACAAGACCTAATATAGAATTTGCTTGTGTTGTCTGCACTACTTTTTGAATTAGGAAATCATCATCTATAATGTTTAGAAATCCCAAGGATGTTTTAAGACTAGCAGCATGAGACCCCCAGCGTGTTAATCAAATTGAAGTCCCCCATTATATCAGTTTTTTTCCTCTACATATTGTAAATTGGTGCATAAGGAGGTGGTCATACTGTTCCCTCGTGTGATTGGTGGTCTGTAGCAGATATCAGCTAATACCCTAGTCTTGTGCTTTATCTGTTAGGACATTGATCCATAAGCATTCAAGATTATTTTCTTCTTAGTTATCAGTGACTTGGAAACAGGTAATGCCATTTTTGACAGAGTGCCACTCACCTTCCACTTTTGCCCACTCAATCCTTCCTAAATAGGTTATAACCACTGATTTTAACATTCCAATTGTGCTAATAATCCCATCAGATTTCAGGAAGTTGAGGTGTTTGGTCGGGGGGGGGGGGGGGGGGGGGGGGGGGGGGGGNCACCGAAAAGGGTTTGAGGTCAGAGAGATTATTAAAATCTGATCATTGTTAGCAAAGGAAATAATCCAGAACAAGGTTTGGAATCTACATCATACTTGCAAGGTACTGGAACTCCACACTATCCGGGCTGGTGTTCTCCATCAGGTCTCTGAACAAGTGCTTGTATCTAAGACAGACGGGGTAAAGTCACATTTCACGTACAGTCACCATCAGCAGAATCTCCTACTGTTGATAGTACGAGGGATGAGAAAGATCCAGCCTTTGGAAAGGGAGGACTAATCAGTCAGAGTCTTGAAGCACTTCCCCTCCCTCAAGACAGTCAGTTCCCCCTTCTTCTCCCCACATACACCATTGTTCTCCTGACCCATGTAGACCAGGAACTTGGTAAGATTCAAAAAGGGATTTGACACATATGCATAACAAAAATATCAATTATCCTAATAATAATTACATTAACTCCTCACCTAAAGTCGTCCCAGTTAATGTTGTTACGTCGCTGATCAGTCAGGGAACATGCTCATTTAAAGTTGCGCAATGCTCCCTTATAATGTCTCTGGAAGAGCAGCCCCTCCTTGTGGGGATTAGAACCGGAGAGGCCAGAAGCCCCTCCCATCACCTCCCCTAAATTCCCTGTAAGGTATGTGGCTCAGCAGCTGCCCAGCAGCAGTTCAGCTGTCCCTCTGCCTTGGAGCTGCTCCCAGGAGCTTCCTGCTTGCTGGGGGAGAGGTAAGAGGGGTGCTGATATCAGGATGTTCCCCTGCTCCTGCCCCCCCTCTCCACAAAGTGGAGGAGGGGGACAGGGCTCAGGGACAGAAAGGGGGAGCTTGCTGGAAGCTGTTGCTTCCTGTCTGAACTGGCTGATCTGCTTAAAAGAGCAACGTACTTGAAGTGGGATCAGTGTACTTAAAGGGACAATGCACGTCTCTCTCTCTCTCACTCATGCACGCACCCCCCCAGCACTTTGGAAAGTCAGCACCTGTGAAGCTGTGCATGTGCTGTCAGGAGGAGGGAGTGGTGCACTCCAGCTGGATAGCGTGGGCTCATCATCATATTCAATTTTTGCAGGGAAGTGTTTGCAGCTACTGCCCTGCATCTATTGTGTTTCCTCCCTCCTGCCTCAATCCATGCTGCCTTGTAGAGTGTGAGGCTACATTAACAACAGCGTATTAACCCTTGAGGGCTCAGCCGAGTGCTAGTTCGTCATTTAGCAGCAAGGCATTCCCTGGGAAATATTCCACCCTCTTACTCCACTCTCAACCAAGCTTCACAATCATTCATTGCTGTGTACAGTATTAAACTGTTTGTTTAAAACTTATACTGTATGTGTATATAATGTCTTTTGTCTGGAGAAAAAAAATTCCCTGGAACCTAACCCCCCCTATTTACATTAATTCTTATGGGGAAATTGGATTCGCTTAACATCGTTTCGCATAAAGTCGCATTTTTCAGGAACATAACTACAACATTAAGTGAGGAGTTACTGTAGTGATAAACATTTCAAAAGAAATAATAATCATCACACTTCAGGTCTTAAACCAATCTCCAACTAGTAGAGAACAAGACTCAATGTGGTGGGCAAATTATCCAGCCTCTGCAGATGAAGTATCTGACAGTGGCCTCTGTCGAAAACAAGTTACTGGACTAGATGGACCTCAGATCTGACCCAGACTGTCAATTCCTATGTTCCTACATCTCATGTCTACAGCCACCACCAAGGTCCAGGAGACTAAAGTGTTATGGAGTCCCTCTCCCTGACTGAGGGATGCCCTGGACAAGTGAAATGCCCTCCCCATCAGATGTTTTGTTTACCTATCAGCATCAAAGGAACTATAAATGTACTTCTCAAACTGGAGTCTCAGCAAAGACCCTACATCTGGACCTCCCCATGGCTCCCCCAAGCTAAATTAGCCTCCAAACTGCCACATGCAGACAACCTTCTTCCTACCCATCAGGATGGCTGCTCTTAAAGGAAAGCCCTAAGCAGAATAGACCTGGATTACTGTGGCAGATATCAAATAAGAGGAAAGGGTACAGCCTCTGATCAACCACAGAAGGTTGTATGGCTCTCTGGTGCCTCCATCTCCTCCTAAAACCATGCAGGTGCAAAAAGGGAGATACAGAATGTCCCAGAGACAGCAACCCATATAAAGAGTGGGCAGACACAGAACCTATCAAACGGCACCACTTCTGCCTGGTGTGAACCAATTTTTTCTTGTCCAGCTGCCAAGTCTCAATCAGATGCTGGAAAAACAGAGATCCTACCCACTCAAATCTGGATTAGATGAGATTAGAGCCAGCAGTCACAACAACCAATAATGCCCCACTATCTCCCCTAGCAATTTGGCATACCCAGTGAAGGAGTCCTGCAGCATCCCACATGGGAGACCCTGTGGCAAGGCACCACCACAATCTGGGAATTGCTCAGGGGGCAAGAGCTTATGCCACTGAATGTCTTTCCACAATCTGGAGAGACCTCAGACAGCTGCCTACCTCCCTGTATCCCCACCGCACACACACCTTGGAATCTGTGTGGACTGCAATGGAATGTTCTGACCTGGGGTCACTACTGCCACTCTACCTCCGTCCACCAGCAACAGACTACAGTTCCATGGGGTCCCCTCTCTTCACCTCTGATTCCTAGCACCTAGTGCTAATCTTGGTGCTAAAATGACATCTGAAGGCTCAAGGCTGCTTCCTTACTGATGGAGCCTCTGCAGTGGCAGAGGGAGCAGATCCTCCAGCTGCCATCCCAGGAACTCAGGTCGAGACTCTTGAAGCTTCTTAAACCGGCAAAATGCCTTATTCTTCTTCACCTGCTCCTGTGTGTGACCAAGCAAAGATGAAACATAGGTTTGAAGTACCAGAAAGAAGCAGTATATTTTAGTAGTTTGAGCAGGGGCCTTGGAAAATAACATTTACTTACCCTACAGTAACTGGGTTCTTCAAGCTGTTGGGAGCCACAGACTACATTACAGGTGTGCATGGACCTTACACATGTGAGACAATTTGTTGTGGCTAGCAGTGTCCATCGGGATGGCACATGCCTCCTTATGCCCCCTCCCATATGAAGGCAGAAAGGGTAGGGTTCCCATGACCCTCCCTTGCAATCCAACGCCTGGATTGCTGAGTGATCTGTCCTGAGTTTGGGTCTATTGTAGAACTGATGAATAAAATTGTTTTTAATTGTTCACTTTATTACTGTAACTTCATAAGTAAAGTTTTATGAATGAAACAACATTCATTCATAAAACCAATTACCCCAATAACTGGCTAATTGACAATTAAGATGCTTGTTAAGAGCCATGGCTGTTCAGCCTTCTGCCTTTGTAAATTTCACTATCAACCCAATTCCTGCTTAAATCACTGAGACTTGCTCTGTTTCATTATTGTAATGTCTGTTCACCATTCACTACACGTGCCTACACTGTAACTTCTGTTCACTGTTTGCAATTCACTACACTTGTCTACTTCTGTTCACTGTTTGCCATTCACTACACTTGTCTACTTCTGTTCACTGTTTGCCATTCACTACACATGTCTACTTCTGTTCACTGTTTGCCATATTGTAATTCAAACTCCATTTTACAACGCTTACTTCATTTTGTAAGCTTGCTGCAACCTTCATTTTTGCAAAACCCTGCTGTAATCTTATTAGTTTAATTGAGATGTGTGAATGAGGTATGTATGGAAGATAGAATCAACCTCCAGCGCCAGCCTGTCCTGATGAAACAGAGTTCAAACACCAACGGCTGAAGATGCAGACAAGAGCCCTAACAAAGTAAAAAGAGTCCACCCTAAAATACAACAAACAAACAAAGGTACAAGAGAAGACAGATCAAAGCCAGGTCCGAGGCTGAAAGTCACGTCTGCAATTGACAGGTGATCAATCACACCAAACCCAGAGGCAGCGTGACACAGCAAGACCTATAGACTCTGGATTCAAACTAAAGCCTACAAAAAGGATGGGTGAGGAGGAAGACTTTGGAAGGTAACATTCTGCTGCCAACATGGAAGGGCATCGGTGCATGCCCAACACAGACCCAGCCCTTCCTTGTGCCCGGCTTTCCTGGCCAGTTAGCCGTCACAAGCTACGAACCCAAGCTACGAACCCAAGCCACAAACTCAAGCTACATTCAGGACTGGTAACTATCTAGCAGCTGCAGAACATTTGATGTGTATGTGTGTGTGTGTCTCTGTGTGTGTGTATATACATAGGTATTAGATATTAGTTATTGGTCATAAATCAAATTGTGTTATCATAATAAATGTGGCATCTTTGTCTTGCCCCCTGAAACGATCCTGTGTAGTTTTATCTGCATAACATTATTCAATATCATCATAAATGAGTTAGCTAATGGGCTAGAGAGTATACTTATGTTAGCAACAAGAAGAAAGTCAAGGAAAGTGTGGGCCCCTTGCTGAATGAGGGAGGGAACCTAGTGACAGAGGATGTGGAGAAAGCTAGTGTACTAAATGCTTTTTTTGCCTCTGTCTTCACAGACAAGGTCAGCTCCCAGACAGCTGCACTCTGCAGCACGGTATGGGGAGGAGGTGACCAGCTCTCTGTGGAGAAAGTAGTAGTTCGGGACTATTTAGGAAAGCTGGACGAGCACAAGTCCATGGGGCCGGATGCGCTGCATCCGAGGGTGCTAAAGGAGTTGGCCGATGAGATTGCGGAGCCATTGGCCATTATCTTTGAAAAATCATGGCGATCGGGGGAGGTCCCGGACGACTGGAAAAAAGCTAATGTAGTGCCCATCTTTAAGAAAGGGAAGAAGGAAGATCCAGGGAACTACAGGCCAGTTAGTCTCACCTCAGTCCCTGGAAAAATCATGGAACAGGTCCTCAAGGAATCAATCCTGAACCACTTAAAGGAGGGGAAAGTGATCAGGAACAGTCAGCATGGATTCACCAAGGGCAAGTCATGCCTGACTAACCTAATTGCCTTCTATGATAAGATAACCGGCTCTGTGGATGAGGGGAAAGCAGTGGATGTGCTATTTCTGGACTTTAGCAAAGCTTTTGATACAGTCTCCCACAGTATTCTTGCCAGCAAGTTAAAGAAGTATGGGCTGGATGAATGGACGGTAAGGTGGATAGAAAACTGGCTAGATGGTCGGGCTCAACGGGTAGTGATCAATGGTTCCTTGTCTAGTTGGCAGCCGGTATCAAGTGGAGTGCCCCAAGGGTCGGTGCTGGGGCCGGTTTTATTCAATATCTTCATTAACGATCTGGAAGATGGTGTGGACTGCACCCTTAGCAAGTTTGCAGATGACACTAAACTGGGAGGAGTGGTTGATACGCTGGAGGGTAGGGATAGGATACAGAGGGACCTAGACAAATTAGAGGATTGGGCCAAAAGAAATATGATGAGGTTCAACAAGGACAAGTGCAGAGTCCTGCATTTAGGACGAAAGAATCCCATGCACTGCTATAGACTAGGGACCGAATGGCTGGGCAGCAGTTCTGCAGAAAAGGACCTAGGGGTTACGGTGGACGAAAAGCTGAATATGAGTCAACAGTGTGCCCTTGTTGCCAAGAAGGCTAATGGCATTTTGGGTTGTATAAGTAGGGGCATTTCCAGCAGATCGAGGGATGTGATCATTCCCCTCTACTCAGCACTGGTGAGCTGCTCACCTGAGAGCTGCTCACCTCCTCCCCATGCTGTGCTGCCCAGTGCAGCAGTCTGGGAGCTGACCTTGCTTGTGACGACCAAGGCAAAAAAAAGCATTTAGTACTTCAGCTTTTTCCACATTATCATAGAATCATAGAATATCAGGGTTGGAAGGGACCTCAGGAGGTCATCTAGTCCATCCCCCTGCTCAAAGCAGGACCTAATCCCAACTAAATCCTCCCAGCCAGGGCTTTGTCAAGCCTGACCTTAAAAACCTCTAAGGAAGGAGATTCCACCACCTCCCTAGGTAACCCATTCCAGTGCTACACCACCCTCCTAGTGAAAAAGTTTTTCCTAATATCCAATCTAAACCTCCCCCACTGCAACTTGAGACCATTACTCCTTGTTCTGTCATCTAGTACCGCTGTGAACAGTCTAGATCAGGGGTCTCAAACACACGGCCCGCAGGGCTATCGCATGCGGCCCGCAGGGCTATCGCATGCGGCCCGCAGGGCTATCGCATGCGGCCCGCAGGGCTATCGCATGCGGCCCGCAGGGCTATCGCATGCGGCCCGCAGGGCTATCGCATGCAGCCCGCGAGCTCCTCCCCCTCCCCCCAACGTTTACCTGGCTGACCAGCACGGGGGCAGGGCAGGCTCCCTGCTTGCTTGCCCTGCCGCCGTGTCGCACCAGGAAGCAGCTGGAACCTGGGGGAGGAGGGGCGCAGGGGTGTGTGTGGCTGTTGCTTCAGGCACCGCCCCCAGCAGCTCCCATTGGCCACAGTTCCCCATTCCCGGCCAATGGGAACTGCTGGGGGCGGTGCCTGAAGCAACAGCCACACACACCCCTGCGCCCCTCCTCCCCCAGGTTCCAGCTGCTTCCTGGTGCGACACGGCGGCAGGGCAAGCAAGCAGGGAGCCTGCCCTGCCCCCGTGCTGGTCAGCCAGGTAAACGTTGGGGGGAGGGGGAGGAGCTCGCGGGCTGCATGCGATAGCCCTGCGGGCCGCATGCGATAGCCCTGCGGGCCGCATGCGATAGCCCTGCGGGCCGCATGCGATAGCCCTGCGGGCCGCATGCGATAGCCCTGCGGGCCGCATGCGATAGCCCTGCGGGCCG
>QXTE01000419.1:49893-66216 GCA_003942145.1 Platysternon megacephalum
GCCCTGAGCCCCCTGCTGTACCCCGACCCCCTGCCCTGAACCCCCTCCACACCCCGCACCCTGACACCCTGCCCTGTGCCCCCGACACACCCCACAGCCCGACACCCTGCCCTGAGCCCCCTGCTGCACCCTGCACCCCCTGCCCTGAACACACGCCATACCCCGACCCCCTGCTCTGAGCCCCCACCGCACCCCACACCCCTCCTGTGCCCCCTGGGGGCAGGGAGGGGGCAGAGTTGGGGTGGGGATTTCGGGGAAGGGGTTGGAATGGGGGCAGGGAAGGGGTGGGAAGAGGCGGGGCCTCATGGAAGGGGTGGAGTGGGGGCGGGGCCGAGGGCGGCGGGGGGGGGGGAGGTGTCAGTAAATGCGGCCCTCGGCCCAATGTACTAGTCCTCATGTGGCCCTTGAGGTCATTTGAGTTTGAGACCCCTGGTCTAGATCCATCCTCTTTGGAACCCCCTTTCAGGTAGTTGAAAGCAGCTATCAAATTCCCCCTCATTCTTCTCTTATGTGTCACTAGGTTGCCTCCCCTATTCAGTAAGGGTCCAGCACCCCCTTTTATGCCCTGTAAAAGAGCACGAAGAGTCCCTGGAACATCCACCACCCTGATGGACACTGCTAGTCAAAAAATATCCGGTCCTGAGACACATGTACACCTATAGTGGGATCCAGACTGACACATACCTGAAGAGCCACCAGAACTCCCAAGTCCTATCTAAACCCATCTGACACCAACTGATTTTATGACATTCGGCAAGCCACTTCTCCCTCTCCAAGCCACCATTTCCCAGTTTCAGAGAGGATAACTGTACTGACCCACCTCATAAATGTATGTGTGTGCATGAGAAAGATAAACTAGTTCTTATAAACACTTTTAAAAGAGTGTCTAAAGTAGATATAGGAGTGAAGAGCTCACTAATTTTGGTGGCACTTATCACCAGCTTAATATGATGTGGAGATGCAGCCTTGCATCATCTTATGGTGACAAGATTAAAGACAAGTGTATCTGAGAGATATTCCTATCCTCCAAGGAGGCCAACAGAGTGCATGTATGCATGCACCCAGAGGTGGGCAAAAGCACATCCTTAGTGCTTCCCACCGCAATGTCTCTGGGAGTTGGGAAATCTGCATTGATATTAAAATTTTAAAAAGTCAGAGGGACAAGGGGATCCTTCTGAGGAAAACTTATCCTTCATGCTATTTCCCTAACTTTAGAATACAAGTCATTTACAAGAGGATTTTATGTAAGACATACTATGTGTTTTGAGAGGGACCTGGCAAGAATGGAAGGGAGGTCTCTTCCCCCTCTCCTATAGGAGAAGGTAGATTTGAGGAGGTGGCAAAGGAAAGATATCCTAGCTGGCAGTCCCCCTGTCAGGGTTCTCTTGGTGCTTTACCCAGTAATGGGAAAGGCTAGGAGTCTGGTAATTCTCCAGCCAAATACCAGCTCCTCCTTCCTAATGATCCCTTTTCAAATTCCCTTGCCTGGTGAGTTCGCACTGAGCCTACCAGAGGAGGAGCAGGAGCCAAATTCCCCCAAACCAGAAGGGAAACTCTTGATTTTAGAAGAGGAAAAGCTGTACTCCCTCATGATCCCCCTTTATTTAAATCTCTAGTTTTGGAAGCGTGAAGTGCTAAATAAGTATTGAATATTTCATCATGGGCTGGGGGAGGGTAGGGGGGCAACAGTTTGGAACAGGAAACAATTGGTCCCTCACTGCTATCTCTGGAATTAAAGAGGGGATATAGCTATGCCAGAAGAGTGGCATGACACAAGAAGAAGGGCAGAGGTGGCACTCACCTGCAGGGTTTTCTTAGCTTGCTCCAAGTTTTCAGCATAGTGGCCATAGAGCTCCAGCTTCTGACAGAAACCCTCCAATCCTAGCCCCAAGTGCCCTCTCTCCAAGTGAAGCAGCAGAATCCTGTGTGCAAGGACAGCAGCTCACTGAGAGAGCTACATGATAACCAAAATTGCCTTGGCTCCCTCTAGTACAAGCCCTGTTCTATCCATCATTTTGGGGTCTGTCACCCCTCTCACACCCAGAAATTAAATCCAGGATACATACTCAAGGGATCCAGTGGAAACTAAACAGAATATTCTCTATTAAAAAATATATATTTAGAATCAACAACTCCAAAAAACAGAAAAATTTTAAACTCACAAATTAAAATACAAAATTAGCCCTTCTCTAAAATCAGTTACACCTGTAAAATCACCACCCGTAAAACGATATACGAAAATAAGAAAAAAAGTATGAGGAGTACATTATTTCACTGAGGTCAAAAGTAGCCTCTCTTTCACATACTTTTTTTCTTATTTTTATGGCAGATCAGGTAAATAGGGGAACAGACCAAATAACAAACATTTTCAGGACATAGCAAATATTCTAATTTCTGAGCTGACGTGGTAAAAAGCATCTGGGCCAGGAATGGAGACAAACTATATATTTCTCAGGTGGCAGTACAGGTTACAAGACAATAAACAGCATGATTAGTTTTCAACCTGGCTAGACTGAGATGGACAAAGAATTATGTCTCTCAATACCAGCATACCTCCCTTCCAAATAGGCCATCTGTGTAGTATGGAAATGGAGGCCTATAAAGGCCCTCCCCTTAACAGACTGTTGTTTAAAATCTGTGACTGAGTCCCCAATGAAGTGATCAGACAGCAAAGTGGAGTGCGGGACGTCATTGAGAGCAGGCATAGTAAAATGCGATGGGCCGGGCATATAGCGAGGCTCACTGACAATCGATGGACTGCAGCCTGTCGCCGAGTGGTACCCATGGGAACTGAAACGACCACTCGGCCGACCTCCAAAAAGATGGGAAGATTTTATCGTGAAAAGACATGGCTGCACATGGAGAAGGAAGGCCAGGATATGAGAAGAATGGAAGACGTGTTGTGATCGGCACAATCTATATGAGTGCTGAAGGACCGATCGATCAAGGTGTTTAAAATAACCAAATATTTCTCATAGCTATGGACATTCTGGCTATCTCCCACCCATGTGTGGTACTCCCTCAAGCTGGTCACTTACTGGCTGGTGCAATGTATGGATTCCAGGAGCCCGAAGATGGTTTTCCGCACAGCTGGCTGCAGTGTCCCTTTGGCCTTCAGAATTGTCACAAAATACTAACCAGGAAAGAGAAGTACACAGAAGGGTTATACCCCACAGTCTACACAGGGAAGCAGCTACACTCAGCCTGCAGCAACACCAAGAAACCGCAGACACTCCCCACCCCCCTCAACAGCAGTGAGAGCAAGCATAAGACAGCTCCTACCCTACTGGCATCAAGAAGGTAAGGCTATTCCTCAGTGACTGTCTTTCCCCATCACCATACACAGGTGATGAGCGCCCAAGGCAGCCCCACCACTACCCCCAGAAAAAGGTCAGCAACATTTAGGGCTTTATAGTCTCTTATTTTGTTTCACAGCAACAAATGGGAATATTATCACCTTCCTTATAAACTTAGTTTATTCCTCACTGGACCATCAAACTTTCTGGGCCAACCCCCTCATACCAGCAACCGTGCCACTGCACTTTGTACTGACTTTGCTAGTGTTTTTTATGTAGCCTGTTGTAAAACTATGCAAATATCTAGATGAGTTGATGTACCTCCTGGAAGACCTCTGCGTACCCCCAGGGGTACGCATATTCCTGGTTGAGAACCACTGGTCTAGGCTATATGTCCCTAGTTTGCTTATGACAAGGTCATGTGAAACAATATCAAAAGCCTTACTGAAGTCGAGATATGTCATATCTACTGCTGCCCCCCATCTTCAAGGCTTGTTACTCTGTCAAAGGAGGACATTAGGTTGGTTTTACATGGTTTGTTCTTGACAATGTAATGTAATAGACCTAGATTTCTGTAGGGCATTTGACTTGGTACCACACAATATTCTGATTAAGAAGCT
Source organism: Platysternon megacephalum (assembly GCA_003942145.1). NCBI lineage: Eukaryota > Metazoa > Chordata > Testudines > Platysternidae > Platysternon > Platysternon megacephalum. The sequence goes on from QXTE01000419.1 coordinate 53,810, forward strand.
AGAATGATATACATGGCACATGTTAAATAGATTTTAAAAAACTAGCTAAATGACAAGTCTCAAAATGCAGTCGTAAATGGGGAATCGTCATTGAGTAGCTATGTTTCCAGTTAGGTCGTGCAGGTATTAGTTCTTGGCCCTTAACTATTTAACATTTTTAATAATGAACTAGAAGAAAACAAAATCATCACTGATAAAGTTTGCAAATAGCACAAAGATTGGAGGCATGGTAAATAATGAGGAGGGTAGGTCACTGATACAGAGCTATCTGGATCACTTGGCAGACTGATTGCAAGCAAACAATGTGTTTCAATGTGGCTAAATGTAAAAAGTTATCCATTTAGGAGCAAAGAGTCCAGGCCATGGTTACAGGATAGGGGACTTCATCCTTGAAAGCAGTGACTCTGAAGAGGATTTGGGGGTCATGGTGGATAATCAGCTGAACACGAGCTCCCATTGCAATGCTGAGGCTGAAAGAACTAATATGATCCTTGTATTATATAAACAAGAGAAATCTCAAGTTGGTATAAGAAGGATTTTTAATCTTTGTATTTGGCACTGGTGTGGCCACTACTGGAATAGTGTGTCCAGTTCTGGTGCCCACAATTGAAAGAGGATGTTGATAGACTGGAGAAGGTCCAGAGAAGAGTCACAGAATGTTTAAAGGATTAGAAGACATGCCTTACAGCAAAAGACTCAAGGAGCTCAACCTTTTTAACTTCAAGAGAAGATTAAATGGGAACTTTTTAACAGTTTGAAGCCTCCTGATACCCCTAGTGGCAGGTATGCATCTCTGCAACTCTTACAAATCACAACAGAAAGCACTCTAGATCCTTTATTGGTTTACAGCAGTGTTTCTGCTGTAAACACTGGGTTTACAGTAGGTTTGGGGGGGGGGGGGGTCACAAGTGTAGGGCCGGCGTTAGGGGGTGACAAGCAGAGTAATTGCCCAGGGCCCCATGTGACAGGGGGCCCTGCAAAGCTAAGTTACATGCTTCAGCCCCCTGCTGCCTAGGGCTGAAGCATGTAACTTAGCTTTGCGGGGCCCCCCGTGGCGTAGAGCCCCAGGCAACTGCCCTGCTTGCCACCCCCTAACGCCAGCCCCAAGTATTATTAATAATTTACTTACTGATATTTAAAGTGGGGGGTCGCAATTTTTTCAAGTGTTAATGGGGGTGGTGGTCACAATTCATTTATTTTTAAGTCCAAAGGGGGTCGCCAGCACAAAAAGGTTGAGAAACACTGGTTTACAGAGTTCTAATCCCACCCCAAGCCATAATCTTAACAAAAACTCAAAAAGGTACAACTTCAAATGATCTCAGGTGACTTCTCATCACTGGCTGTTCATCCAGACCCTTCTTAAGCCTTTTGGCACTCTGGCTGCTAATGGAGGAATGCCGGATTCTCCCCTTCCTGGTGTCCCCTGACAAATGCAGTACTTAAACAGTCCTTGTTATCCTGCATTTAAACCATTGTCCCAAACAGCTACAACCCACCCTGTGTGGGTTTCTATCTCCTCTGGGAGATTCTGGGAACCCTTTCCAGCTGCCCCCGCCTGAGCTTTTGCTCCAAACAGTTCTGCCTCTCTAACCCCAGAAAGGGTCTTCTCCAGCCCTTCTCTTCCTATTTCCTCTTTATAGAACGTGCTCCTGGCCCTCCCCAGCTGGAACTGATAACTTCAATTTAATTAGCCCCAGGTGTACTCAAATAGCTAAACTGGACCCACAGAAGTAGCTACTTAGCCACAGGACTACTATGACACAGGCACACTATGACAGGCTTGACTACTATGACACACTATCAGGCACACTATGACAGGCTTGATCATAGTCTATAAGTACCTACATGGGGAACAGAAATTTGGTAATAGAAGACTCTTCAATCTAGTAGACAAAAGGTAAAACAACAGCTGGAAGTTGAAGCTAGACAAATTCAGACTGGGAGTAAGGGGCACATTTTTAGCAATGGATGTAACCAACTATTGGAATAAATTACCAAGGGTTGTGGTGGATTCTCAAACAAACAAAAAATCAAGATTTGATTTTCTAGATTTATTTTTTAAAAGAACTGTTCTAGTTTAAACAGAACTTAGTTCAGGGAAGTCCTATGGCCTGTGTTACAGAGGAAATCAGAGATCATCAGGGTCCCTTCTGGCTTTATAATCTATCAATCTAGACACACAGAAATCATACAAACCGCAGGAAATTAAGCAAACACACTTCTCAATCCCAAAGAAAGCGTACCGCAAGAGTTTGCCTCCTACTCTATGAAAAAGGCAGTCGGAATGCTGCTGTGTGACCTCCAGTATGACCCCTACCAAGACAGAAGAATGGGGGTATGACTCTACACCCCATATTCAAAATAACATTATTACGATAGGATTATGGCATAATTATGATGCATTTTGTACAAGATGGGTCATGTAAGGTGTCATTGGAAAAAAGTTAGAATAATCATATTCAGCAAATCATATCTGTATGAATGTATCATTTTTCTATCCGAAGTTATGAATATTGACAATGTGCCTGTATTTCACATGTAGTCACACCTGGGTGACACTCACTAGGCAAAATGCTTCCCGTCTAGATAGCTGGTTGTGAAGGGCCTATTCTAGGTAATGGGCCATTAGGAAGAACAATAGGCCTTAGGAGAAGCTTATCCCCACCAGGTGAGCCTTCCTGAGAATGCTCCAGACAACCCGTAAATAATGGCTGCTATGACTCAACAAGGTATGCAAGGGCATGTGACCAGGCCACATGACACGCAACTCCATCATGGATACCAATGTTTTTTTCCCAAAAGGTTTCGGCCATATGCTAAAGCTATATAAGGCAGGGAGTGACATCATCGGTTGTTCTTCACTCCCACACAACTGAACACCTTAGAGAAGCCTCAAAAGAAAAGGACTTGGAACCAGGGGTGGGGATCCAAAACTGCAAAACAAGTGCAGCTTGTGCCTTGAGAATCTGCAAGCCTGCTTGTATCATCAGTCAGGGTGAGAGATTGTTAATTCAAATCCTAGCCTTCTAGTATGTTAAGATTAGTTTGCGTTTGTTTATTTACTAGGTGATCTGTTTGCTATCACTTATAATCACTTAAATCTATCTTTTTGTAGTTAATAAACTTATTTTATGTTTTAATCTAAACCAGTAAGTTTGGAGTGAAGTGCTTGGGAATCTTAGCTCAAGAGGTAGGAGGTGGTGTATTTCCTCTCCACATTGAGGGAGGGGCGAACTCTAGGAGGTTACGTTGTACAGTTCCGTGTGCAGCGCAAGATGGTATAATTTAGGGTTTATACTCCAGAAGGGGGTGCGTGCCTGGGGAGCTGGGGGTTATCTTGGCTGTAGCCTCTCTATTGTTGATTCATGCAGTGGCTGGTCAAAAAGCCTGAATGTAACTGCAGCTGTGTCTGTCTCTACCTGTGTTAATGCTGGTGGTAGGACCGGGAGTGGGTCTGCAGCTTGTCACAGCAGCACAGTGTGAGAGGCAGCCCAGGCTGGAGAGTCAGAGGGCTCAGTGATACCCCAGTTTCAGGTGGCACCCAGGGGGGAACCCCTCACAGGAAGGATGGCAAAAAGGGACCTACTAGTCCTTGGACACCCACACATCAGGGTGTCACTACATCATGAGGAAGCCCTGATACTCACTGTGGTCACCAAGTCCAGCTGCTCCAGGTATTTTTGCTCCGTTTCCACCAGTTCCTTCGCTGTCCGGCTACGTTTCCTCTCCCAGCGGGCCCTCTGCTCTTCCACGGTGTTTACTGCGGCCACAGGCTGCAGTAGCATGATGCTTATGATTGATTCAAGGGTGGGGGATGACAGCTGATATCTTTCCCTGAAGTAATAAAAGCCACAAACACCTGTGATAAAAGTGCACCCTGGATAGTGGGATTTTGTGCACTGCTACTGTTTACCCTTTATTATGTAGGGAAAGGAAACAGAAAGGTTACTAACCAGTAACTGTTATTCTTTGAGAAATGCCTGTGTGAATTTATACTTGTGGGCTGCGACACCCCCCCATGTCAAACTGCAGAACTGTGTTGAAAATGTGAAACAGGCAGAAAAAAAAAGAGGTTACAAAAGGCAAAAAATGCAATAATGGGGAATTTCAACTATCCTCATATTGACTGGGTACGTCACCTCATGAAGGGATGCAGAGATAAAATTTCTAAACACAGCTTGTTGGGGCAGTTTGTCCTGGAACCCACAAGGGGACACAGGATCTGGTCCAAAAGGCGACTGTAGCTAAATTGCTCCATAGCAACCATAAGGTAATTACATTTAACTTCCTTGTAGAGGGGAAAAATACCAAAGAAACCCACCACAGTAGCATTTAACTTCTAAGTGGGGAACTACACTAAAATGAGGACACTAGTTAAATGGAAATGAAAAGGAACAGTCACAAGAGTGAAGTGCCTGCAAATTGCATGGAAACTATTTTAAAACACCATAATAGAGGCTCAAACTAAATGTATACCCCAAATAAAAAAATAAAAAATAGTAAGAGGACCAAAAAAATCCCACCATAGTTAAACAGCAGAGTAAAAGAGGTGGTTAGAGGCAAAAAGGTATCCTTTTAAAAGTAGAAATTAAATCCTAGTGAGGAAAATACATTCTAGCAAATCAAGTGTAAAAGTATAAGGTGGCAGACCAAATAAGGATCAGAAGAGCAACTAGATAAGGACACACAAACTAACAGCAAAAAATGTTAAGTCCATCAGAAGTAGGAAGCCTTCCAAACAATCAGTAGGGCCACTGGATGATCAAGGTGCTAAAGGAGCACTCAAGAAAGCCAAGGCATTGCAGAGAAGATGAATTAATTCTTTACATCAGTCTTCACTGGAGAGCACGTGGGGGAGATTCCCACACTGAGCCATTCTTTTTAGGTGACAAATATAAGCAACTGTCCCAGATTGAGGTGTCAATAGAGGTGGTTTTGCAACTAAATGATAAATTTAACAGTAATAAGTTACCAGGACCAGATGGTGTTCACCAAAGAGTTCTGAAGGAACTCAAATATGAAATTGCAGAACTACTAACTGTGGTAAGTAACCTATTGCTTAAATCAACCGCTGTACCAGATGACTGGAGAATAGCTAATGCAATCCCAATTTTTTAAAAAGGCTCCAGAGGCTATCCTGGCAGTTACAGGCCTGTAAATTTAACTTCAGTACCAGCAAATTGGTTGAAACTAGAGTAAAGAACAGAATTTTCAGACACATAGATGAACATAATTTATTGGGAAGAGTCAACATGGCTTTTGTAAAGGAAAATTATGTCTCACCAATCTATCAGAATTCTATGAGGGTGTCAATAAGCATGTGGACAAGGTTGATCCAGTTGATGTAGCATACTCAGACTTTCAAAAAGCCTTTAACAAAGTCCCACACCAAAGGCTCTTAAGGAAAGTAAGCATTTATGGGATAAGAGGGAAGGTCCTCATGGATCAGTCACCAGATAAAATATAGTAAACAAAGGGTAGGAATAAATGGTCAGTTTTCACAATGGAGAGAGGTAAGTAACATGGTCCCCCCCAAGGATCTGGACTGTGCTGTTCAGAAGGGGTAAATAGTGAGATGGCAAAATTTGCAGACCATTCTAAATTACTCAAGATAGTTAAGTCCCAAGCTGACTGTGAAAGTTATAAAGGGACCTCACAAAACTGGATGGCTGAGTAGCAAAATGGAAGATGAAATTTGGTGTTGATAAGTGCAAAGTAATGAACATTGCAAAAAATAATTCCAACTATCCATACAAAATGATGGAGTCTAAATTACCAGTTATTACTCAAGAAAGAGATCTTGGAGTCCTTGTGGATAGTTCTCTGAAAACATCCACTCAATATGCAGCGGCAGTCAAAAAAGCTAACAGAATGTTAGGAACCATTAGAAAACAGATCGATAATAGGACAGAAAATAGCGTATGAATGGCTTTCATACAATGATAGGTTAAAAAGACTGGGACTGTTCAGCTTCTAAAAGACATGACACAATATAGGTCTATAAGATCAGGGATGATGTGGAGAAAGTGTTATTTACCTCTTCGCATAACACAAGAACCAGAGGGGTCATCCAATGAAATTAATAAGCAGGTTTAAAACAAACATAAGGATAGCTCAGTGGTTTGAGCATTGGCCTGCTAAACCCAGGGTTGTGAGTTCAATCCTTGAGGGGGCCACTTAGGGATCTGGGGCAAAATTGGTCCTGCTAGTGAAGGCAGGGGGCTGGACTCGATGACCCTTCGGGGTCCCTTCCAGCTCTATGAGATAGGTATATCTCCATATTATATTATTATAAAGAACGCATACAGTCAACTTGTGGAACTCATTGCCAGGGGATGTTGTGAAGGCCAAAAGTATAACTGGTTCAAAAAAGAATTAGGTAAGTTCATGGAGGATAGGTCCATCAACGGCTATTAGCCATGATAGTCAAAACCCCATGCTTCCGGTGTCCCTAAACCTCTGAGTGCTCAGTAGCATAATTCATACCTAATCAAGATGTTATGGAAAAGGGGACTTGTCAAAGAAACCTGGTATTTTTTCTGAGATCACAAATTTGGCTGATAAAGGATAATTGTGCTGACATAATATACTTAGAATTCTATGAGGCATTTGATTTAGTCCTGCATGACATTCTGATAAAAAAAGTTAATTAGCATTATACAGTCAATTTAGCCCATATTAATTGTATTAAGAACTGGTTCACTGACAGATCTCAGGAAGTAGTTGTAAGCTGGGAATCACAGATTTTGAGGCCAGAGGGACCATTAGATCACCTAGTTTGACCTTCTGTTTAACACAGACCATGGAATTTTACCCAGCTACCCCTGTACTGAACCCAATAATTTGTGTTTGACTAAAGCATATTTTCCTGAAAGACATCCAATTCTTGATCTGAAGACTTCAAGAGATGGAAAATCCAGCACTTCCTGTGGTAGCTGTTTGTTCTAGTAGTTCACTGTTAAATTTTTTTGCCTTATTTCTGATCTGAATCCATCTGGCTTCAGCTTTCAGCTAGTGGTTCTTATTACGCCTTTCTCCACTAGGCTGAAAAGCTTTTATATCCAGTATTTTCTTCCATTGAAGGTACTTGTACACTGTCATCAAGTCATCTGTGACCTTAAGAGCACTCCAATGCCAGAGGGCAAAGTACCACCTGGTATGTAGCAGTCTCAGCAGGCCTGACCAGCTCACTGCTTCCTAGGCACCTTCTAAATAAATAACATGGCAACAGTGCGTTGTAATACATCATTGGAGAACTAGTAACTCAAAGTTGCATCCAATGAAGTGAGCTGTAGCCCACGAAAGCTTATGCTACAATAAATCTGTTAGTCTCTAAGGTGCCACAAGTACTCCTATTCTTTTTGCGGATACAGACTAACACGGCTACTACTCTGAAACCTGTCAAAGATCATTAATATTCTTGTGTGATGCTGGACAATTGAGATACACCAGCATGTAAACAAAGCAGTCAGCTCACAGGTAGGGGGAAAGATTTCACTTGCACTGTAAAATTGCAACAAGGAACATCACATGGGAACTCACGGGGGCGGGCGGAAGAGCAGAAACCTTGATCAAGATGGCATTGCCCCCCTGGAGGACAGAAGAGACTAACCTCGGGGGACCTTCCAGGCTCTTGACATCAGGACACTGAAATTTGGGGACTATATGTAACTGGGAAAGAGGCTTTGGGTTATCCTTCACCTGAGGCAAAGAAATGAAGTGCTTTGAGCTCTCTGTTGGATCCTGGCTAAAGCCTGGCCAGCCTGCTGGAAGAATGACTGTGGTGAGAAAACTACTTTCAACAAAAGACTTTAGTTTATTAAGTCTATTTTTACTTTTGTTTGTAACCATTTCTATACTTATTCCCCTTCTACATGGTATCAGGTAAATCTGTGTTCTGTTGTTAAACTCATTTTACTTTTACTATAAACCAACTCAGAGCCGTGTACTGAAGTGGACGGTGTGTCAATTGGAGTTAAGCTAACCAGCTGCAAATTTGATAAGGTTTTGAGAGTGTTACAGTTTTGAGAGGCTGAACACCGCAGAAAAATGTTTTGGGGAAGAACGTGGCGTTAGAAGGGTTATTGAGTGCCCCGGCAGTGCAAACCACAGTGAGACCTTCATCCTTGTATGCTAGCTGTTGGTGTCACAGTTGTGAGCCACAGCAGCATAGCATATAAGGCACCCGAAGTTGCTAGGCAGGTGTTGAATGGACCCCTTTCTGGCATGAATTGCTCCCAAAAGCATCACATCATCTCTCAGTTTTCTTTTGGGTAAGTTAAACACATATCGCTTGTTAAGTCTTGCACTGTAAGGCATTTTTCCAGCCCTCAAGTCATTTTTGTGGCTCTTCTCTACATTCTCTTCTGGTGGCAACACTCTAAAAAGTATGCTGGAAAAAGTTAACTGTATACAGTATTCTCGTATCGGTCTCACCAATACCATATACAGAGATGATTTTTATCTCTCTATTCACTGTTTATATATCAATGATTGCATTAAGCCACTTTGCCACTGCATTGCATTGGGAGCTCATGTTGAGTTGTTTTTCCACTATGACTCCTAAAATCCTTTTCAGTCACTGCTTTCCAGGATACAGTCCCACATTCTGTAGGTATGGTGTGCATTCATCGTTACTAGGTGGAGGACTTTGCATTTGGCTGTATTAAAATTCATTTTGTTTGAATGGACCCAGATTGATAAACAATCCAGATTACTTCTGTATGACTGTCTTGTCCTCATTTGTCACTGTCAATCTTTGTGTCAATTTTTCTTTAAATCACTAATGAGTTTTTATTTACTTCTAGACCCTTTATAAAAATACTGAATAGCATGAAGCCTTGAACTCTCTGTGGAATCCCACTAGAAACACACACATTCAGTGATGATTCAACTTTCACAACTACTTTGAGATTTGTCAGTTCTTAATCCATTTAACTTGTGCTTTATTGATATTGGATAGTGCTAATTTTGGGAATAGACTATGGCGGGGTGGCTGAATGCGGCTCTTTTACAGTTACAGTGCGGCTCGCAGAGCCCACCACAGTGCGGGGGTGGGGGAGGGCGGGGAGACTCGGGACTTCTGCCCCGCAGTAGGATGGCGGCACTAGGGGCTTCTGCCCAGCCAGGAGAGGGGTCTAGGGGCTTCAACCCCACAGGAGGCTCCTGCTGGGGCTCAGGGCTTCAGCCCCGCTCTTGCTGAAGCCCCAAACCCCAGCAGACGCCTCCTGCGGGGCTGAAGCCCCTAGCGCTCCCACCGTGCTGCAGGGCAGAAGCTCCGAGCCCTGGCAGGTGCGCCTGGCTCTCGAACTTCTGAAGATTATCGTATGCGGCTCGGAGGGTCAGTAAGTTTGACCACCCCTGGACTATGGGGTCCCACAGGGATGTGTTTTTAGCCCAATACTATTCAATGTCTATCCGTGATTTTGTATTTTCTCCAAGATCATTACTGGTAAAGTTTGCAGAGGACACAAAAAAATTGATGGAATGGAAAAATAATGGTGGGGACACATCAGTTATGTAGGCCGAACTGGATCACTTGGTAAGGTGGGCTCATTTGAGCAACGTGTCTTAACTATGTAGCTGACATCTTGAACAAGTTTGAGACCCTGCTAGAGTACACTGATGCTGAATCCACCTGGACAGACTTCATAACTGATGCTTCTACGACCATCTGTCACCGTGCCTCAGTGGGTCACAGCTGAGAATGCCAGATTCAGGACAAACTGCTGAAAAATAGGGCAGACTCACCCAAAACTGGTGGTTATTCTCTCACAAGATTATACCAAGCCAGTAACAAAAGTAAACCAGTGTGGTGAAACAGAAGTTAACAGGAAGTCAAAAATGCTGTCTCCTTAGGCATTCCAGCCATTGTCTCACCACCTAGACATTAGACTCTATGATGAATGGTTACTGAAAACCAATTTCATCAAATATAGGGTCCATCTGATCCAGGGGTGGGCAAACCTACTGAACCTCTGAGCTGCAAAGACAATCTTCAGAAGCTCGAGAGCCAGGATGCACCTGCTGGGGCTCAGGGCTTCAGTCCCGTGGGAGGTGCCTGACAGGGCTCAGAGCTTCAGCCCCACTCCTGCTGAAGCCCTGAGCCCTGGCAGGTGCGCCCCATGGGGCTGAAGCCCCGAGACTCCCCTCCCCTCTGGGCAGAACCCCCTACCCCACCACCCTGCTTCAAGGCAGAGATCCTGAGCTCCCCCCCAATCTGGTAGGTGGATAATGGGGGGAGTGTGTGACGGGACCCCTTGAACTGCATGTGGCTCATGAGCCACAGTTTGGCCACCCCTGGTCTAATCTCAAGAGATCAGCCATTTAGCCAGGTCAATATATAACTCAGATCTTACAAATAACCATGCTAATTCCAATCCTTCAGTGACTAAAAACTAAAGGTTTAATAATAAAAGAAAGAAAAATAGAGTTAATAATGGTTAACAGATCATATACATACAAAAAATTGCAAAGGCCTTATATCAGGTTTGTAGCAATAATGGTATAGATTGCTGGCTTGTAAAGTCTCTCTGGTAACTTCCAAAAGATTGGGAGGGCCCCATTCCATATTTCAGTATGCTCCTTTTTGTTGTCAATCTATAGTCCAGAGAATCAGGGCAGGAAAGAGGCAAAATGGAGATATCTCAGGGGTCTTTTATATCCTCTGCTATATGCCTGGAAATGTACTGTCTCAAACAAAGCTCACAGCCCAGTTTGTGGAAAGTTACTGGCTCAAGATGGAGTCCAGGATCACATGAGCATATCACATGTCCTTAAATGGCTTAATGATTCCTAGGGGCAGCCATTATCCATATTCGTGCTGATGCATCCACAGGAAGGCTATGTTGGGGTTCCAGTCTACTGGGTGGGATGTTTCTTCCACTGTGGCTGGATGTTGTCAGACACATGTCCCTCATAGGCAGCCTATCCTGTAACATGCCAGATTTGGCTCAGGACATATCATGGAGGCACATGCTCACCCCGTCCAAAAGACAGAATGAGAACTAACCAACATGTCTTAGCACAACCAAATGCAAGATGGTCTATCTAGAAACAAAGAGTGTAGGTCATACTTAAGTGACCCTTCTGTCAGATAGCAGCAGCAACAAGGATCAGGTTCAAATATGATGGGGTTCCTCTTTAAATTAACACCCACCCACACACTAGCTTGAGGCCTCATCCAGAATCTGGGAAAACTAACCACCAGCGCCGGCTCCAGGGTTTTTGCTGCCCCAGGCAGCAAAAAAAAAAAAAAAAAAAAGCCGCGATCGCGATCGCGATCTGCGGCGGCTATTCGGCGGGAGGTCCTTCGCTCCGAGTGGGAGTGAGGGACCCTCCGCCGAATTGCCGCCGAATCGCTGGACGTGCCGCCCCTCTCCCGAGGGGCCGCCCCAAGCACCTGCTTGGTCAGCTGGTGCCTGGAGCCGGCCCTGCTAACCACCTCCCGTGACGTTCACAGGCAATACTTCCCCTCTCACAAGCATTGAGTGTACATAAAGTAGAAGAAACTTTAAGGGGAACAACACAGTATTAATTTGGGAAAACAACAACAACAATAAATTAGAGCAGGGGTCGGCAACCTATGGCACGTGTGCCAAAGACAGCACGCGAGCCCATTTTTAATGGCACGCGCAGCAGCGTGCCATTAAAAATCCTATCCTGCCCAGCCCGGCCCGGCCCGCTCTTCTCCGCCCCTCCACTCCCACGGGGTGTGACGTTATGAGTGTAATATAATATCTCATGACAGGGCCAGAAAGAGTTAATTAACTCACAAAATAACCTGACCTAGGAATAAACCTTAAAAACTGGTTAAAAAGATAGGTAAATAAATAAAGCTTTAAAACGCAAGTCTGCATTGTTAGAGATCTCAAGGGTAAATGTTTGCTCAGGTCTTGTGGTGTCAGCAAACAAGGCTTGTCTATATGTCTCTTTAAAGGTTGTAGTAACCTGTAGCTGAACTGTTTAATGGATAAATTACCCTGTGCTAATTGCCATGATGTTTAGAGGAAGGAGAATTAAGCCTGTTGTTTTCTCAGGCCAAAAGGCTGCTGAAAATGTATAAGAACCCTGGGACATGATCATACTTCATCTCAGATCTGCTTTGGTTTCAAGAGGGAGGAACCTTAAGCCATAAGGATTGAGATCCCCAGTCTTTGACTGGAGCCACCCTGAATATGGACATTGGACTATAACCTATGGACTATTTCTAAAAGGACTTTTGGCAACTACAGGCTCACCTCTGCTATGTATCTAAACCTCAAGAATTGAATTCAAGTCTGTCTGTGTATTGATCTTTTAACCAACACTCTCTCTCTTTTCTTTTTTAATAAATTTTAGCTTAGTTAATAAGAATTGACTATAGCGTGTATTTTGGGTAAGATCTAAGTTATAATTGAACCTGGGTA
>QXTE01000419.1:75600-107184 GCA_003942145.1 Platysternon megacephalum
GGGGGGGCTGCCTGTCCACCCTGGTTCCAAGCCCCCACCAGCTAGCTGCAACGGGCTGCTCTTCCTGCAAGCAGTGGACAAAGCAGGCAGCTGCCAAACAACGTTATAAGGGAGCATTGTGCAACTTTAAACAAGCATGTTCCCTAATTGATCAGCAACGTAACAATGAAACAACCTTAACTGGGTTGACTTTAAGTGAGGAGTTACTGTACCTAAGGATTCATTAACTAAGAAAAAGAAATGAGAGTTATTTACAAGGTTAAAACAGATCAACATACACATACAAATGAAAGTAGTTAAGGGCATAACATTTACATCTAACTGGGATAAATACAACATGGTTTTACAAAAGGTAGATCATGCCAGACCAATCTGATCTCCTTCTTTGAGAAGATATTTGATTTTTTTGACAAAGGAAATGCAGTAGGTCTAATCTACCTGGATTTCAGTATGGCATTTGATACAGTTCCACATAGGAAATTATTAGTTAAATTGGAGAAAATGGGGATTAATATGAGAACTGAAAGGTGGATAGGGAACTGGCTAAAGGGGAGACTACAACATGTCATACTGAAAGGTGAACTGGAGGGAGGTTACTAATGGAGTTCCTCAGCGATTGGTTTTGGGGCCAATCTTATTTAAAATTTGTATTAATGACCTTGGCACAAAAAATGGGAGTGTACTAATAAAATCTGAAGATAACACAAAGTTGGGAACAAGTATCAGGGGGTAGCCATGTTAGTCTGTATCCACAAAAACAACAAGGAGTCCGGTGGCACCTTAAAGACTAACATTTATTTGGGCATAAGCTTTCGTGGGTAAAAAACTTCACTGCATCTGAAGTAGTAAGGTTTTTTACCCACGAAAGCTTATGTACAAAGTTGAGAGGGATTGCCAATATGGAGGAGGACTAGAATATCATACAAGAAGATCTGGATGACCTTGAAATGTGGAGTAATATAAATGGGATGGAATTTAATAGTACAAAGTGCAAGGTCATGCAGTTAAGGACTAACAGGAATTTTTACTATAAGATGGGGACTTATCAGTTGTGACAGAGGAGGAGAAAGACCTGGTGTATTGGCTGCAGGATAACTATGAGCTGCCAATATGATGCTGCCACGAAAAAGGCTAATGCCAGTGGGAGTTTCATAGATTCCAAGGCTAGATGGGACCCCTGTGATCATCTAGTCTGACCACCTATAAAACACAGGCCGTAGAACTTCCTGCAAAATAACTTCTTTCGAACCAGAGCAGATCTTTTAAAAAACATCCAACCCAAATATTGCTGGTGACTGAGAATCCATCACAACCCTTGGTAAATTGTTTCAATAGTTAATCACTCTCACTGTAAACAATTTATGCCTTCTTTCCATTTTGAGTTTACCTAGAATTGCCTTCCACCCACTTGATCTTGTTCTGCCTTCCCTCTACTACAAGAGATCCCATTCCCTTTATAGGCACTTCTAGACTGTGATCAAGTCACCTCTTATCCCTCTTTGCAGGGGCGGCAAGCCGCGGGGAGCAGCCTGCCGGTCGCTGTGAGGGCGGCAGGCAGGCGGCTTTCGGCAGCATGCCTGCGGGAGGTCCGCCGGTCCCGCGGCTTCGGTGGCAATTCGGCGGCGGGGACGCCGATGGCGTGGCACTGGCGGACCTCCCACAGGCATGCCGCCGAATCCGCATGACCAGCGGACCGCCCGCAGGCGCACCGCCAAAAGCCGCCTACCTGCCGTGCTTGGGGCGGCAAAACACATAGAGCCGCCCCTGCCTCTTTGTTAAGCTAACTAGGTTGAGCTTCTTTATCTTCAATTGTAAGGCACATTTTCCAGACCATTAATAATTATTGTAACTGTTCCCTAAACCCTCTACAATTTTTCAACACCCTTTTTAGAGCACAGACATCAGAACTGGACACAGTATTCCAGTAATGAGAACACCAATGCTGCATACAGAGGTAACAGCACCTCCCTGCTGCTGCTCTATATTCCCTTGTCAATCCCTCCTAATATGTTAGCCCACTAGGCGCTCATATTCAGTGGCTTATATACAATAACTAAGTTAAATGCTTTAAAGAAGTAGAGTAAATTATATCAGTAGTTACTTGTATTAGAGTTGATATTCTTGGAAAAGATTACAAGTTCACTTGACAAATAAATATTTTCTTCAATACTATATTATTAGCATTACATTATATTATATTTCCATCCTTTAACTCCATATATTGAGTTTTGCTTCAGCCATGCCATAATTTTGTCTGAGATCAATATCATGCAAACCATCCTATAATTACCTGGCTTATCCTGTTTATTCTTTTTAAATATTAGTACAATGGCTGTCTTCCAGCCCTCTGAAACTTCCTCACTATTCCAAGACTTAATCATAGATTTTAAAGCTATTTCAAGGCCAAGAAGGGAGCATTACAATTTCAAGTTTGACCTCCTGCAAAAGATCAAACATCCAGCAACCTCTTCAGCCAGTCCCTTATAGAATCATAAAAATATAGCACAGGGAGAGACCTCGAGAGGTCATTAAGTCCAGCCCCTTGCACTGAGGTAGAATCATGTAAACCAAGGCCATCCCTGACAGTGGTTTGTCCAAGCTGTTCTTAAAAACCTTAAAAATGACAGGGATTCCACAGCCTCCCTTGGAAGCCTGTTCCAGATTTTAACTACCCTTATCATTAGAAAGCTTTTCCTAATATCTAACCTAAATCTCCCTTGCTGCTGATTAAATCCATTGCTTCTTTTCCTACCTTCAGTGGACATAGAGAACATCTGATCACAGTCCTCTTTATATAACAGACCTTTACATACTTGAAGGCTGTTATTGGATTCCCCCCTCAGTCTTCTTTTCTCAGAACTAAACGTCCAGTTTTTTTGACCCTTTCCTCAGGTTGGGTTTTCTAAACCTTTTATCATTTTTGTTGCTCTCCTCTGGATTCTCTCCAATTTGTCCACATCTTTCCTAAAATGTAACATCCAAAACTGGACACAGTACTCCAGCTGAGGCCTCAGCAGTGCTGAGTAAAGTGAGAAAAGTACCTCCTGTGTCTTACAAATGACACTCTTGTTAATATCTCCAGAAGGATTAGCCTTTTTCACAACTGCATCACATTGTTGACTCATACAATAACTCCTCACTTAACGTTGTAGTTATGTTCCTGAAAAATGTGACTTTATGCGAAACGACGTTAAGTGAATCCAATTTCCCTATAAGAATTAATGTAAATGGGGGGGGTTAGAAATTTTTTTTGCCAGACAAAAGACATTACAGGTCTGTATCATCTTACGTTGGGGTTACGTTCCGCGGTCAGCGCATAAAGCGAAAACCGCGTATAGTCAAAATTACATTGAGTGTAATGGTGGGCAGAATCGCCCGCACTACAGAAACAGTATTTAAATTGTTATTTTTCTCTTTTTTTGTTTGTTTTTTTTCTTGTTTTTGCCGACCGTGTAAAGCTGAAATCGCACATGTTAAATGCGCCTAAGATGCGACAGACCTGTATGTACATATACAGTATAAGTTTTAAACAATTTTAAACAGTTTAATATTGTACACAACAATGAATGATTGTGAAGCTTAGTTGAGGTGGTGGAGTAAGAGGGTGGAATATTTCCCAGGGAATGCCTTGCTGCTAAACTAGCACTCAGCTGAGCCCTCAAGGGTTAATACACTATTGTTAATGTAGCCTCACACTCTACAAGGCAGCATGGACTGAGGCAGGAGGGAGGAAACACAATAGATGCACTTCCCTGCAAAAACTGAGCATGATGATGAGCCCAGGCTATCCAGCTGGAGCACACCACTCCCTCCTCCTGACAGCACATGCACAGCTTCACAGGTGCTGACTTTCCAAAGTGCTGGGGGGGTGCGTGCATGAGTGAGAGAGAGAGAGAGAGAGAGAGAGAGAGAGATGTGCATTGTCCCTTTAAGTACACTGACGCCACTTCAAGTAAGTTGCCCTTTTAAGCAGATCAGCCAGTTCAGACAGGAAGCAACAGCTTCCTTTCTGTCCCTGAGCCCTGTCCCCCTGCTCCGCTTTGTGGAGAGGGAGTATGAAGCAGGGGGACATCCAGATATCAGCACCCCTCTCCCTTCCCCCTCCCCCAGCAAGCAGGAAGCTCCCAGGAGCAGCTCCAATCATAGAATCATAGAACTTAAGATCAGAAGGGACCATTATGATCATCTAGTCTGATCTCCCGCATGATGCAGGCCACAAAAGCTGACCCACCGTCTCCTGAAATAATTCTCACCCTTGACTCAGCTGCTGCAGTCCCCAAATCTTGATTTAAAGACTTCAAGTAGCAGATATTCCTCTCGCAAGCGACCCCTGCCCCATGCTGCGGAGGCAGGCGAACAACCACCAGGGACTCTGCCAATCTACCCTGGAGGCAAATTCCTTCCCGACCCCAAATATGGCGATCAGCTGAACCCCGAGCGTGCGGGCAAGACTCTCCAGCCAGACACTCAGGAAAAAGACTTTCAATATCCCAACATTGACCATCGGTACTAATTACCAGTGGTGTCACATTATTGACCTATTGAGTAAATCAAGTTATCCTATCAAACGATTCCCTCCATAAACTTCTCAAGCTTAATCTTAAAGCCGGAGGGGTCTTTCGCCCCCACTGTTGCCCTCGGTAGGCTGTTCCAGAATTTCACTCCTCTGATGGTTAAAAACCTTCGCCTAATTTCAAGCCTAAACTTCCCGACTGCCAATTTATATCCAAGGCAGAGGGCAGGTCAGGAACAGCACGGCAATGGGGAGAGGGCCACTTGAACTGCTGCTTGGCAGCTGCCGAGCCACATACCTTACAGGGAATTTAGGGGAGCTGATGGGGGGGGGCTAATCCCCACAAGGAGGGGCTGCTCTTCTAGAGAATCCTCCAAACAGTGGACAAAGCAGGCAGCTGACAAACAATGTTATAAGGGAGCATTGCGCAACTTTAAACAAGCTTGTTCCCTAATAGATCAGCAACGTAACAACGAAACAACGTTAAGTGAGGAGTTACTGTATTCAATTTGTGGTGAAAACAGAGGTAAAGAGGTGAAAATAATGAAGCCCAGAGATGAGGGTTCTGCAAATTCACACCCTCCCCTATGACCCTCAGATCCTGTTCAGCAGTACTGCCACTTAGCCAATTTTGTAGTTATGCATTTGATTTTTCCTTCTTAAGTGAGGTACTTAGCACTTGTTTTTATTGATTTTTGTCTTGTTGAATTCAGACCAATTCTCCAATTTGTCAAGGTCATTTTGAATTCTAATTCTGTCCTCCAAACTGCTTACAATCCCTCCCAGCTTGGTGTCTGTGACATTCTGTACCTCAACAATAGCACCCTGGCACCCCCATATTCATCACTGTGATATGATTATGAATCTGTTGAACATTACTATCCTGTTGAATTATGTATTTTACCATTGTATCTGAAGTTATGATGAAGTTTTGCTAGCCCACAGCTAGCCTTTCAGTGGCCACAAAGGAGCAACACACACTGGCCAGACAGGCATTGATGGCCCATCAAGAAGAATCCACTCTCCCAGAGATTCCTCAGCGAGAGCATGTACTCAATGGGGGCTAACACCGTCTAGCAAGGATCTTTCTAGCAGCTGGAGAGAAAGTATAAATAAGGGTCAATGGCATCACCACAGGGCCTCTATCCTCCCCCATCATAACACCTGGAAGATGATTTGGAAGACAAAGACTGAACTGGGGAGATTGGTACCAGGCTGAGAAGAAAATTCTGCCTGTGTAATAAGAACTGTCAACTAACTGCCTGAAACATCCAGTGGGATGAGAAACTGCTAGATTCAAATCTTGCTTAATCTGTAGAATTTAGACTGTGATTTTATTTTTATTTCTTATGTAACCAACTTTGATCTCTATCCCTACTACTTATAAACAGTTAAAATCTATCTTTGTGTAGTTAATAAATCTGTTTTATATTTTACCTAAAACTGTGTTTCTGGTTGAAGTTCTTAGAGAATCTCAGCTCAGGTTAACAAGGGTTGTTGCCAGTCCAACAAAGGGTAGGGAAGTGCAAACTAATTAATAAGCTTGCACTGTCCAAGGGAGTCTTGAGCAGTTTAAGATGGTATATTTCTGGGGTGCAAGGCTGGGGTGATTTTCAGGGCTTTGGAGCGGAGCCCGGAGCTGGAGTGCGGAGCAGCTCCGGAGCAGTGGAGCTGCAGGTTTTTGCCTGGAGCTGGAGAGGAGCCGGAGCACAGCTCCAAAGCCCTGGATTTACTAGTGCCTCTCTTTGCATAATTCACGAGTGGTTTAGACAGCATTCATGCAATTTAGCTGGCTGTGGGTCTCCATATGCTGATGGATGAGTGATCACAGCGCCTGGAGGGGTTTGCTGCTTGTCACAGGCATAGCATTGTGAGAGACGGCCCAGGCTCGAGAGTTAAGGCAGCACAGTGGTCCCACAGTTCCAGGTTGTACTCTGGAGACATGGCACAGTGTCATCTGCAGATTTTATAAGCATGTTCTCCATTTCCTTATACAAGTCATTAATGAAAATATTGACTAGTACTGGACCCAGGACTGACCCCTGTGGGATCCGACTAGATACACCCTCCAGTTTGACAACAAACCATTGATACCTACTCTTTGAGTGAAATCTTCAACCAGTTGTACACCCACCTTACAGTAATTTCATCTAGACACTGCTTGTCCCTAGTTTGCTTATGAGAATATCATGTGGGACTGCATCAAAAGTCTTACTAAAATCAAAATATATAGAATCATAGACGATTAGTGTTGGAAGAGACCTCAGCAGGTCATCTAGTCCAACACCCTGCTCAAAGCAGGACCAACCCCAACTAAATCACCCCTGCCAGGGCTTTGTCAAGCCGGGCCTTAAAAACCTCTAAGGATGGAGATTCCACCACCTCCCTAGGTAACCCATTCCAGTGTTTCACCACCCTCCTAGTGAAATAGTTTTTCCTTATCACATCCTTATAATCATAATGCCATAAAAAACGAACTCAAGCAGCTTACTAAAGTCTAAATAGCGCTCAAAAACATGTTGATGTAACATAAAGTTATTGCAATGGAAAACTGAGGGATTACATTGTATGTAAGAGAGCAGTATTTGCATTGTATGTAAGAGAGCAGTATGACTGCTCAGAGCTCCGGTATGAAACTGCAGAAAAACCTGAGAGTCTCTGGATTAAGTTTCAGAGTAGCAGCCGTGTTAGTCTGCATCCACAAAAAGAACAGGAGTACTTGTGGCACCTTAGAGACTAACAAATTTATTTGAGCATAAGCTTTCGTGGGCTACAGCCCACTTCATTGGATGCATAGAATGGAACATATAGTGAGGAGATATATATACACATACAGAAAACATGAAAAGGTGGGAGTTGTCCTACCAACTCTAAGAGGCTAATTAATTAAGAGAAAAAAACTTAAGTGATAATCAAGATAGCCCATTACAGACAGTTTGACAAGAGGTGTGAGAATACTTAACATGGGGAAATAGATTCAGTGTGTATAATGGCTCAGCCATTCCCAGTCTCTATTCAAGCCTAAATTGATAGTGTCTAATTTGCATATTAATTCAAGTTCAGCAGTTTCTCCTTGGAGTCTGTTTTTGAAGCTCTTCTGTTGCAAAATTGTCACCTTTAGGTCTGTTACTGAGTGGCCAGAGAGGTTGAAGTGTTCTCCTACTGGTTTTTGAATGTTATGATTCTTGATGTCTGATTTGTGTCCATTTATTCTTTTGCGTAGAGACTGGCCGGTTTGGCCAATGTACATGGCAGAGGGGCATTGCTGGCACTTGATAGCATATATCACATTGGTAGATGTGCAGGTGAACGAGCCCCTGATGGCATGGCTGATGTGATTAGGTCCTATGATGATGTCACTTGAATAGATATGTGGACAGAGTTGGCATCGGGCTTTGTGTTTTTGTTCAGTGGTGTGTGGTTGCTGGTGAGTATTTGCTTCAGGTTGGGGGGCTGTCTGTAAGCGAGGACAGGTCTGTCTCCCACATTGAATCTATTTCCCCATGTTAAGTATTCTCACACCTCGTCAACCTGTCTGTAATGGGCTAAAAGTTTTTTTCTCTTAGTTAATTAGCCTCTTAGAGTTAGTAGGACAACTCCCACCTTTTCATGTTCTCTGTATGTGTATATATATCTCCTCACTATATGTTCCATTCTATGCATCCGATGAAGTGGGCTGTAGCCCATGAAAGCTTATGCTCAAATAAATGTGTTAGTCTCTAAGGTGCCACAAGTACTCCTGTTCTTTTTGTGGATTAAGTTTAGAAGTGTGAGCAACAAGGGTGATGTCGTGGTTGGAGTCTGCTATAGACCACCAGACCAGGGGGATGAGGTGGACGAGGCTTTCTTCTGGCAACTAACAGAAGTTACTAGATCGTAGGCCCTGGTTCTCATGGGAGCCTTTAATCACCCTGATATCTGCTGGGAGAGCAATACAGCGGTGCACAGACAATCCAGGAAGTTTTTGGAAAGTGTAGGGGACAATTTCCTGGTGCAAGTGCTGGAGGAATCAACTAGGGGCAGAGTTCTTCTTGACCTACTGCTCACAAACCGGGAAGAATTAGTAGGGGAAGCAAAAGTGGATGGGAACCTGGGAGGCAGTGACCATGAGATGGTCGAGTTCAGGATCCTGACACAAGGAAGAAAGGAGAGCAGCAGTATATGGACCCTGGACTTCAGAAAAGCAGACTTTGACTCCCTCAGGGAACTGATGGGCAGGATCCCCTGGGAGAATAACACGAGGGGGAAAGGAGTCCAGGAGAGCTGGCTGTATTTGAAAGAATCCTTATTGAGGTTGCAGGAACAAACCATCCCAATGTGTAGAAAGAATAGTAAATATGGCAGGCGACCACCTTGCCTTAACAGTGAAATCCTTGCTGATCTTAAACACAAAAAAGAAGCTTACAAGAAGTGGAAGATTGGACAAATGACCAGGGAGGAGTATAAAAATATTGCTCAGGCATGCAGGAGTGAAATCAGGAAGGCCATATCACACTTGGAGTTGCAGCTAGCAAGAGATGTTAAGAGTAACAAGAAGGGTTTCTTCAGGTATGTTAGCAACAAGAAGAAAGTCAAGGAAAGTGTGGGCCCCTTACTGAATGAGGGAGGCAACCTAGTGACCGAGGATGTGGAAAAAGCTAATGTACTCAATGCTTTTTTTGCCTCTGTCTTCACAAACAAGGTCAGCTCCCAGACTGCTGCACTGGGCAGCACAGTATGGGGAGGAGGTGACCAGCCCTCCGTGGAGAAAGAAGTGATTCAGGACTATTTAGAAAAGATGGATGAGCACTAATCCATGGGACCGGATGTGCTGCAACCGAGGGTGCTAAAGGAGTTGGCGGATGTGATTGCAGAGCCATTGGCCATTATCTTTAAAAACTCATGGCGATCGGGGGATGTCCCAGATGACTGGAAAAAGGCTAACGTAGTGCACATCTTTAAAAAAGGGAAGAAGGAGGATCCTGGGAACTACAGGCCAGTCAGCCTCACCTCAGTCCCTGGAAAAATCATGGTGCAGGTCCTCAAGGAATCAATTCTGAAGCACTTAGAGGAGAGGAAAGTGATCAGGAACAGTCAGCATGGATTCACCAAGGGCAAGTCATGCCTGACTAACCTAATTGCCTCCTATGAGGAGATAACTGGCTCTGTGGATGAGGGGAAAGCAGTGGACGTGTTATTCCTTGACTTTAGCAAAGCTTTTGATACGGTCTCCCACAGTATTCTTGCCGGCAAGTTAAAGAAGTGTGGATTGGATGAATGGACTATAAGGTGGATAAAAAGCTGGCTAGAGCGTCGGGCTCAACGGTTAGTGATCAATGGCTCCATGTCTAGTTGGCAGCTGGTATCAAGCGGAGTGCCCCAAGGGTCAGTCCTGGGGCCGGTGTTGTTCAATATCTTCATTAATGATCTGGAGGATGGCGTGGACTGCACTCTCAGCAAGTTTGCAGATGACACATAACTGGGACAAGTGGTAGATACGCTGGAGGGTAGGGATAGGATACAGAGGGACCTAGACAAATTAGAGAATTGGCCAAAAGAAACCTGTTGAGGTTCAACAAGGACAAGTGCAGAGTCCTGCATTTAGGACGGAAGAATCCCATGCACTGCTACAGACTAGGGACTGAATGGCTAGGCAGCAGTTCTGCAGAAAAGGACCTAGGGGTTACAGTGGATGAAAAACTGGATATGAGTCGCCAGTGCGCACTTGTTGCCAAGAAGGCTAACAGCATTTTGGGCTGTATAAGTAGGGGCATTGCCAGCAGATCGAGGGGCATGATCTTTCCCCTCTATTCGACATTGGTGAGGCCTCATCTGGAGTACTGTGTCCAGTTTTGGGCCCCACACTACAAGAAGGATGTGGAAAAATTGGAAAGAGTCCAGCAGAGGGCAACAAAAACGATTAGGGGGCTGGAGCACATGATTTATGAGGAGAGGCTGAGGGAACTGGGATTATTTAGTCTGTAGAAGAGAAGAATGAGGGGGGATTTGATAGCTGCTTTCAACTACCTGAAGGGGGGTTCCAAAGAGGATGGATCTAGACTGTTCTCAGTAGTAGCAGATGACAGAACAAGGAGTAATGGTCTCAAGTTGCAGTGAGGGAGGTTTAGGTTGGATATTAGGAAAAACTTTTTCACTGGGAGGGTGGTGAAGCACTGTAATGGGTTACCTAGGGAGGTGGTGGAATCTCCTTCCTTAGAGGTTTTTAAGGTCAGGCTTGACAAAGCCCTGGCTGGGATGATTTAGTTGGGAATTGGTCCTGCTTTGAGCTGGTGGTTGGACTAGATGACCTCCTGAGGTCCCTTCCAACCCTGATATTCTATGATTCTGAGTTGAAAATGAAGAGGCAGAGAGAGGGATATGATGAAGAATGATGATGCCTTAGACAGGAATATGAGATGTTACAGAGATGGAAGTTTGGGATGTTAGGGAGAAAGGATGAAAAGTTGGGCTAGATATAGAACAGAAATGTATAGGGGCGCAGTACCAATCCTCCACACAAGCCTCACAGGGTCTCCCTCAATACTGCTGATGCAGGGAAGGGATGAGGGTAGGGGAAGCAAGTGTAAGAAATAGCAAGAATGATATCAAGATCTCTGATTGAGGGAATATGGCTGCCATTTGTGAATAATATTCATAATTTAGAAGGCTGGAGAGACCTCTGTCTGATGCTGCATGTGCAGGTAGCAGCTGTAGCCAAGGGCAATCCTTTCCATCTGCATGCAGTAAGATAAATGTGAACATTTCTCTGAAATACTAGAGCCATACTCCATTTAACCATGTTTTTTGTCATCTTGATATTAGACCAGGGGTAGGCAACCTATGGCACGCGTGCCGCCTTCGGCACACGAGCTGATTTTCAGTGGCACTCACACTGCCCGGGTCGTGGCCACCGGTCCGGGGGGCTCTGCATTTTAATTTAATTTTAAATGAAGCTTCTTAAACATTTTAAAAACCTTATTTACTTTACATGCAATACTTTAGTTATATATTATAGACTTATAGAAAGAGACCTTGTAAAAGCATTAAAATGTATTACTGGCACGCGAAACCTTAAATTAGAGTAAACAAATGAAGACTCGGCACACCGCTTCTGAAAGGTTGCCGACCCCTGTATTAGACTCTTACAGCATGCTGGGAGGCACAAGTAGTGATTAGGGCGCAGATCCACAAGGATAATGAAGCACGTATGTCCCAGCTTTGGCTCCATGGAAATCCACAAGACTCCTGGCAAACTTGGTGGGCACCTACATTTTAGAGATAAAAGTTTTGCCCTCTCAGCATGCACACTGCTACCTCACTCTAGGCATCTGGATGGGTATCTCCCACCCAGTGAGAGCCACAGAGTGAGGGAAGATGGGTGTTTGGGCCCTGCATACAACATAGGTGGGCAATCAACTAAGTGTGCTCAGTCACCCATTGGATCAGGTGGGTCTCTTTCAAATCCAGTAGGACGACGTGGTGGTAGTGCCCTTATAACTTTTCACCTAGTGGTTAGAGCAGTCACCTGAGATGTGGGAGCCCCAGCTACCAGAAAGGGATAAAAGATTTGAATAGGGCATCTCCCACCTCTCAGGAGAATCCTCTGACCACTGACTTATGGGATACTCTGATGTGGGGCTCCCTCCATCTCTCCAGTTGAAGCTGTTCCATTGTGGATAAATAATGAAAGAGCAATTGGAGCAGGAGGACTGGACCACAGAGTCAATCCTTCTCACTGTGGCCCAATGACTATGACTGTGGATAAACGCCTATAGTCATTTCTCCCAGTCCTCCCCCCAACGAAGTACAACAGCAGAGCACATGGTCCTCCTGCCCCTCCACACACACACTACAGCAGAACAAAGGCTCTGCCCCCCACCCCACAGGACAGCGCATGACTCTGGCTCCGACACCCACACACGGAATAAGGGGAGCACAGCCGTGTCCCCCACGTGCAACGGGACAGCGCACGGCCCTGCCGCCCCCTGCCCCGAACAGCGGGGGAGCGCACCTACCCCCGGCCCACACAGGCTCTCACATACCGGGACAACGGCACAGCCCCCGCGTGTTATCCTGGCACAGATTACATCACCCTCGGGCCCTCAGCAGGGCGCGGCTCCGACCCCTGGGGAACCCCGGCGCCCCATTACCTGCGCTCGCTGGGCCTCAGTCAGCAAGACGAGTCCCGGCCAGAGCCGCCCCGCCCAGCATTCAAACGGCCGCTGCCGCGCGAGCCCAGGGGGCGGGGCCACGGCGGGCAGAGCACCTCCCTGCCCGCCCCTGGCCTGCGCGGGGAAAGAGCAACGCCCAGCCGGCCCGCGACCAGGTCGGGCTGATTGGCGCTTCCCACCGAGAACTCGGCTTGGGCCCGCGAACGCCGTGCCTGGGATGACTTGGGGGGCCAGGCCAGAGAGGGACGGGCGGCAAATGGAGCTGAGGGCGGAGATAACGGGGACGGGGTCTGAGGCAAGAGGGGAGGCGCGGACGGGGTCTGAGGCAAGAGGAGACCTTGGGGCGGGTCTGAGGACCCATTTTGCGATAAGGGGACTGGGGAGCCCCCGTGGTTTGTCACTTGCAGTATTTGTTCTCTCCGTCCCACAGAAAGGCTAGGAAGGACCCATCCTCCTGAGAGGCGCAGAGGCGGGGAAAGGGCAGGGTCGGACGAAGGGGAGCAGTAGGTGAATAGGGTGGTTAGCAAGCCGAGGGCGGGAAAGGAGGTGCGAGAGAGTCGCTGGGGAAAAAAGCAGGGGGAAGAAGTCATTCAGGCATAAGAGAGAGAGAGAGATCAGTGTCAAGATGAAAGAATAAAGTGAAAGATTTAAGAAAATGAGTCTGAGGGAAAGAGAAGAAAGGAAAGCAGCAGACCCAAGAGGACAATTGAAACAATTAGTTTAGGATAAGCTATAGCTCTACAGGTGTAAGCACTTCCATGCTAGCATAAATGCGTCCACAGGAGGGAAGCGGGTGGTATTCTTTATAGGGCTGTTGATTAATCGCAGTTTTAATCGCACTGTTAAACAATAGAATACCAACTGAAATGTATTAAATATTTTGGATGTTTTTCTACATTTTGATATATATTGTATTCTGTGTTGTAATTGAAATCAGTGTATATTATTCTTGATTACAAGTACTTGCACTGTAAAAGATAAACAAAAGAAATAGTATTTTTCAATTCACCTCATACAAGTACTGTAGTGCAATCTCTGTGTGGTGAAAGTGCAACTTACAAATGTAGATTTTTTTTTGTTACATAATCACTCAAAAACAAAACAATGTAAAACTTCAGCGCCTACAAATCCAGTCAGTCCTACAACCCAAGCGCTACGACAAACAAGTTTGTTTACATTTACAAGAGATAATGCTGCCCTCTTCTTATTTACAATGTCACCCGAAAGTGAGAACAGGCATTTGCATGGCACTTTTGTAGCCGGCATTGCAAGATATGCCAGATATGCTAAACATGAGTATGCCCCTTCATGCTTCGGCCACCATTCCAGAGGACATGCTTCCTTGCTGATGATGCTCATTAAAAAAATAATGTGTTAATTAAGTTTGTGACTGAACTCCTTGGGGGAGAATTGTATGTCCCCTGCTCTGTTTCACCCGCATTCTGCAATATATATCATGTTATAGTAGTCTCGGATGATGATCCAGCACATGTTCATTTTAAGAACACTTTCACTGCAGATTTGACAAAACGCAAAGAAGGTATCAATGTGAGATTTCGAAAGATAGCTAAAGCACTTGACCCAAGGTTTAAGAATCTGAAGTGCCTTCCAAAATCTGAGAGGGACGAGGTGTGGAGCATGTGATGAGGAAACTACAGAACTGAACCACCAAAAAAGAAAATCAACCTTCTGCTGATGGCATCTGACTCAGATAATGAAAATGAACATGCATCGGTCCGCACTGCTTTGGATTGTTATCGAGCAGAACCTGTCATCAGCATGGATGCACGTCCCCTGGAATGGGGTTGAAGCATGAAGGGACATATGAATCTTTAGCGCATCTGGCACATAAATGTCTTGTGATGCTGGCTACAACAGTGCCATGAGAACAGGGCCGGCGCTCCCATTAGGCGACCTAGGCGGTCGCCTAGGGCGCTGCTATTTTGGGGGCGCCTGCGCCCCCGCCGCCCGTAAAAATTTGGGGGCGGGACCTTCCGCCGCCGCTGTTGGGGGCGGGATTTCGGGGGCGGGACCTGCCGCCGCCTAGGGCGCCGGCAAAGCTGGCGCCGCTACTGCATGAGAATGCCTGTTCTCATTTTCAGATGACATTGTAAACAAGAAGCAGTCAGCATTATCTCCTGCAAACAGGGCCGGCGCAAACCATTAGGCCACCTAGGCTGTCACCTACGGCGCTAACATTTGGGGGGCGGCGACCGTGGCGGCTGGATCTTCGGCCGCCCCGGGAGGCGGCGGCATTTCAGGGGCAGGACCTTCCGCCGCCTGGGGCAGCAAAAAAGCTGGCGGCGCTCCTGCCTGCAAATGTGAACAAACGTGTTTGTCTGAACAAGAAGTAGGACTGAGTGGACTTGCAGGCTCTAAAGCTTTACTTTGTTTTATTTTTTGAATGCAGTTATTTTTTTTGTACAGAATTCTACATTTTAAATTCAACTTTCATGATAAAGAGATTGCACTACAGTACTTGTATTAAGTGAATTGAAAAATACTATTTATTTTGGTTTTTTTACAGTGCAAGTACTTGTCATAAAAAATAAATATAAAGTGAGCACTGTACACTTTGTATTCTGTGTTGTAACTGAAATCAATATATTTGAAAATGTAGAAAACATCCAAAAATATTTAAATAAATGGTATTCTATTATTGTTTAACAGTGTGATTAATCACAATTTTTTTAATCGCTTGACAGTTCTGATTTATTTATTTATTATTTGTATTGGAGCACCTAGGAGAGCCCCAGTTATGGCCAGAGTCCTGTTGTGCTAGGCCTTATTGGAAACACAGAACACAAAGGCACAAAGAGCCTACAAGCAACAACAGACCAATACAGACGGACTGATAGGACAGTACAAGGAAACAATGACAGAATGTTAGTCAACATTGTGATAAGCTGTGGTATCAGCACACCAGCAGCCTAGCCATTTTCAAGGTTTTTTTTAAATGTACAGGAACTTAATGTGACTACTCATTTTGGATAGGGTTTTAACATACGACGGAACTGAAGGGGGGAATGATTTGTTTAATTTTCTTGAAGTTGGGGTTAAGACTGTTCTATACACTTTATGCCACTACAATTGTGCCCCACACTAAAGCGTTAGACTGCTTAATTATCAGTTTCTAAACCAATATAGTTAAAGCAGTACAAAAACTGTGTAGATAAGCTCATAGCTTTTACAAATCTGGGGAGCACTGCCCTAGGGCAAAGGAATGAGACAGTGATGTTACAGTCACAATCACTTGCCTTTCCACATGCTAGTCTTCCCCCTTGCTGGCTAAGCAGCAGTTCTGCAGAAAATGACCTGGGGATTACAGTGGATGAGAAGCTGGATATGAGTCGGCAGTGTGCCCTTGTTGCCAAGAAGGCTAACGGCATATTGAGCTGCATTAGTAGGAGCATTGCCAGCAGATCGAGGGAAGTGATTATTCCCCTCTATTCAGCACTGGTGAGGCCATATCTGGAGTATTGCTCCAGTTTGGGGGCCCCCACTATAAAAAGGATGTGGACAAATTGGAGGGAGTCCAGCGGAGGGCAACAAAAATGGTCAGGGGGCTGGGGCACATGACTTATGAGGAGAGGCTGAGGGAACTGGGCTTGTTTAGTCTGCAGAAAAGAAGAGGGAGGGGGGATTTGATAGCAGCCTTCAACTACCTGAAGGGGGGTTCCAAAGAGGATGGAGCTAGGCTGTTCTCAGTGGTGGCAGATGACAGAACAGGGAGCAATGGTCTCAAGTTGCAGTGGGGGAGGTATAGGTTGGATATTAGGAAACACTATTTCACTGGGAGGGTGGTGAAGCACTGGAATGGGTTACCTAGGGAGGTGGTGGAAACTCCATCCTAAGACCTGGCTTGACAAAGCCCTGGCTGGGATGATTTAGTTGGTGTTGAATCATAGAATATCAGGGTTGGAAGGGACCTCAGGAGGTCATCTAGTCCAACCCCCTACTCAAAGCAGGACCAATCCCCAACTAAATTGGTCCTGCTTTGAGCAGGGGGTTGGACTAGATAACCTCCTGCAGTCTCTTTCAACCCAAATCTTCTATGATTATGTCCTGCATATGTAGAAATTAACATTCTTGCATTCTGGCACAGGGTGTTTTGTGTTTCCTTGTGTGAGTGTAGACACAAAGCCATCCTTTCTCTGTGAGGATGGCTCACGAAGAAATATAAAATATACTTCCAAGGCAGACGGTGACCCACCTGTCAAGGGTAGAGATATTTTTTTTAAACTAGTTTTACCTGCAGCTCCGCTGGTGGTGCTGTGTCTGGGGATCATTGGCTCAGGTAGCACCATGAGTTGCTTAACTTCTCTGTATCTTTACGAACAAAGGGAATTCCCCTGGTTATGCCGTGTGCTGGGATCCCTCCTATGAGGGCAAAGTGGCTGTAGTGGGGATACTCTAGGGGTTCAGCCCCATTATGTGAAGGTCGTGGTTAGAGCTGGACCCCAGACTTCACTGCCGTGTGGCCAGGTGGTTGGGGGTCACTCCTCAGACAAAAACGAGGAGTCCTTGTGACACCTTAGAGACTAACAAATTTATTTGGGCATAAGCTTTCGTGGGTTAAAACCCACTTAATCGGATGCATGGAGTGGAAAATACAAGCTGGAGTCTGGAGGCTCCTAGAGACTTTTTAGTGAGAAAACCATGTTGTCAAGCAGAGCTTGGCTGCCGGGAAGGAGGAAGGGAGCGCGCAGGGGGAGTGAGCTGAGGTGGGACTGCCCGACCCAGGGCGGGCCTGGGGGCCAGAAAGGGAGGAGAGGGAGAGGGGGAGGGGCCGATTGACACGCTGAGTGGGGGCGAGTCTCGAAGTCTCCTGGGCGGAAGCTCGCTTGCGGCTGCCGGTTCTCGGTGCCGAGTCGGGCTCGGAGCCAAGCCTCGCTGGGATGGTGCCTCCCGGGGAGCCGGGGCTGCTGGCCTGCGACGGGGCCGATGACCTGGCTGCCCTGGAGGAGCTGGACGAGGCGAGGTTGCTGCAGAATCTGAGCGGCCGCTTCCTGCAGCAGCGGGTCTATGTGAGGCGGGAGCCGGGGTCGTGCTGGGGGGGAGCCGGGGCCGAGGGGGGTCTGCTGTCGGGTCTCCTCTCGTTGGGAAATGACTGGAGGGTGGGAGAAGGGACCCCCGCGGGACACCAGGTGGAGGTGGGGGGCGGGCGACTGACGCCACGGGACGCTGGAAGTGTGTAAGGGCGGCTGAGGGACACCGGGGGGCAGGAGACCCCGCAGGACATCGTGTGACACTGTGTGTGTGTGTGTGTGTGTGAGGGCTCAGGGACACCAGGGATGGGGGAGTAGGTGACCCCACGGGACACTGGGGGGCTGGCGGGAGACCCCGCGGGTCACTGGGGGGGTGGCGGGACACCAGGAACATGTGGGCAGTGCTTAATTTGCCAGGGCTGAGCCCCAGCACCCCTATGCTTGCAGCCTCAGTTATGGAAATAAAAAAAAATGCTTGAGCCCTGGGGTACCTCTTTTATTACAAATTAAGTACTGTATCTGGTGGTGGAGGGAGACCCAGGGGAACACTGGAGATGTGTTGCGTGGGAGACACCGTGGGACGCTGGAGAAGTTGGGGAGGGAGACCCCACGGGACATGGTTTCCTCGCCACTCCTCAGTAGTGTTAGTGCAAGGGGTCCATGGGGCACTGTGCAATGTTTGCTTACCTGGTTGGTGGGATTTTTCCTTTTACATCAGACATATATTGGGGACATTTTGATTGCGATGAACCCGTTCCAGAGTCTTCCGCTCTACGAGAAACCAGTAAGTGTCCCCTCATTCCAGTGTATGGTGTGAGTAGCATGAGTGTGTGGTGTCTCATGCTGGTGTAGGCCGGGGTGGGGGTGGGGTGGGGGGGAGGTGCAGGTGGCCCTTCCCGGGGGCGGGCCAAACAAGGGAACAGAGTTGTGCACAAGTGCACCCTTTGCTCTTGATGTTTGAATCACATTACTTCCCTGTGAAGTTATATTGTTACCCATAAGGAATGTGGCTAGTTGGGCTTTTGTAGGAGGCTTTGCCATGTATTTTTTAGTTCCTATTTTTTTCAAAATGTAGTAAGTCTCATATGGATTTCGTCAGCTGTGTTTTGATTTCTCTGTCACCCATGGCTCTAGGTGCTTCATCCTATTTGAAACAAACAAAATATTTTAGACAGTTTTAAATCTACAATGTACTCATTGAACTGACCATCCAGTAGTAAAAAACAATCCTGCTTGCAGCAACCCTCCCGGCATACCTACTGTTTACACCCTACCCTTGCCCTCCTCCCCACAAATGCTCAAGAACAGAGATGACCTTTGCAATAAGCCAGAAGGTTCTAAGCAGGGCAGTGGCATGGGGTTCTGGGGCGCGTTATGTTTCTGGAAATCTTCATCTGACACATGGTGTATTGTTTGATCTGCTCTATCAAACCCTGGAAAATGTAATCTAAACTACTATTAAAAAAATAAACCAACAACTCTGATGGCTTCTCCCTCCCTTGTCTCAGTGGCTAGCCGAAGTGAGGAGGGGAGAATTTACCCTCTGTCCCCTAACTGTTCTGATATTTCACTTTAATTGAATTCTACCCCTGCTCCCAGGTATCAGAGAAATATCAGAACCATGACAAGGGCATCCTACCCCCGCACATCTTTGCTATTGCTGACAGAGCATACCAGGCCATGCTGGGGCATCTGGCAACAGGACCTCAGAACCAGTGTATTGTCATCAGGTAAGAGAAAACAATTCAAAATATTTGTAGGTCTCCATATCGTGGGACAGTATGGTCTTGTCAGACCAGCATCACTGACAGGGAGAGCAGACAAGATGGAACTATCAACTTTGCACCTTCCAGTCTGTGGCCAGTGCCCTTATTAAACTGGTGTTTAAAGAAGGGGGAATGAAGACCAAAGGCCTCTTGCTGGAATCCATTGAAGTGCTTATTATGGTGGTTGAAACAGAACCTGTAAGGTGTCTTCCCACATGCCTACCCTTCGCCCTTCCCATTCCTTTCCTAAGAATTGACTACGGGGCAGTGAGTTCAGAGTCTTAGAATCATAGAAGATTAGGGTTGGAAGAGACCTCAGGACGTCATCTCGTCCAACCCCCAGCTCAAAGCAGAACCAACCCCAACTAAATCATCCCAGCCAGGGCTTTGTCAAGCCAGGCCTTAAAAACCTGCCTTAATGATCTGGAGGATGGCGTGGACTGCACCCTCAGCAAGTTTGCAGATGACACTAAACTGGGAGGAGTGGTAGATACGCTGGAGGGTAGGGTTAGGATACAGAGGGACCTAGACAAATTAGAGGATTGGGCCAAAAGAAATCTGATGAGGTTCAAAAAGGACAAGTGCAGAGTCCTGCACTTAGGATGGAAGAATCCCATGCACTGCTACAGACTAGGGACTGAATGGCTAGGCAGCAGTTCTGCAGAAAAGAACCTAGGGGTTACAGTGGACGAGAAGCTGGATATGAGTCAACAGTGTGCCCTTGTTGCCAAGAAGGCTAACGGCATTTTGGGCTGTATAAGTAGGGGCTTTGCCAGCAGATCAAGGGACGTGATCATTCCCCTCTATTCGACATTGGTGAGGCCTCATCTGGAGTACTGTGTCCAGTTTTGGGCCCCACACTACAAGAAGGATGTGGAAAAATTGGAAAGAGTCCAGTGGAGGGCAACAAAAATGATTAGGGGCTGGAGCACATGATTTATGAGGAGAGGCTGAGGGAACTGGGATTGTTTAGTCTGCAGAAGAGAAGAATGAGGGGGGATTTGATAGCTGCTTTCAGTTATCTGAAGGGGGGGTTCCAAAGAGGATGGAGCTACACTGTTTTCAGTGGTGGCAGATGACAGAACAAAGAGCAATGGTCTCAAGTTGCAGTGGGGGAGGTCTAGGTTGTATATTAGGAAAAAACATTTCACTAGGAGGGTGGTGAAGCACTGGAATGGGTTACCTAGGGAGGTGGTGGAATCTCCTTCCTTAGAGGCTTTTAAGGTCTGGCTTGACCAAGCCCTGGCTTGGATGATTTAGTTGGGGATTGGCCCAGCTTTGAGCAGGGGGTTGGACTAGATGACCTCCTGAAGTCCCTTCCAACCCTGATATTCTATGATTCTATGAACCTCTAAGATTGGAGATTCCACCACCTCCCTAGGTAACCCATTCCAGTGCTTCACCACCCTCCTAGTGAAATAGATTTTCCTAATATCCAGTATTAAATGCTGCAAAAATTGAAGGGAGCCCCAGTATGATGATGGCCTGGGGTTTTGGCCAGATGTGTCTTATTAAACAATGCTCACAGGGAGAGGAAATGACAGGGAAAGAATATATGTGTCTGGGGCAGACGTGCTTTGGGATCACAGATCACTTGGGTAATAAATATTATCAGGCTCTGAGTTAGAGAATGGATGGCAGCTCTTGGAGTGTGTGCCTGGACAATTAGGTACATCAGTGGTGAGAAATACTAGTAGGAAACTTACTCTTTCTTTCCAGAGAAGGACCTGGCTACAGTGATCTGCTTGTTGTCACCTTCAGATTGGATAACTGTAACTCGCTGTATCTGTAGAAGCAATGCAGAGATGGAAGTGATGTGCAAAATCCAGCTCCCTGCCTTCTCAAGGGGATGGGCTGCTGCAAATACTTTACACCTGTGCTCTGATCCCTCAGCTGTTTCCCAGTCTTCTTCCATTGCTTGTTTGAGGTTCTGATATTCAGTGTCCTCAGTGGTTCAGGAACAAGCTTAATTTGCAAATGCATCTCCATCCACAACCTATTTGAGGGCACTGTTTTTCTGGAGCAATACAGCTGCCAAAGCCCATGGTGAAGTGCATGAGAGATGGAAGTAAATATTTTTGGGTGAGGCAGTTCAATGTGGAGATTGAGCTAATTGGGAGTCTGACCCACTTTGAAGTTTGCTGTAGGTGCCTCCTCTTTGGGAAAAGCAGCTCCTACCGTAACTAGTATAATGAGGATTAAAAAAATAAAACCTTATTCCCAAAGTTGAGGCTCCTATAACCACAGAGTCAAGGAAGGAAGAAGAGCAGAAACCACCCCCTCATCCCCACCCCCGAGCCCTTTAGAGACCTGGCTATGGAGATCTAATTGACCTGGGGTGCTCTAGACACTACAGCAATGGGCAGTATAATAGATACTTATAAATGGAGCGAATTTGCTGTGGAACCCTGACATGATAAACAGGGAACCCCATGATGTCATCATTAGACTTAGTGGAACTATACAGGGCAGTAGAGGGAACCAGCTGGAGGCAAAAGCCCCTTGGGCATGACTGAGGGCCCAGCTCTTCAGTCAGCAGCACAGAAGTAAGGATGGCAATACCATACCATATGCCATCCTTACTTCTGCGCTGGTGCTGGCGGTGACTCTGCCTTCAGAGCTGGGCTCCTGGCCAGCAGCCGCCACTCTCCAGCTGCCCAGCTCTGAAGGCAGCGCTGCCACCAGCCGCAGTGCAGAAGTAAGATTAGCAGTATTGCAGTCCCCTGCACAAAACCTTGTGATCCCCCCTGCCTGCCCCCCACTTTTTTGGGTCAGGACCCCTACAATTACAACACCATGACATTTCAGATTTAAATGGCTGAAATAATGAAATGTACGATTTTAAAAATCCTATGACGGTGAAATTGACCAAAATGGATGGTGAATTTGGTAGGGCCCTAATCATATCATATATATCAGGTTATTAACTAGCTTCTCCAGTGCTACAACAGGAAGTTCATGGTTTGTGTTACCTGCAAACAGTAAAGGCAATAACTGAGAACACTTAGTGTGAACAAAGATCTGGGGGAGGGGGAAGGGAAGGCACCCTTATTACACATAGCTAAGGCTACGTTTTAGTCACAGGTATTTTTAGTAAAAGTCATGGACAGGTCACAGGCAATAAAGAAAAAGTCACAGCCCCGTGACCTGTCCATGACTTTTACTAAAAATACCTGTGACTAAATCTTACCTGCTGGGAGGGGGGTGCTCCTGAAGACTGCTGCGGGGGGTGGCCCGGCCCGGCCTGGCCCAGGGCCCCCAGCCGCTGCTGCAGGGGGTGGCCCCGGGTCCCCCTACCACCGCCACCAGTATGAGCGGGGGACAGCCCGGGGCCCTACCGCCTCCACTGCTGGTCTGGGCAGGGGAGGGCCCGGGGCCCTGCCAATGCTGGTCTGGGCGGAGGACGGCTTGGGGCCCTGGGAGGTGGCCTGGGGCCCTGGGGCCTCTTGTCCCAGACCGCTGCTCCAGGGCAGTGCTGGGGACCAGCTGCCTGGGGCTGCCAGAGCAGTGGCCGGTGCAGCTGGCCCCAGGGCTTCCCCAGCTGCTGGGGTGGTCCTGGGGTCAGCTGCACCAGCACTGCAAAATTCACAGAGGTCACGGAAAGTCACAGAAGCCGTGACTTCCATGACCTCTGTGAATGATTCGCAGCCTTACACATAGCCCATCGAAGTAGCATCTAGTATTGGGGCAATGTTTTATTCCATTGCTTCTGGGCACACAGATTGTCACACAGATGAGAGGTCCCATCTTCAACTGACCAGGAAATAGCATGGCCTCTGTGATCTGTACATTGCTCACTACCCAGATTAGTCACTGCAACTCACTCTGCTGGGTCCGAATGCAAACGTGTCTCAGAGACTTCAGCTGGCGCATTGCGTAACAGCCATTTCCTAAGTAACAAAGGTAGATATGATCACATTGCCCTGTTCTCTGAATTCCACTGTCTCCATTCCTGCTGGGGTCAGAGCTAAATTAAGTCCTCGCCCTAATATGCTTTGCTCTAGGACCTGGCCAACTGGGAGATAGCCTCAGGCAGCTGTATTCAGCGTGCACAATACAGGGGACAGAGTTATCTCAGCAGCAGGATCTGGTGATGGAACTCCCTGTCAGAGGGCAGTGTTGAGACCTACAGAGCCTTTCCTCAGCCGTGGTTCCCATTAAAACTAACCAGCTGCCCCAACCCTGCGACCTGGGGGAGGGCAGGCATTACATAGTTCCTGACTCCAAGAGCTTACATTCTGTCTTTTTATTCTATATTTGTGTGATACCCAGCACACTGGGGGCCCTGATCCATGACTGGGGCTCCTAGATAATGCCACAATATAAATAATAACGGGAAGCTAAATGCCCTCAGTTTCTTTGTAGCTGTTCAGTGCTTAAGTGCATAGATGATGAGTGCCCTAGAAATACCCTAAAGAGAAGGTGGTTTTAGTGATTACTGTGTAGGGCCATGAGCATCCAGTGGAAGTCTGGGTGGGTCACAACCCCCTTTTGGAAACTGGTGTGTCTCTGTAACCCAGTAACAGAAAGCTGGGACTTTACCTCCTTGCTGAGTGCCAAACTGGCACACTATCCCCCTCCCCCACATACCAGAGCAACACTCTACCACCTGGCTGTGTGTTGACCCTAGATTCCTGTCCAGCCTGGTGCATGTCAAACCAAGATGGTCTCCCTTTCTCCTTTGCTGCTGTCCTATGTCTTGTTTAGAGAGAGGAGTTCAGGTCACCAGCCCCCCACCACCTGAATCCCAGGAGTCTGCTTGTCCCAGCACTCTAGTAGACTGTACATCACCCCTCCACTACACCCTGTAGCCACAGAGAGCTGCAGAGCAGAAGCCACACCTGAGACACAAAGTGCAGTGCCCAGGTGTGTAAACAGTCCTGCCCTTTGGAGTATGTGCGCTATTTCCTGCTTCTGCTCTGTGACTGACAGATCTTCACACAGGATGAAGTCTTAGTGCACATGTGCTGTCACGGGACCACAGCCTAATTAAGGACATGGAAGCAGTGGGACGAGTTCTGCTTGTAAGGGTGGGGAGGGGAGGGAATGCCTAGTATATGTGAAGGATTCAGTGAGACAAGTGCCTTTCAAGGTCATTCCTCCCTCTTTGCCAAGAGCTGGGGACACTAAGAAATTCCTTTTGGCTCCACTGCTTAAGGGGCTGCCCAGTGGGTCAAGTTCACAGATAGGTGGGAGACAATGTCAGTGTGGGTAAGACCCCTCCATCCCTAGGGTCAGGGAAGAATCTCAAGTGGAGGGTGTTAAATTGCTACACTGTGTGTGGAGGCTTACTAGGGGATCAGTGCCCTATAGAACCTGTTGCCATGGGGGGATGGGTCAAGGTAGTGCTAATGTGGGCACTGCCAGTAGGAGGCACCTGGAGCTGTGCAGTAGTGTTGGTACATGGGGGGTGTTGGTTCAGAGAAAGGGGAGATGCACTGAGGCATAAGGGGAACAGCAGCTGCGTCCTAGTGGTGGTAGAGTTTCCTGTCCTCAACCTCTGCTCTTTTTTGACAGCGGAGAGAGTGGTGCAGGGAAAACCGAGAGTGTAAAGCTACTGCTGCAACACATCATGCACCTGTGCAAGGGCAACTCACAGCTAGAGCAGCAGATACTGCAGGTGAGTCGCTGAAATAGAATGTGGGGGGACAGACGGAGGGGTGGCCACAGAGCAACTCACAGTTGGCTCAGGGGGTTCTACAGATGAGTCACTGGGAGTGGCAAAAGCACAGGGTAAATGAAATCTTAGCAATGGTATAAATCCAATACTAGATTGTCAGTCATGATGTAGACAAGACACATGGGTTCAGTAAATATTTGGCAAGAAGCAGGATGATATACTGATTACTGAAATAATTTCTATTCCATCAGTAATTAGGGAGGATGTTAAACAGCATCTTTTCAAGTTAAAGATTTCTAAATCAGCAGGACCAGATAAGTTGTATCTAAGAATGTTAAAAGAATCAGCTAAGGAGTTCTCTGAACCATTAATGTTTTTTATTAAATCTTGGAACACTGGGGAACAGTCTAGTCCAGTGGACTAGAAAATATCCAATGTTGTGCCAATATTTAAAAAGAATAAACAGTATGTCCCTGGTCATAGGCTGGTTAGCCTGATGTTGATCCCGGTCAAAATCATGGAAAGGCTGGTGTGGGACGCAGTCAGTAAAGATGCTGTAGCTAAGAGGGCAAATATGATCATTGAATGTATGTGGAGGGGAGTATCAAGTAGAAACGGGGAGGTGGCATTGCTTCTATATACAGCATTAACGAAACCATTACTGGAATAGTGTGTTCAGTTCTGGTGTCCACTCCTCCAAAAGGATGCTGACAAATTGGAAAGGGTTCAGAAGAGAGCTACAAAAATGATTCAAGGTCAGGAAAACCTGCCTTACAGTGAGAGACTAAAGAAACTCTTTAGGCTGGGGATCGACTGGCTAAGCAGCAGTTCTGCAGAAAAGGACCTGGGGATTACAATGGGCGAGAAGCTGGATAGGAGTCAGCAGTGTGCCCTTGTTACCAAGAAGGCCAACGGCATATTGGGCTGTATTAGTAGGAGCATTGCCAGCCGATCAAGGGAAGTGATTATTCCCCTCTATTCGGCACTGGTGAGGCCACATCTGGAGTATTGCATCCAGTTTTGGTCCCCCCACTACAGAAGGGATGTGGACAAATTGGAGAGAGTCCAGCAGAGGGCAACAAAAATGATTAGGGGGCTGGAGCACATGACTTACGAGGAGAGGCTGAGGGAACTGGGGTTATTTAGTCTGCAGAAGAGAAGAGTGAGGGGGGATGGAGCTAGGCTGTCCTCAGTGGTGGCAGATGACAGAACAAGGAGCAATGATCTCAAGTTGTAGTGAGAGAGGTCTAGGTTGGATATTAGGAAACACTATTTCACTAGGAGGGTGGTGAAACACTGGAATGGGTTACCTAGGGAGATGGTGGAATCTCCATCCTTAGAGGCTTGACAAAGCCCTGGCTGGGATGATTTAGTTGGTGTTGGTCCTGCTTTGAGCAGGGGGGTGGACTAGATGACCTCCTGAGGTCTCTTCCAACCTTAGTATTCTATGATAGCTCAGTCTATTTAGTTTATCCAATAGAAGGTAAATAGGTAACTTGATCATTGCCTATGTTTACCTACCTGGGGGGAAAGAGATTTCAGATAGCAGAGGTCTCTTTAATCTAACAAACAAAGGCATAACAAGATCCAGTTTCTGGATGCTGAAGCTAGACAAATTCAGACTGGAAATAAAGTACACATATTTAACAAAAAGAATGAGTACTTGTGGGACCTTAGGGTGCCACAAGTACTCCTCGTTCTTTCTGCTGATACAGACTAACACGGCTACCACTCTGAAACATATTTAACAGTGAGGGCAATTAACCATTGGAACAACTGACATAAGGATGACATCACTTGAAGTACAGTATTTTAATTCAAGACTAGATATCTTTTTAAAGGAGGTGCTATAGCTCAACCAGAAGTTAGGGGCTTGATGGAGTGATTACTGGGGGAGTTTCTCTGGCCTCTTATGCAGGAGGCCAAATTAGAGGATCATAATGGTCCCTTCTGGCTTTAAAATCTATGAATTGCAGCTGGAGTATTGGAAACTGCAGGTGAGTCACTGCAGGAGGTTGGGGGCACAGGGCAACCTGTAGTGGAGCAGTGGAGCTTTCTCATATTTGCAGATTATCATGTGGAGGGGCCCTTCCATCCCCAGTCATTATTAGCCAAGCTTGACAGATTCTTTTCTGAGTCCTATAACTCAGTCCTTCTGCCCCATATTAATTTCTCTCTCTGCTGTGAACTTCCCCCAGTGCGTCTATCGTTCTGTCATTGAGTTCCCCAGACCTGCACACAGTATCCCATGTGGGGCCATCCATGAGAGCAGCGCCGGCTCCAGGGTTTTTGCTGCCCCAGGCAGCAAAAAAAAAAAAAAAAAAAAAGCCGCGATTGCGATCTGCGGCGGCAATTCGGCGGGAGGTCCTTCGCGTGAGGGACCCTCCGCCGAATTGCCGCCGAATAGCTGGACGTGCCGCCCCTCTCCCGAGTGGCCGCCCCAAGCACCTGCTTGTTCAGCTGGTGCCTGGAGCTGGCCCTGCATGAGAGGGACCCCTCCTCACCCTCACTGATTGGTGGGAGTGGGAGGCTTCTGGGATTGAGGGTCTCAGGGCAGAATCCCAAGGGTTCTCTTCAGGACCTGACAGACTGTCCTCTCCTTGCTCCAGGATGTGGTACCTTTGCTTATACAGTCCATGGTTGCATTGGATTATTTTGCTGCTGTGTGCATTTCCAGCTGCATTTGAGCGACTCAAATCTTATTTTTTTCTCTCTGGCTCCTCAAGAGGCCATGAGGCTTTTTCACATGATACCTCTGATACCTTCTGCAACCTAATTGGGCCATTGTAGATGGGAGGGGACATTAAGGGTTCCGTGTTGCTTAGACCTCCCCATCAACTCTGTGCATTTCCCTTCCAGGTGAACCCATTGCTCGAAGCCTTTGGCAATGCACAAACAGTGATGAATGACAACAGCAGCCGCTTTGGAAAATACATGCAGCTGAGGTTTCAAAGGAGTACAGGTGAGACCCAGGACTAGGTCTCTGGGTGTGTGGAACCCGCCATCTGTGTGCTGATTTCTTTCCTTCTGCCCCTTCCCCATGTAGTGAGGGGTGCCAAGCTGAGTGAGTATCTGCTAGAGAAGTCTCGTGTGGTGCAACAAGATGCTGGAGAGAGGAATTTCCATGTCTTCTACTATATGTTTGCTGGGCTCACTGCAGAGGAAAAGGAGATGTATGGGCTTCTAGATCCCTCATTGTACAGGTACGTGAGTGGCAGGTCCTGCTCTGGCTTCTCAGTGGAGTGGAGGTCAGAATAATGGGCTCCTACAGCCCCATATGGGAGAGAGTGGGGAAGAGGATTTGACTTGGTGTGAGGGTTAGGTAATGAGAGGAGAGCACAGGGTTGGGGGATTGTCCTGGAAGGCTGGATGTGGGCTCTGAACGGAAATGTAGTGTGGTCTAATGGATGGGACACTGGTCTGGGACTCAGGAGACTTGGGTTCTGTTCTTGGCTCTGCCAGTGACCTGGGGAAATCACTCCCCTGTCTGTACCTCTGCTCCCCCCGCCCTGTGTCTGCGCTGTCTCTGTGGGGCAGGGACTGACTCACTGAGACTGCCCTGCACAATGCTCTCATATGAGATGTGTGGTGTACTCAGGGTACAATCTGGACTGATGAACAGCTGTGTCCCGTCAGCTCTCCTACATGGGGTGCCTTTTACGTTGCCTCGCTGTGAGAGCTGTCACTCCTGGTCTGTTCACACACAGCTTCCAGCATGTAAGTTGTTCCCAGTTATATTGTATGAGCGCTGTAGCCAGCTACTCTTGAATTACACTACAGAGCAACACCAGCAAACTCCCAGTCCCAGACTTTCTGCAGAGATGTGTGCCTTGTACTGCCCAGCTCTCTTCTGGACAACACAAGCTCATAAGAAGTCCGTCATTTTATTAATACAAAATAATATGTGCAAATCCTGTTATCCCAAATGGAGTTTCCCATACACTTCAATTCAAACACACGGGTTTAGATAAAACACTAAAACAAGTTTATTAATTTCAAAAGGATAGATTTTAAGTGAATACAACTAATGAGGCATCAAAGTCAGAATTGGTTACAATAAAAATAAAAGTAAAACACAACTAATGCCTAACAACAAACTTGAGTGAATTCAAAGCAAGGTCTCTCTCACCACATGTTTCAGCAGTCTTACAGTCAGGATCCCTCCTCCAGTCCACTTCTTTCAGTCAGGATCCCTGCCCCTTCCTTTGTTTGTCAGGTACCGTGGATGCTGTGGGCAGAGAGAAAGGGAAGAATGATGTGGGGTGTCTGCCCTCCCTTGTTATAGTTCTTTGCCTTTTTTGAGATGCATCTCCAGCTGAGGTTCAGGAGACAAAAAATCTTTGTGGACGGAAACCTCAAGCTGTTACTTTTTAAGATGTAGATTTTTTTTGCTGATGTGGCTTTTCCTGCCAATGTATAACCATTTAGCGGGTGATGGCCCCTTTGGCCTATTTACACCTGGCTGAGGCGTCAGTTTGTCCTTTCATAGAATCATAGGACTGGAAGGGACCTCAAGGGGCAGGGCTAAGTATTTTGTCTCTGACGAACTGGTTTGGCTGCTTCCGAGATTGGAATACATCTTAGTAACACCATACAGTGGAATCTTATAACTTTATGAGCACAATATTGACCAGTGAGTTATGAGTTTTGAAATGATACCTCACAAAGCATATTCAGACAAAGATTATTATAATAGTGTGCATGGGGTGAATACAGGGGTACAGAGCATCACAGTATGTAGACTGTACCCTAATACAAATAATATCAGGTTGACTCACTTGTCTCCCCAGGTACATAAGTGGATGGTTTAGGACAGAGGATGTGGCTGAGTGCTGGAAGCACAAGTACTGGGAGGTGCGTAATGCCCTAGACATGGTGGGCTTCCAGGAACAGGTGAGTACAGTGGGCACTCTGTCACCATCTCCACCCCCTCTGCTCAGTCAGCCCATTTACTCCACTTCTACTTCCCTCCTTCAGTTTGCTGTGCTGCTTGCAGGCTGGAAGATTCAGTGCAGAGCTCTTTTCCCCCCCGCCACATACCTGACCTTCCTCTCATTCCACCACTGCAGGAAGTTTGAAGTTCCACTGGAAGGGGGCTGCTTGCTCATCATGTGTATGTAGATGCCCACACACATCTGTGGGTGCCAGCCCCAAGCCATCTCTGTTGTGTATTTTAGGAGCAGGTGGACATGCAGGCAATCCTGGCCGGAGTCCTGTCTCTGGGCAATGTGACCTTCCAGTCCCAGGAGAACAATGGGGCCCTGAGAGTGAGTGAAGCCTCCAAGGGGTGGCTGAAGGCTTCAGCGGTGAGTCGAGTGAGAGGCTCAGAGGAGTGAGACAAGATTGTGCTCCCACTGGGGACCCATGTGAGGTTTTGGGAATATTTATATTAGGAATGCTCTTTAAATCCATGTATGAAGGGTAGATGAGGTCCACTGCTGGGGTCCTTCCATTCTTTGGGTGCCTCTTATGCTACACCTGACTGATGCAGCAGAGGGGACTCCTATCCCTGATTCTAAAGATGCTACAGAAGAATTAGAAGTTGTCCCAGGATTGCACCAGATTGCCCCAGTGACTGGTATCTTCAAGCCCTCTTCTCTTCCACCATGCTCCTTATGTGGGTTTTAACCAACAGCAGGTTACTCAGTTCAAAGCCAGGTTCAAAATTGGAGCAGAAGATGGGCTGGGGCTACAGACCAATACTTTTCTCTCTCAACCACTCACATCCTGGCAGCATCCAAATCCTGCTTTCTCCATATTGTATCGAAAACCTGATCCGTCTTCTCTCTCCTCAAAGCTAAAACACTTGGTCAGACTCTCCTGTTTCAATTACTACAACCTTTTTCTCTCTAGCCTGACACCCACGTCACTCTCCACCCCAGTTTGTCAAAACACCGGTACTAGACTTATTTTTCTCACTTGTTGATCTGACAGCACCACTCCTCCCACAGGCCCACTTGCACACTGCATCAGATCTGGTCTTGGGGGGGGCGGCAGTATAGAATCATAGAATATCAGGGTTAGAAGGGACCTCAGGAGGTCATCTAGTCCAACCCCCTGCTCAAAGCAGGACCAATCCCCAACTAAATCATCCCAGCCAGGGC
The DNA here is from genome assembly GCA_003942145.1 of Platysternon megacephalum. Classification (NCBI taxonomy): domain Eukaryota; kingdom Metazoa; phylum Chordata; order Testudines; family Platysternidae; genus Platysternon; species Platysternon megacephalum. Next base: position 106,742 of record QXTE01000419.1, read on the forward strand.
TTTGTCAAGCCTGACCTTAAAAACCTCTAAGGAAGGAGATTCCACCACCTCCCTAGGTAACCCATTACAGTGCTTCACCACCCTCCCAGTGAAAAAGTTTTTCCTAATATCCAACCTAAACCTCCCCCACTACAACTTGAGACCATTACTCCTTGTTCTACCATCTGCTACCACTGAGAACAGTCTAGATCCATCCTCTTTGGAACCCCCTTTCAGGTAGTTGAAAGCAGCTATCAAATCCCTCCTCATTCTTCTCTTCTGCAGACTAAATAATCCCAGTTCCCTCAGCCACTCCTCATAAGTCATGTGCTCCAGCCCTCTAATCATTTTTGTTGCCCTCCGCTGGACTCTTTCCAATTTTTCCACATCCTTCTTGTAGTGTGGGGCCCAAAACTGGACACAGTACTCCAGATGAGGCCTCACCAATGTCGAATAGAGGGGAA
>QXTE01000419.1:107303-229460 GCA_003942145.1 Platysternon megacephalum
GCTTGGAAAAGAGAAGACTAAGGGGGGACATGATAGAGGTATATAAAATCATGAGTGATGTTGAGAAAGTGGATAAGGAAAAGTTATTTACTTATTCCCATAATACAAGAACTAGGGGTCACCAAATGAAATTAATAGGCAGCAGGTTTAAAACAAATAAAAGGAAGTTCTTCTTCACGCAGCGCACAGTCAACTTGTGGAACTCCTTACCTGAGGAGGTTGTGAAGGCTAGGACTATAACAATGTTTAAAAGGGGACTGGATAAATTCATGGTGGCTAAGTCCATAAATGGCTATTAGCCAGGATGGGTAAGAATGGTGTCCCTAGCCTCTGTTCGTCAGAGGATGGAGATGGATGGCAGGAGAGAGATCACTTGATCATTGCCTGTTAGGTTCACTCCCTCTGGGGCACCTGGCATTGGCCACTGTCGGTAGACAGATACTGGGCTAGATGGACCTTTGGTCTGACCCGGTACGGCCTTTCTTATGTTCTTATGGTCGGGTATACGTTTCTGACTTAGGCAATTTCGAGTTACGCAAGGCGTAACGGAATGCTTACGTAAGTCGGGGAGCGTCTGTACTCCAGATGAGGCCTCACCAATGCTGAATAGAGGGGAATGATCACGTCCCTCGATTTGCTTGCAATGCTCCTACTTATACAGCCCAAAATGCCATTAGCCTTCTTGGCAACAAGCGCATACCGTTGACTCATATCCAGCTTCTCGTCCACTGTAACCCCAGTCCTTTTCTGCAGAACTGCTGCCTAGCCACTCGGTCACTAGTCTGTAGCAGTGCATGGGATTCTTCCTTCCTAAGTGCAGGACTCTGCACTTGTCCTTGTTGAACCTCATCAGATTTCTTTTGACCCAATCCTCTAATTTGTCTAGGTCCCTCTGTATCCCGTCCCTACCCTCCAGCCTATCTACCACTTGTCCCAGTTTAGTGTCATCTGCAAACTTGCTGAAGGTGCAGTCCATGCCATCCTCCAGATCATTAATGAAGATATTGAACAAAACCAGCCCCAGGACCAACCCTTGGGGCACTCTACTTGATACCAGCTGCCAACTAGACATGGAGCCATTGATCACTACCTGTTGAGCCCAATAATCTAGCCAGCTTTCTGTCCACCTTATAGTCCATTCATCCAATCCATAGTTCTTTAACTTGTTGGCAAGAATACTGTGGGAGACCGTATCAAAAGCTTTGCTAAAGTCAAAGAATAACACATCCACTGCCTTTCCCTCATCCACAGAGCCTCATCCTCATCTCATCATAGAAGCCAATTAGGTTAGTCAGGCATGACTTGCCCTTGGTGAATTCATGCTGACAGTTCCTGATCACTTTCCTCTAAGTGCTTCAAAATTGATTCCTTGAGGACCTGCTCCATGATTTTTCCAGGGACTGGCCTGTAGTTCCCCAGATCCTACTCCTTCCCTTTTTTATGGGCACTACATTAGCCTTTTTCCAGTCATCCGGGACCTCCCCCAATTGCCATGAGTTTTCAAAGATAATGGACAACGGCTCTGCAATCACATCCACCAACTCCTTTAGCACCCTTGGATGCCATGCATCCGGCCCCATGGACTTGTGCTCATCCAGCTTTTCTAAATAGTCCTGAACCACTTCTTTCTCCACAGAGGGCAGGTCACCTCCTCCCCATGCTGTGCTGCCCAGTGCAGTAGTCTGGGAGCTGACCTTGTTCGTGAAGACAGGCAAAAAAAGCATTGAGACCATTAGCTTTTTCCACATCCTCTGTCACTAGTTTGCCTCCCCCATTCAGTAAGGGGCCCACACTTTCCCTGACCTTCTTGTTGTTGCTAACATACCTGTAGAAACCCTTCTTGTTACTCTTAACATCCCTTGCTAGCTGCAAATCCAGTTGTGTTTTGGCCTTCCTGATTTCACTCCTGCATGCCTGAGCAATATTTTCATACTCCTCCCTGGTCATTTGTCCAATCTTCCACTTCTTGTAAGCTTCTTTTTTGTGTTTAAGATCAGCAAGGATTTCACTGTTAAGGCAAGGTGGTCGCCTGCCATATTTACTATTCTTTCTGCATATCGGAATGGTTGGTTCCTGCAACCTCAATAAGGATTCTTTTAAACAGCCAGTTTCCTGTAATCTGGGCTTGACTATTGCAGTTCTCACTAAGAATAATGCTCCCTGATTTGAAAAAGCTCCAGCTCATCCAAAATGCAGCAGCTCATCTGCTTAACAGACTGCTGTGTGCCACCCCCTCCTCTGCACCTCAGTGCCCCACTCTCAACAGTGGCTTCCCATTAAGTAAATCTAATTCTAGGTCTCTGTCTTGATTTCAAAGTCCCACCATGGGATGGGCCCCAGCTCCCTGACATGTAGCCTTTCCTTTTTAGTTAAAGTAATTTTAGTGACATTAGATGGTTTCAGCTTTGGCTACATTCTCGAGTTCAACAGTTACCTCTGCCACTTGTTTCATATCTAGAGCTCATAAGAACACATGAAAACCAAGGAAAGTAGCACATGCAATTAGAGTAAGGTCTAATATTTTTTATCAATGTTATTCAAGTTACCAGCACAGTTATGAATATCACAGCATGTATAAATTATAGATGCAGTCATACTCACATCCTCCTAGATAGTGTTAGGGTCTGATGGGTCTCTTATGGAGTGATCATCAGTAAAAGGATGGTTTCTGGTGGAGTTTTTCTATAGGAAGCTCAATTTTTCCAATCTGGGCACCTTCTTTTTATAATGTGATTTTTGCCTATACCTACATTCTGTGCATGTGCATGAAAGTGTCAACCCTCTTTTCCTTTTGGTTTGGTGTTCCCAAAATCTTGAGGTACCCTGTTTTCTATAGGTTATGTATAGTTCCTTTTATTCTCATTAGCATTGATGCACAACATGTATCCTGCGGTTAAGGCACGCGTTAAACAAAAATGTGCTTCTAGAGCATTTTTGCGATTTAAAATTAATCTTTTGGCCAATTTTTTTCAATTTCTTCACCTCTTGGTACATCTTTTCCCATAATCCTATGGCATTGGGTTATTTTTTGGTTACTTATTGATGTCAGCATTTTTTATTTCTAAGGCCTAAAATAGCTAAGCTAAAATCTTACAGGCCTCCACCTATAGGCTTTGCGTTTCAGCCTTCCTTACTTAGATACCTAATACATATTTATCCCGTCTAACTACTAATCAATCTTATACTTTTATAATCCTATCACTTACCTTTAGTTAGCATACAATAATTATATATAACATGACATGTTAGTTAATCATAACATGACAAAATAAATAATAAAATCAAATAATTGGTTATAGAGAGATGCCCTCTCTCCTCAACTTTCCACAATGGCTGCATGCCACTGGAACCATGAAGCTGCCCCTCTGTAGGGGAGGCTTGTGAGTGCGGGAGATGGAATCGTCACAGGAGCTGGGTTCTGCCTGTGGAATTCTCTGCCTGGTGAAATCAGAATGAGCACTAACCTCGTATTTGGAGCGAAGTAAAAGCCACACCTCTGCACCCAGGCTTGTGCTTTGTATTTTAAATAAATAAATAAACTAAACTCCACCTCAGTCTGCTCTTGCCAGCAGTGCAGGAATAGAAATTTCAGTGCTGTATCTTTCTACCTTTGGAGAGCACTCTGGTTCTATGGTAACCAGGAGCCATAGGATCATATTTTAAACTTCTCTTCCTCCCCTTCAAGGCTGGGCAGAACTCTGATGCAGCTTTCATCTCAGGCAATTAATAATGTATTATGTAAATAATTGGAGGTAAGTGCTGGGAAGGTGTATGGGGTTGGGGGCAGGGAGGCTGTGGCAGTGTCACAGGAGGGCCCANGCATATCGGAATGGTTGGTTCCTGCAACCTCAATAAGGATTCTTTTAAACAGCCAGTTTCCTGTAATCTGGGCTTGACTATTGCAGTTCTCACTAAGAATAATGCTCCCTGATTTGAAAAAGCTCCAGCTCATCCAAAATGCAGCAGCTCATCTGCTTAACAGACTGCTGTGTGCCACCCCCTCCTCTGCACCTCAGTGCCCCACTCTCAACAGTGGCTTCCCATTAAGTAAATCTAATTCTAGGTCTCTGTCTTGATTTCAAAGTCCCACCATGGGATGGGCCCCAGCTCCCTGACATGTAGCCTTTCCTTTTTAGTTAAAGTAATTTTAGTGACATTAGATGGTTTCAGCTTTGGCTACATTCTCGAGTTCAACAGTTACCTCTGCCACTTGTTTCATATCTAGAGCTCATAAGAACACATGAAAACCAAGGAAAGTAGCACATGCAATTAGAGTAAGGTCTAATATTTTTTATCAATGTTATTCAAGTTACCAGCACAGTTATGAATATCACAGCATGTATAAATTATAGATGCAGTCATACTCACATCCTCCTAGATAGTGTTAGGGTCTGATGGGTCTCTTATGGAGTGATCATCAGTAAAAGGATGGTTTCTGGTGGAGTTTTTCTATAGGAAGCTCAATTTTTCCAATCTGGGCACCTTCTTTTTATAATGTGATTTTTGCCTATACCTACATTCTGTGCATGTGCATGAAAGTGTCAACCCTCTTTTCCTTTTGGTTTGGTGTTCCCAAAATCTTGAGGTACCCTGTTTTCTATAGGTTATGTATAGTTCCTTTTATTCTCATTAGCATTGATGCACAACATGTATCCTGCGGTTAAGGCACGCGTTAAACAAAAATGTGCTTCTAGAGCATTTTTGCGATTTAAAATTAATCTTTTGGCCAATTTTTTTCAATTTCTTCACCTCTTGGTACATCTTTTCCCATAATCCTATGGCATTGGGTTATTTTTTGGTTACTTATTGATGTCAGCATTTTTTATTTCTAAGGCCTAAAATAGCTAAGCTAAAATCTTACAGGCCTCCACCTATAGGCTTTGCGTTTCAGCCTTCCTTACTTAGATACCTAATACATATTTATCCCGTCTAACTACTAATCAATCTTATACTTTTATAATCCTATCACTTACCTTTAGTTAGCATACAATAATTATATATAACATGACATGTTAGTTAATCATAACATGACAAAATAAATAATAAAATCAAATAATTGGTTATAGAGAGATGCCCTCTCTCCTCAACTTTCCACAATGGCTGCATGCCACTGGAACCATGAAGCTGCCCCTCTGTAGGGGAGGCTTGTGAGTGCGGGAGATGGAATCGTCACAGGAGCTGGGTTCTGCCTGTGGAATTCTCTGCCTGGTGAAATCAGAATGAGCACTAACCTCGTATTTGGAGCGAAGTAAAAGCCACACCTCTGCACCCAGGCTTGTGCTTTGTATTTTAAATAAATAAATAAACTAAACTCCACCTCAGTCTGCTCTTGCCAGCAGTGCAGGAATAGAAATTTCAGTGCTGTATCTTTCTACCTTTGGAGAGCACTCTGGTTCTATGGTAACCAGGAGCCATAGGATCATATTTTAAACTTCTCTTCCTCCCCTTCAAGGCTGGGCAGAACTCTGATGCAGCTTTCATCTCAGGCAATTAATAATGTATTATGTAAATAATTGGAGGTAAGTGCTGGGAAGGTGTATGGGGTTGGGGGCAGGGAGGCTGTGGCAGTGTCACAGGAGGGCCCAAGAGGGAGGGGGCTGTGTGTGCATGAGAGCCAGGGCCGGCGCTCCCATTAGGCGACCTAGGCGGTCGCCTAGGGCGCTACTATTTTGGGGGCGCCTGCGCCCCCGCCGCCCGTAGAAATTTGGGGGCGGGACCTTCCGCCGCCTAGGGCGCCGGCAAACCTGGCACCGCTACTGATGAGAGCGAGTGAGCAAGCTGGTCTTGAGGAGAATAGTGACTTCAGAGTTTGTGGCTTGATTCCCGCAATGTCGTCTTATTATTTACATTACAATAGTGTCCAGGGGCCCCAGTCAGGATCATGGCCCCATTGTACTGAGCGGTGCACAAAGGCAGGGAGACATGGCCACTGCACTATGGAACCAGGGATTGAAACTGACTATTCTCTTTCGTACCTTCTCTCCCAGGGTCAGTTTGGAGTCCAGGAAGAGGAGCTATTGAAATGCCTCATTTGTAAAGTGTCCGTAACCCGGGGAGAGCAGATTCAGCGTTTCCACACCCAGCAGCAGGCTGAGGGTAAGGGGAATGGGAGGTAAATCAGAAAAATTGTCTGGAAGAGCCCTTCTAGGCACATCTGTCTTATCTGTGACCCTAGAGCCTGGTGTGGTATTGTCCCAACAGTGTATGTAAACTCTCTGGAGCAGGGATTATGTCTCCCAATGTGTTTGTGCAGCCCTCCTTGTAATGGGCCCTAATCCTGAGAGGGGCCTGTGACGGATTCCCCCTGGGGTGCCACCTGGAATTGGGAACTGTACAGTGTAAGCTCATAAAATTCACCTCATCCCTCAATGTGGAGAGGAATATGCAACAGCCTTCTGCCCCTGAGTTATGATTCCCACACACTGGTTTAGATAAAGCAAAAATAAGTTTAACAACTACAAAAGAGAGATTTTTAAGTGATTATAGGTGATAGCAAACAGATCAAAGCAGATTACCTAGCAAATAAACAAAAAATGCAAGCTAAACTTAATACAGGCAGTCCTCGACTTTACAACGTTCAAGTTACAATGAACGGCACTTACGACGTTTATAAATTGTCGTGTTTTGACTTTACGATGCTCGATCTGACATTGTTCCTATAGGAAATTCGAGTTACAATGTTTTCAAGTTAAGATGTGATTTTCAGGCACCAAATGTGTCTAAGTCTGAGGACTGCCTATATACTAAATAGATGGGATATGAATAGCAAATTCTCACCCTAAGTGATAATACAAGCAGGCTGCAGATTCTTAAGGGGCAAGCTGCACTTGCTTACAGCTTGGAATCCCCAGGTGTTCCATTCACAGGCTAAAACTCCCTTTAGCCTGGGTTCAGCACTTCCCCCAGTTCAGTCTTTGTTCCTCAGGTGTTTCCAGGGGTCTCTTTATGTTGGGAGCGAAGAATCCCTGGTGATGTCACTCCCCGCCTTACATAGCTGTTGCATATGGTGGGAACACTTTGTTTCAAAGCTTAGTTCCCAGACTGGTCAGTGGAAAAACATTGACATCCCCAAATGGAGTCTAGAGATGTGGTCACATCACATGTCTTCGTAGAGTCATAGCAGCCATTGCTCGGAGGCTGTCCGTAGCGTCCTCAGGAAAGCTCCCCAGGTGGGAGATAAACTTCTTCTAAGGCCTATTGTTTTCCTAATGGCCCATTCCTCACCCACGCTCTAGAATGAAAACATCTTGTCTAGTGGGCATTACCCAGGTGTGACTACATGTGAAATGCAGATACATAGTCGATATTCATAACTTCAGATTAAAAAAATGCATATAAATAGGATAATCATATTCAGCAAATCATAACCTTTCCAATGACATCTCACATGACTTCTTGCATAAAATACATCATCACTATGTTAGAATCATATCATAATATCACTGTGAAGAATATGGGGTGCAGTGTCACAGAGCCTTTAGGTATTAGTGCCATACATACCAGGCCTGATTTGTCAGAAGTGCTGTGGATTCACAAATCCTTTTGAAGTGGATGAGAGCTGCATGTGCTGAGCATTCTTGAAAATCAAGCCAATAATAGAATAATACTCCTGTGCTCTTTCCCATCTGGTTTTCAATGCAGTGAAAGGGCTTTTTAGTGTCTGCTTTGTGGGTATGACAGATGTGGGGATGACCAATGCAGCAGACATCTTGCTTTGGCTCTGATGTTTGAACAGGGCCATTTTCTTCCTGTGATGGGCTTTTTTTGTTGTCCACAAATCTGGCCTGCATCCTGAGGCTGGAAGTGGTTATAAAACATGAGCCACCTCCAGCTTTGTCAGACCACTTCCACATCCAGGCAGAAACAAGAGTTTTCCCCATTGTGAAGAAAAAAGAAACTATCTGTATAGCGCTCCTTGAAAACTTGGATCTCACCAAACTACTACACTGACAGAAAACTCCACCTAACTGAAAGACCAAGGGGTAGAGAGATCAGTGAGGTGCTACTGCGGCCATAGATACCCCAGCACCAAAGCCACCTCCCCACCATCCACATGGATCACTGTAGCTCTCCAAGAACCTGCGACAGGAAAAGTAGTAAGGAAGGAAACTTGAGCATCGGTGCTGGAAGCAGTGTGATAGAAGCAGGCTGAGACACAAGAAAGGGATCCTACAAACCCATGCTGATGCCATGAAGGGGCAGAAAGAGACTGCCTCTCTTCTGCCATAGGGGCAGCAAAGTCGCACCACACAGAACCCTTCTGGACTTGAAATTACTTTAACTTAAACAGCCCTACAGCCCATCACTTCGCACTGTGGAGAATTCTTATTCCATAGAGATTACCTGCCCCAGGGAAGGCTTCACAGGCCTCCAAAAGCAGCCAGCTAAGAGCAGCTAAGAAATTCATGCTCCCAGCACACTCCTATATTGTCATGGAGGCACTGGTGGCATCAGGGCCACCCCTGAGACTCTGCCTCTCCCCTCCCCTGCAGTGGTGAGAGACTAGAGAGCACCTGGGACACTGACTAGTAGAGACTGTCGGTTGTCACCTAGTGAGAGGAACCTAGTGCCCCCCTGCCCCCCCCAACACCTAGCAGTCTGGCCTGCATCAAGAAACAGTCATTCAGCCCAAGAGACTTCCCAGTCCCGTGTCTGACCTCCCTTTGGTAAGCCATCTCAGAGAGAAAATAGCAAAATCTAGTCTCCAATACCACCTGCCTGTGTCCTGAGTCTCTTTCAGTCAGGATTGAGGCCAGGGCCCGGCACAGAGCCAGCACTTGTTGCCTCCCATGGATGCCCTCCTCTTGCCTTTATTCAAGGAGAGCCCATCCACATTCGTCCTGTTGGGTGGTCTCTGGGGCTGCTAACCACACAACATTCCTGTCTTGCCTTCAAGGGGCTGCAGGGATGAAAGGAAAGGGAAGACCTGAAATGACTCAGATCCAGCCTAGGGGGTTGTCCTGGACAACTGTCCCCCACAAAGCACTCAGCTCTGCCATGATATTCAAGATTGGTATGATGTTTTAGGGAGAGCTGAGGAGATAATCAAAGCTCCACTATCAGCAGCACATGGACAGCACCCAGCTCTCCATCTCCTGTATGTCAGACACACCCAGCACCAGCTCCCTGTGTCTTGACTAAGATCAGCAGCTACATGATGGGGAACCCAGAACATAAAAACAGCCATACTGGGTCAGACCAATGGTCCTCGCCCAGTGTCCAGTCTTCTCACTCTGACTGCTCGTCTTAAACACAAAAGAACAGCTTACAAGAAGTGGAAGATTGAACAAATAACCAGGGAGGAGTATAAAAGTATTGCTCAGGCATGCAGGTGTGAAATTAGGAAGGCCAAATCACACTTGGAGTTGCAGCTAGCCGGAGATGTTAGGAGTAACAAGAAGGGTTTCTTTAGGTATGTTAGCAACAAGAAGAAAGTCAAGGAAAGTGTGGGCCCCTTGCTGAATGAGGGAGGGAACCTAGTGACAGAGGATGTGGAGAAAGCTAGTGTACTAAATGCTTTTTTTGCCTCTGTCTTCACAGACAAGGTCAGCTCCCAGACAGCTGCACTCTGCAGCACGGTATGGGGAGGAGGTGACCAGCTCTCTGTGGAGAAAGTAGTAGTTCGGGACTATTTAGGAAAGCTGGACGAGCACAAGTCCATGGGGCCGGATGCGCTGCATCCGAGGGTGCTAAAGGAGTTGGCCGATGAGATTGCGGAGCCATTGGCCATTATCTTTGAAAAATCATGGCGATCGGGGGAGGTCCCGGACGACTGGAAAAAAGCTAATGTAGTGCCCATCTTTAAGAAAGGGAAGAAGGAAGATCCAGGGAACTACAGGCCAGTTAGTCTCACCTCAGTCCCTGGAAAAATCATGGAACAGGTCCTCAAGGAATCAATCCTGAACCACTTAAAGGAGGGGAAAGTGATCAGGAACAGTCAGCATGGATTCACCAAGGGCAAGTCATGCCTGACTAACCTAATTGCCTTCTATGATAAGATAACCGGCTCTGTGGATGAGGGGAAAGCAGTGGATGTGCTATTTCTGGACTTTAGCAAAGCTTTTGATACAGTCTCCCACAGTATTCTTGCCAGCAAGTTAAAGAAGTATGGGCTGGATGAATGGACGGTAAGGTGGATAGAAAACTGGCTAGATGGTCGGGCTCAACGGGTAGTGATCAATGGTTCCTTGTCTAGTTGGCAGCCGGTATCAAGTGGAGTGCCCCAAGGGTCGGTGCTGGGGCCGGTTTTATTCAATATCTTCATTAACGATCTGGAAGATGGTGTGGACTGCACCCTTAGCAAGTTTGCAGATGACACTAAACTGGGAGGAGTGGTTGATACGCTGGAGGGTAGGGATAGGATACAGAGGGACCTAGACAAATTAGAGGATTGGGCCAAAAGAAATATGATGAGGTTCAACAAGGACAAGTGCAGAGTCCTGCATTTAGGACGAAAGAATCCCATGCACTGCTATAGACTAGGGACCGAATGGCTGGGCAGCAGTTCTGCAGAAAAGGACCTAGGGGTTACGGTGGACGAAAAGCTGAATATGAGTCAACAGTGTGCCCTTGTTGCCAAGAAGGCTAATGGCATTTTGGGTTGTATAAGTAGGGGCATTTCCAGCAGATCGAGGGATGTGATCATTCCCCTCTACTCAGCACTGGTGAGGCCTCATTTGGAGTACTGTGTCCAGTTTTGGGCCCCACACTACAAGAAGGATGTGGATAAATTGGAGAGAGTCCAGCGGAGGGCAACAAAAATGATTAGGGGGCTGGAGCACATGACTTACGAGGAGAGGCTGAGGGAACTGGGATTGTTTAGTCTGCAGAAGAGAAGAATGAGGGGCGATTTGATAGCTGCTTTCAACTACCTGAAAGGGGGTTCCAAAGAGGATGGATCTAGACTGTTCTCAGTGATAGAAGATGACAGAACAAGGAGTAATGGTCTCAAGTTGCAGAGGGGGAGGTTTAGGTTGGACATTAGGAAAAACTTTTTCACTAGTAGGGTGGTGAAGAACTGGAATGGGTTACCTAGGGAGGTAGTGGAATCTCCTTCCTTAGAGGTTTTTAAGGTCAGGCTTGACAAAGCCCTGGCTGGGCTGATTTAGTTGGGTTTGGTCCTGCTTTGAGCAGGGGGTTGGACTAGATGACCTCCTGAGGTCCCTTCCAACCCTGAGATTCTATGATTCTATGATTCTATGACTGTGGCCTGTGTCAAGTGCTTCAGAGGGAATGAACAGAACAGGGCAATCATCGAATGATCCACCCCTTGTTGTCCAGTCCCAGCTTCTGACAGTCAGAGGCTAGGAACACCCAGAGTATGGGTTTGCATCCCTGGTGTTTGATTTAGCAGGTCTGGGGAAGACATGCTAAGTCAATGGGAGAGTGCTCTCCCATTGATGCCTCTACTCCACCTCCCCGAGTGGCAGAAGCTATGTTGGCAGGAGAGTGTCTCCCATCGGCATAGTGTGGTGTAGACACCATTGTAAGTCAACCTAAGTTACATCGACTTCAGTTAAGTAAATTACATAACTGAAGTAGCATAACTTAGATCGACTTACAGCGTTAGTGTAGACCAGCCCTGAAAGTCCAAGTACACTGTATCCACTGGCACACCCTCGTCCACATGTTTGTTTGACCCCCTCAAACAATTCTAAATGATTGGTGAGGTATAATTTCCCTTTTCAAAAGCTGTGTTGATTCTTCCCCAACAAATTGTGTTCATGTGTGTCTGATAGTTCTGTTCTTTACTATAGTTTCAACCAATTTGTGTGGTACTGAAATTTGGTTTACTTGCCTGTAATTGCCAGAATCACTTCTGGAGCCTTTTAAAAAAATTAGTGTCACATTAGCTATCCTCCAGTCATCCTATACAGAAACTGAGTTAAGCGATAGGTTACTTACTACACTGCAATTTCATATTTGAGTTCCTTCAGAACTCTTGGGTGAATACCATCTGGTTCTGGTGACTTATTACTGTTTAATTTATCAGTTTGTTCTAAAACCTCCTCTACTGACACCTCAATCTGGTACAGTTCCTCAGATTTGTTCCCTGAAAAGAATGGCTCAGGTGTGGGATTCTCTCTCAATCTCTTTGCAGTAAAGACTGATGCAAATAATTCATTTAGCATCTCTGCAATGGCCTTATCTTCCTTGAGTGCTTTTTTTTCAGTACCTTAGTCATCCAGTGGCCACACTGATTGTTTGGCAGACTTCCTGCTTCTGGGTATACTTAAAAAAAAAAAAAAATTGCTATTGGTTTTTTGAGTCTTTTGCTAGTTGCTCTTCAAAAAAAAATTTTTTGGCCTGCCTAATTATACTTACTTGACTTGCCAGAGTGTATGCTCCTTTCTATTGTCCTCAGTAGGATTTGACTTCCAATTTCTAAAGGGCGCCCTTTTGCCTCTAGCATATGCTTTTACTTTATTGTTTAACAACAAAGTGGTAACACTTTTTTGGTCCTCTTGCTATGTGTTTTTAAATTGGGGTATACATTTAATTTGAGCCTCTATGAAAGTGTTTTTAAAAAGTTTTTATGCAGCTTGCAGGCATTTCACTTTTGAGACTCTTCCTTTTAATTTCCATTTAACTAGCTTCCTTATTTTTATGTAGTTCTCCTTTCGGAAGCTAAATGCTATAGTGGTGGGCTTCTTTGATATTTATTCCCTTCCCTCCCTCCCCCCCAGATGTTACATTTAATTATATTATGGTCGCTATTACTGAGCGGTTCAAGTATATTCATAGAATCATAGAATCTCAGGGTTGGAAGGGACCTCAGGAGGTCATCTAGTCCAACCCCCTGCTCAAAGCAGGACCAAACCCAACTAAATCTTCATTAAGTAGTGGAATCTCCTTCCTTAGAGGTTTTTAAGGTCAGGCTTGACAAAGCCCTGGCTGGGCTGATTTAGTTGGGTTTGGTCCTGCTTTGAGCAGGGGGTTGGACTAGATGACCTCCTGAGGTCCCTTCCAACCCTGAGATTCTATGATNCCAGTTCCCTCAGCCTCTCCTCGTAAGTCATGTGCTCCAGCCCCCTAATCATTTTTGTTGCCCTCCGCTGGACTCTCTCCAATTTATCCACATCCTTCTTGTAGTGTGGGGCCCAAAACTGGACACAGTACTCCAAATGAGGCCTCACCAGTGCTGAGTAGAGGGGAATGATCACATCCCTCGATCTGCTGGAAATGCCCCTACTTATACAACCCAAAATGCCATTAGCCTTCTTGGCAACAAGGGCACACTGTTGACTCATATTCAGCTTTTCGTCCACCGTAACCCCTAGGTCCTTTTCTGCAGAACTGCTGCCCAGCCATTCGGTCCCTAGTCTATAGCAGTGCATGGGATTCTTTCGTCCTAAATGCAGGACTCTGCACTTGTCCTTGTTGAACCTCATCATATTTCTTTTGGCCCAATCCTCTAATTTGTCTAGGTCCCTCTGTATCCTATCCCTACCCTCCAGCGTATCAACCACTCCTCCCAGTTTAGTGTCATCTGCAAACTTGCTAAGGGTGCAGTCCACACCATCTTCCAGATCGTTAATGAAGATATTGAATAAAACCGGCCCCAGCACCGACCCTTGGGGCACTCCACTTGATACCGGCTGCCAACTAGACAAGGAACCATTGATCACTACCCGTTGAGCCCGACCATCTAGCCAGTTTTCTATCCACCTTACCGTCCATTCATCCAGCCCATACTTCTTTAACTTGCTGGCAAGAATACTGTGGGAGACTGTATCAAAAGCTTTGCTAAAGTCCAGAAATAGCACATCCACTGCTTTCCCCTCATCCACAGAGCCGGTTATCTTATCATAGAAGGCAATTAGGTTAGTCAGGCATGACTTGCCCTTGGTGAATCCATGCTGACTGTTCCTGATCACTTTCCCCTCCTTTAAGTGGTTCAGGATTGATTCCTTGAGGACCTGTTCCATGATTTTTCCAGGGACTGAGGTGAGACTAACTGGCCTGTAGTTCCCTGGATCTTCCTTCTTCCCTTTCTTAAAGATGGGCACTACATTAGCTTTTTTCCAGTCGTCCGGGACCTCCCCCGATCGCCATGATTTTTCAAAGATAATGGCCAATGGCTCCGCAATCTCATCGGCCAACTCCTTTAGCACCCTCGGATGCAGCGCATCCGGCCCCATGGACTTGTGCTCGTCCAGCTTTCCTAAATAGTCCCGAACTACTACTTTCTCCACAGAGAGCTGGTCACCTCCTCCCCATACCGTGCTGCAGAGTGCAGCTGTCTGGGAGCTGACCTTGTCTGTGAAGACAGAGGCAAAAAAAGCATTTAGTACACTAGCTTTCTCCACATCCTCTGTCACTAGGTTCCCTCCCTCATTCAGCAAGGGGCCCACACTTTCCTTGACTTTCTTCTTGTTGCTAACATACCTAAAGAAACCCTTCTTGTTACTCCTAACATCTCCGGCTAGCTGCAACTCCAAGTGTGATTTGGCCTTCCTAATTTCACACCTGCATGCCTGAGCAATACTTTTATACTCCTCCCTGGTTATTTGTTCAATCTTCCACTTCTTGTAAGCTGTTTTTTTGTGTTTAAGACGAGCAAGGATTTCACTGTTAAGCCAAGCTGGTCGCCTGCCATATTTACTTTTCTTCCTACACATGGGGATGGTTTGTTCCTGCAACCTCAATAAGGTTTCTTTAAAATACAGCCAGCTTTCCTCTACTCCTTTCCCCCTCATGTTATTCTCCCAGGGGACCTTGCCCATCAGTTCCCTGAGGGAGTCAAAGTCTGCTTTTCTAAAGTCCAGGGTCTCTGTTCTACTGCTCTCCTTTCTTCCTTGTATCAGGATCCTGAACTCGACCATCTCATGGTCACTGCCTCCCAGGTTCCCATCCACTATTGCTTCCTCTACTATTTCTTCCCTGTTTGTGAGCAGCAGGTCAAGAAAAGCTTTTCCCCTAGTTGGTTCCTCCAGCACTTGCACCAGGAAGTTGTCCCCTACACTTTCCAGAAACTTCCTGGATTGTCTGTGAGCTGCTGTATTGCTCTCCCAGCAGATATCAGGGTGATTAAAGTCACCCATGAGAACCAGGGCCTGTGATCTAGCAATTTCTGTTAGTTGCTGGAAGAAAGCCTCGTCCACCTCATCCCCCTGGTCTGGGGGTCTGTAGCAGACTCCCACCACGACATTACCCTTGTTGTTCATACTTCTAAATTTAATCCAGAGACACTCAGGTTTTTCTGCAGTTTCGTACTGGAGCTCTGAGCAGTCATACTGCTCTCTTACATACAAAGCAACTCCCCCACCTTTTCTGCCCTGCCTGTCTTTCCTGAACAGTTTATATCCATCCATGACAGTACTCCAATCATGTGAGTTATCCCACCAAGTCTCTGTTATTCCAATTACATCATAATTCCCTGACTGTGCCAGGACTTCTAGTTCTCCCTGCTTGTTCCCCAGGCTTCTTGCATTTGTGTATAGGCACTTGAGATAACTCGCCTCTTGGGCCAAATTCTGTGCTCCACTTAGGACTACATCAAGAATTTCCTCTCCCCTTGTGGATTCCAGGACTAGCTGCTCCAAGAAACACTCATTTATGGTGTCTAGAAACTTTATCTCGGTATCTCAGCCTGACATATACTCCGTCGATATGGGGATAGTTGAAATCCCCTATTATTATTATTATTGAGTTTTCTACTTTTACAGTCTCTCTCATCTCCTGGAACATTTCACAGTCCTCCTCACCATTCAGGTGGTCGGTAGTGTATTCTTACCCAGGCAAGAATTGAGGTGATGTAGATGGGAAGGGGGATGTGCTTCAAAGAACTTGTGTCATCTGTAACATCATTCACTATCGAGCATGTCTGCCCTCAGATTAAGCCCCAGCCTAAGGGTGATAAACTCACTTCCATCTGCAACTGCTCAGAGCTTTATCACATGTAGGTTCAGATGTTGCAGTTCATTATATCTTAAGAAGACACATCAGTCCCCGAGGGAGCTCCAGTTGGTACAAAACTCAACATGAACACATCACCTCTATCTCTGTACTGGCTCCACACCCTAAGCCCTCCATAGGATCAGCCCTGGTTCCCTGAGAGACATCCCTGCTTTTGCAGCCAGGACCTCCCATAGGTATGGTCCGCCAAAACAGTTAACCCACCTCAGTAGGGAAGGGCTTGTGAATTCAGGAGACAGAGCTGCCAAAGGTCACAGACCTAGAATATGAAACTCTGCAATAGGAGAGGAGATCATCGGCCTCATCATATTTTGAACTGAAACTCATCACATTGACATAACTTCCCCAATGCGTGACATGCACACAGAGCACAACCATCCCCCTTGCTCATTCCCATATACACAAACCATTTTTTGTTTAAGTCCCAGGAAAAGATTACGGCCGTCTGCACCCCTAACTCCCCTTGGTCTTTGGGTTGCCCCTTAGCGCCTACTTTCAGCTCTTGCAACTTGCTTTGCCCTGCATGGAATCCATTATCCATGCCCTTCTAGACCAAAAGCAGGGTAGATACCTAGGTTCACAATCCATGTGTTGCAGATACTCCTCTACGTTGAGTGCTTGCTCAACTCTCTCTCCAGAAATGGGAATTTGCTCGATGGCTTTTGCTTAAAAGCAACTTGTTTATTTAATAGAGTAAAAAGATAATTTACAAACAAAACAGATGTCTGTCCAGGTGAGGTTTAATCTTTTATATATGCTTACCAGCCAGATGGTCTATCTTCCGTTACCTCATAGATAGAGAGAGAGAAACATGCTTTCTGTTAGGTTTTAGTCCATCATGCTTTGTGTGTGTGTGTGTGTGAGAGAGAGACAGTCAGTCAGTCAGCCCTTAAGAAGCTAGCCCCTGTTTTGTCTCTGGAATCATTAACATATTCCCTGGGGATTGTATTCCTCCCACCTAAACTGGTTTCCTTGGTCTGCTGGAGCTTCTAGGTGGGTCTTTGAGTGCTGAGTAATTGTTATTTGCGCTCATAGGTGTGTTGCACCCTCACCAATGAGGAAGAAGTTAATTTTCCTCCTGCTGCTAAGGAGCCCAGACACCCTGTGGAGCTTCAGAATATGCTTAGAATGGGGTGGGCAAACTTTTTGGCCCAAGGGCCACATCTGAGGATAGAAATTGTATGGTGGGGCATGAATGCTCACAAAATTGGGGTTGGGGTGCAGGAGGGGGTGAGGGCTCTGGCTGGGGGTGCGGGCTCTGGGGTGGGGCCAGAAATGAGGAGTTCAGGGTGTGGGAGGGGGCATGGGAGGAGATTGGAGTGCAGGCTCCAGGCAGCGCTTACCAGAAGCAGCGGCATATCCCGCCTCTGGCTCCTACACAGAGGTGAGGCCAGCTGGCTCTGTGCACTGCCCCGTCCACAGGTGCCACCCCTGCAGCTCCCATTGGCCGTGGTTCCCAGCAAGTGGGAGCTGCAGGGGCGGCGCTTGGGGCGGGGGCAGCGCGCGGAGCCCTCTGGCTGCCCCTAAAAGTAGGAGCTGGAGGGGGGACATACTGCTGCTTCTGGGAGCCGCGGCACGCACGCGCAGAGCAGCCCCCGACCTTGCTCCCTGGCTGGAGCGCGAGAGCTCGAGAGTTGGATTAAATTGGCTGGCGGGCCGGATGTGGTCCGCGGGCCGTAGTTTGCCCACCCCGTCTTAGAACATAGGACAGAAAAATCAGACTTCAGCTACAGATCAAAATATACAATTAATACAGGGATATGTGGTTATTGTCACAAACTCTGTAAACTTATCAATTCTTTTTCGGCTTGGGAAGAGGAAGAGAAATACTATTATTATTTTGATTAATAACAGAATGCCCCATTGATGGGGCCCATATAAATGCAGAGGGCTTGTCTGCATGACTATTTAGTGTGTGGCAAGCTGGAGTGTAAACCTACAGCACTGTAGCCTGCCATGCACCATCTGGCTGTGTGGACCCTGCTACGGCGCACCAGCTGGTCTGCAGTGTACTTTGACCTCCTGCTCTTTGAAACAGCAATAGCAAAAGCAGGTGAGAGGTCAAGTGGGGGGATAAGGTTTAAAAATGATCCTTTGAGCATGTGTATTCATTATTTAAATAAGGGTGTTTGATAAGGCTTTCTATTAGAATGGCACATGTGTGTCTATGGGAATTCAGACCTGACTAAATGTTTACATCTTTCAATGCACAGGCACATTTTGAATTGGGCAAACTTCTATAGGGAAGTCCATAGGACATCTTCAGGTGCTAGTCAAGTTCTCATGCATTAAAAGTTAAGCGTTTGTTTGTCAGTCATGAGCTAGTTTCTTTCAAGAGCAGAGCGGTGGCTCAAGGCCTTGGAAGCTGGGGTAGGCACTGTCTGTTCAAAGAGAATTGACTCATATCTTGCACCAGTTTTTCTACTCCCCCCAGTCTGTAACAGTCTTTGGAGTTTTATATGTAGTAAGTGTGCCTGAAGCATGCACAGTGCTGTTGGTGAAGTGAGGTGTTCCTGGTGCAAAGCACTGACAATGTGCCCAATGCTTTGTAGCATGTAAGAGGGAAATTCTGAGAAGATTATCATAATAGAGCACCACCGAGGAATGAGTGTCAGAAGTGGAGGTAATAGTATCAAAATATAACCTATGTAAAGTGTTCTTTCCTTATACTCCCTCATAAGGAAAGAAATGAAACTCAGATACGCCTTTATTAAGAATAAATACATTAAAATAGATTGTTTTTAATAAACTTTTGAAATCCGAGAATTTCTAAATTACTGTTGCATAAAAAAAAGAAACAGTTTGAGAGTTTGAAAGCTCCTTGTTCTGTCTACCAAACCTCCCTTCTCATGTCACTCCAGACAGTAAAATAGTTACTTTCTACCATGTAGGTTCATAGATGACATGGTGCTGACTTGCTCTCCTTCTCATTAGAATGACAGCAACATTTCTAAGCATGCACGCTTGATATAGTCCTGCGTGGGTCCTGCCATTGTT
Organism: Platysternon megacephalum; assembly: GCA_003942145.1. Lineage (NCBI taxonomy): Eukaryota > Metazoa > Chordata > Testudines > Platysternidae > Platysternon > Platysternon megacephalum. Next base: position 126,219 of record QXTE01000419.1, read on the forward strand.
CTCTCGTTGAAGTCTGGAGTGCTGGTGGATGGTATGAATGCTGTGTGAGGGTTTCTACAGTTTAATCAAAAGTTCAGGAGTCTGCGGAAGAACCATCCAAATTTCCAAATAATATTCAAAGGCCCTAGTGCTCAAGGACTACAGTGTCAGAAATCATATGTACAGAGAGAGCACATCATCCTTGGTGACAGAAGGGTGAAGGGAGTTTCTGTGCCAAAAATCTTGGGGGAATTATTCTAAAAAATGGTGAGACTCTTCAACAGATGAGATTTCCAATTTTATAGGGTCTCCTAAACACATTTTCTCCAAGACTGCGCTCTGGCAGGAGGGCGCATGAGCAATTTCATAGTAGAGTGGAAGTGTCTTCCTCAGGAATCTTAAGGGTGGGTGGGGGTCAAAATCCATCTTGTAATGGATAGCTAGTTACAGTCTCAACAGAGCTTCATAATCTACTCCAGAAAGAGCATTAATCACATGGGGGGGACGGGGTGTGCAGAGAAATAGCCCAGGCCCCACATTCCCTGCTTGGGCCTCCAGATGGAGGAGGGTCCCACCACAATGGCCTCTTGGTGTCCTAGAAGGAAGCTCAGAAGCTCTTCGAGGGGAAGGAGCACCTGTGTATAGGTGATCATCTTTCTTTACTGTCTGGCTGTGCAGATGCCCGGGACTCCATTGCTAAAGTGGCATATGGCCGCGTGTTTGGTTGGATTGTCCGCAAAATCAACGAACTGCTGGCTGAGAATGTGGATCCTGAGGTGAAGCTGAGGGAGATTGGTGAGTCCCAACTATTTTGCTCCTGTCAGCCTCCTGAATGTACATGCCACTCGGGGCCGGATTAACTTTTTGTGGGCCCGGTGCCAAACATATTTGTGGCCCCCCTGGGGAATGATTGTAAAAGGGGCCAGGGGTAAAAGCACAGTGGGGCAGGAGCTAGGGTTGGTCTCTGAAGCAAGGGAGGGATCAAGGGTAAACTGCAAGCACAGAAGGGCTGGTGAGGGGGTGAACAGGATCCCCCCCGCCCCTGCCCACATAGAGCGGGTACCTACCTGGTTCTAGCCCATTCTCTTTGTCTCTCTCTGCACTGAGCTGCCCCTCCTCCAGTAGCAGCAGGACAGGTTCTCTTCCAGCCCTCTGGGGTGGGTGTTGGGAGTGGGAGGAGCGGAGGCTAATGTGGTTACTCCTATAACCGGACTTTTAGTTTCCAGTCAGCACTGCTAACCGGACACTCAGGTCCCGTTTTCTACTGGAGTTTCCAGTCTAAAACTGGGTACCTGGCAACAGGGCTGCCAGAAAAGCCTGAGGGGGGAGGAGAGGGGCAAGCAATCATTTTTAAAAGTAAGAGGGCTAAGCCTTAACGGGGGGGGCAAGTGGTGGGTGGGCTAGGGAGTGGAGAGGAATTAGTGGGCAGGGCCATGTCTGCTGTACTGCACAGGTAGGTTGGAGACTGTGGGGATCAGCTGACACAGTATCCCAGGGCCGGTGCAAGGATATTTTGCACCCTAGGTGAAACTTCCACTCCCCCCTCCTACACCCCCCCGGAGTATCGCTTATTATAAATTTTCAAAAATGAATGCAGTGGAGTCGCATCTTACGCGGGGGTTAGGTTGTAAGGTCAGCGCATAAGAGGAAAATCGCGTATAGTGACAATTACCATAAAGTACAGTAGACACCGTATACACTAGAACAGGGGTCCTCAACCTATGGCAAGCATGCCAAAGGTGGCATACGAGCTGACTTTTTTTTTTTTTTTTTTTTTAATGGCAGGCTGCGGGTCCCGGCCACCGCTGAGCCTGCTGCCGGCCTGGGGTTCCGTTCACTCAGCTGCCAGCTGGGGTCCCAGCCGCCAGCTCCGCTCAGCCCGCTCAGGGCTGGCAGCAGGCTGAGTGGGGCCAGCGGCTGGGACCTCAGCCCGCTGCCAGCCAGGGTCCCAGCCGGCGGCTCCGGTCAGCCTCCTGCCGGCCTGGGTGAATGGAACCCCAGGCCGGCAGCGGGCTGAGCGGGGCCGGCGGCCGGGATCCCGGCTGCCAGGAACTGGTGGATGGAATCCCAGACCGGCAGCGGGCTGAGCAGCTCAGCCCGCTGCCAGTCTGGGGTCCCGGCCACCGGCCCCTCTCAGCCCGCTGACGGTTTGGGGTTCCATTCACCCAGGCCGGCAGGAGGCTGAGCGGGGCCGGTGGCCGAGACCCTGGCTGGCAAGGGGCCAGCAGCCGGAACCCCAGATCATCAGCGGGCTGAGCAGCGCCGGCGGCCGGGACCCGAAACCGGCAGCGGGCTGAGCTGCTCAGCCCACTGCCGGTCTGGGGTTCCGTCTGCCGGCTCCTGCCAGCCAGGGTCCCAGCCGCCGGCCCCGTTCAGCCTGCTCAGCCCGCTGCCAGCCGGGGTCCCAGACGCCGGATCCGCTCAGCCTCCTGGCGGCCTGAGTGAACGGAACCCCAGGCCAGCAGGAGGCTGAGCGGGGCCGGCAGCTGGGACCCCGACTGACAAGGGGCCGGCAGACGGAACCCCAGACCGGCAGCGGGCTGAGCGGGGCTGGCGGCTGGGACCTCAGCCTGCTGCCAGCCAGGGTCCCAGCCACTGGCTCTGCTCAGCCTCCTGCTGGCCTGGGTGAACGGAACCCCAGGCTGGCAGACGGAACCCTGGGTGAACGGAACCCCAGACTGTTCACCGAGGCCGGCAGGAGGCTGAGCGGAGCCGGCTGGGACCCCAGGGGGCTGAGCGGGGCTGGCGCCCGGGACCCCGGCTGTCAGGAGCCGGCCTTGCTCAGCCCGCTGCCGGCTGAGTGAACGGAACCCCAGGTTGGCAGCAGGCTCAGCGGCGGCTGTGACCCTCAGCCTGCCATTTAAAAAAAAAAATTGGCTCGCGTGCCACCTTTGGCATGCATGCCGTAGGTTGAGGACCCCTGTTCTTGTGTATACTGTAATTTATGGTATTTTTCACTAAACGCGATTTTCCTCTTACGCGGTGACCCTAACCCCCGCGTAAGATGTGACTCCACTGTAGTGTAAAAAAATTTTTGGGGGCACCGCTTTTTGGCGCCCGCAAATCTTGGCGCCCTAGGCGGACGCCTAGTTCGCCTAGTGGTTACACCGGCCCTGACAGTATCCCCAGGCCAGGTGACGTGACCACCAGTGGTGGATTTAGAGTTAGTTGGGCCCCCCAGCCCTGTGCTCAGCTTCATTTTTGGGACTCCTCCTTGGGACCTAGCCAAGAAAAAGAACATTCTCTCTTATCTCCCCCACGCCCCCATTTTTCATTATTTTTTTTCTTCATCCTCCTCCTATAAGTAATAGCAAGTAAATGAAAATAAAGTCAGGTACCTTGATTGTTCTTGTAGTCTAACTTATTTTTCCACAGACCACTTGAAAATCACGGAGGGTCTCGACGGACCACTTAATGATCTTTTCAAATATTGTAAAAAAATTTAGGGGTGCGGGGTTTGGCCAGGAGCTAGGGCGAGGGAGGTTGGGGTGTGGAGCGCTTACCTGGGGCAGCTCCTGTTTGGTTCTCAGGGTGGGGGTGGAGATGTGGGGGGGTGCAGGAGTCAGGGCAGAGGGCTGGGTGTGTGTCAGGGGGGTGCAGGAGTCGGGGCTGGGGAGGTGTGGGAGGTGCAGGGGTCAGGGCTGGGTGTGTGTGTGTGTGAGGGCGGTGAGAGGGGGTGCAGGGGGCTGGGGAGGTGTGAGGGGGGATGCAGGAGTCAGGGCAGGGGGCTGGGGGTTCTGAGGAGGTGTGAGGGGAGTGCAGGGTCAGGGCTGGGTGTGTGTGAGGGGTGCAGGGGGCTGGCGGTGTGTGAGGGGGTGCAGGGGTCAGGGCAGGGGGCTGGGTGTGTGTGAGGGGGTCAGGGGTCAGGGTGGGAAGAGGGCTGGGGGTGTGGGCTGGGGTCGTGGGGGTGCTCACGCAGAGGGCTGGAGGGGGTATGCCCCAATTCCAGCCCCTTCTCCAAGGCCTCTCCTCCTCCTCCTCCTCCTCCTCCCCCTCCCCGGAGCATTGAGCGTGCTGCTTCCTCCTCCCTCCTGCCAACAGCTGATCAGCAGCAGGGGGAGGGGAGGGAACGTAGCACGCTGGGGGAAGAGGCGGGGGAGGAGCTTGGCTGCCGGTAGACGCTGCCCTGCTGCAGCAGCAGGAGCCCCAGCAGCCGGCAGCATCAAGCTTCTGCCCCCACAGGAGAGAGCAGGGGGCGGAGAAGAGCGGGCTGGGGCCCCTTTCGACTGTGGGCCCGGCGCCATGGTAAATCTGGTACTGGCCACAGTCAAAGGGGCAAAGCACCATGGGGGAAGAGGTGTCTCTAGGACTGAATACAGGCTTGTAATTCCAGGGAGATGGCGGCCTTGGGGAAGATTATTTTCACAGTGTTTCTGGGAGGCTCAATCTGAAGAGGAAGCTGTCTGCACCGATGTAATTCTGGGAGAGAATGCAGTCTTTGCAATAGGGCAGGGCTTGTGCTGGGGTTTGGATTGTTGCTGGGGGTCTCTCTAGAGTTCACTGGGATTTAGTTCTGGTATTGTTCTCTGTGAGGTGGGTCTCTGTGGGGTGGAGGGAGCTGGGGTGTATCTGGCTGCGGGGATGGGGTTGGTGTGAGGGGAATGAGACGGAGTGCAGGGGTGTCATGGCAGCCTGTGGAAGAGGCATAATGCGGGGGGGGTCCCACAAGGCCGAGTCTCTGAGGGGATGAGAGCTTGGTGTGAAGGCATGGGGCTTAGTGAGGGGGGGTCTTTAGCTGCCAAAGTAGGGGGCTTAGTTCAAGGAGTATTCAGCCACCGCATAGGTGAGTCTGCAGGGGTCTATGTTGAGGCTCATCTCCCTCCTTCCAGGGATCCTGGATATCTTTGGGTTTGAGAACTTTGTGGTGAATCGTTTTGAGCAGCTCTGCATAAACTTGGCCAATGAGCAGCTACAGCACTTCTTCAATTATGTGAGTTCCAGGTGTGACGTTTTCTGGCCTGGCAGGGGGCTCCGCAGGGTGTTGGGCGAGCCATGGGAGGGCAGAATGGTGACCTATCCTTGTACAGTAGCCCCCCCCGGGCTGGGGGAGCCCAGAGTGGTGATCCAGCCATGGGAGCAGAGTGGAGACCAGTAGCAGGGGCCTCCTCGTGCATGGGGGTTACCATTGGATGGTGGGCCTGGCACAGGGGGATTGCTCACAGCAGTGATCTTGTCTTGGGGAGGTATACGAGTGCTGAGGTGGTTTGAAGCTGTGACTCTGCCTTCCACGTAGCGTGTTGAGGGGAAGGATGCATGACTTGCTTGGCTGAAGGCTGTTGGTGCTGCTGGGAGCTCCAATTTTACTCTCTTCTGTGTCTCAGCATATTTTCCAACTGGAGCAGGCCGCGTACCAGGAGGAAGGGCTGCCCTGGGAAGCAATTACATTCAACAATAACAAACCCATTTTGGTGAGTGACCTAGACCTGGGTGAGGGAGAGACCCCTCTAGCTCCAGGCAGAGGCCCATGGGAGGGAGAGAAGGAGTGCTGTATCCAATGTTGGGAGGGTTAAGATCTGGGGAAAAGTTCCCTTGAAGGTGGGGGCAGAGAGTGTAGTGAGCAGACAGAGGGGAGATGGCCTCTCAGGAGAGGATGGACTGCCTCCACTCTCGTTAGGTAAGGGGCTCATCTCTTTTCCTTCTCCTGCTGCAGGACCTGTTCCTGGCCAAGCCGCTGGGGCTGCTGTCTCTCCTGGATGAGCAAAGTGCATTCCCTCAGGTATGGCAATTGTGACTAGAGTGGTACAGGGACAAGCTGTGGATCAGAGATGATGTGGGGGCTGGTGCAACAGATGTCTGAGGAGAATCATAGAAGATTAGGGTTGGGAGAGACCTCAGGAAGTCATCTAGTCCAACCCCCTGCTCAAAGCAGGACCAATCCTGTGTTCTAATTGAAATCAATATATTTGAAAATGTAGAAAAATATCCACAAATATTTAATACATTTCAGTTGGTAGTCTATTGTTTAACAGTGTGATTAAAACTGCGATTAATCGCAATTAATTTTTTTTTTAGTTAATTGCGTGAGTTAACGGCCATTAATCAACAGCCCTAATAAAAACTTACCAGGAAATTCCATATAAACACTCAAAAATCAGGAAATGGCCAACGTTAAGTTTTTCTGTATAACCTTAACGTTTGTGCATATGCATTACGTTTGTCTTTAGTTATGTGATCAGGTACTGTTGTTTATGTATGACCAGTATCTCATCCAGTAAACAAGGCAGGGTGCACTTATTCAGCAGTGGTGACAAAAAAAAATTATAAATAATTATACTTAAACATTAGTTAAAAACAAGTATTTCATATTTATAAGGAAAACAACTCATTCTTCAAGAACTTGGTTGTACATGCATTCCATGTGCCGAGACCAGAAGCTTTTCACTAGCAGTGTCCATTGGCTTATACATGCACCTGCCTACCCTCATGCGCCCTTCTGAGGGTATAAAAGGTGGCACCAGCCATCTGCCACTCCAATTCCTCCCCGTCCTTGGCCTGAGATGGAGTGAGCTGTATCGGTAGTCAGTTGAGATTTGGCTAATTATTTGGTTTTGTGTGTATTGTTATTTATAGATAAGTATATGTGTAACTGTTAGCTACAGTAGAAAGTAAGTGCAAAGGGGGATCATTTTTCAGGGCTTAACTCCCCCACTCATCTCCCTCCTGAAGAACAGGTTCCTAACGTGCCCAGGTCGCCTGGATTTAAAAACTGTGGTCTGCCTCAGACTGCTTCTTATGAAGGACGACCACGACACCTGCCTCTGCTCCTAGGACAGACTCTTAATACTTCTAACTGTGGTATCTGCTGCTTGTTGTTGCATAGGATGATGCAGTCCAGAGAGAGCTGGCTTAAAATGTTTCTAATGGACAGGTCCATGAAGGCAGACTGGGACTCAGGCTTGGGGGACCCTCTGTACACCAGCTGCAGGAGTTTAGGAGTGCTCCATCAAGCTCAGTGTTGATTGGCTCCAAGGCTCCTTCTTCCATCAATGGCAATGGCATCAATGGCATTGATTCCATATACAGTAGCAAGCAATTTCACTGTGTGTACAGAACTGGAATCCCCACTTCTTTAGGGGCAACCTCACGCAGAACCAAGACTTAAGTCAGCACAGGCTATCATGTGGTTTCCTCCACCAGTGCTGTCTGAGTCAAGCTAGATCACACTCCTCTCCGGTATTGATGGCACTGCCATTTGATTCAGAGGACTCATACCCATCTTCTGAATCCATTGCCAGCGGGATTATGTCACCGGAATACCCGCAGAAACCACGCTCACAAGAATCATAGAATATCAGGGTTGGAAGGGATCTCAGGAGGTCATCTAGTCCAACCCCCTGCTCAAAGCAGGACCTAATCCCAACTAAATCATCCCAGCCAGGATGTGAGTCCAGATAGTGTCTAGGCTGTTGTGAGCATTGCTACTTTCTCTCACTTAAGAACTGTCAAACACAGGGTATGTCACAGGGTGACTGGCCCCTTTACGAGGAAGCAGGGTCCAGTGCACCTGGACCAAAGACTTAAGGAGGCTCCTGAGCCCCATAAAGGGGGGGACAGATGCAGGTGGTTGTTGGTCAATTCCTGCAGACGCTGCAGGGAGTGAGAAGGCTCCTGCAGGGCCTTGAATCAACCCGTGGAGAACGCCAAACTCCAGGCAAGAGGCATTTGGGAAGAAGACAGACCCTCAGGGAGGAGGGTCTGGGACCAGCTGAAACTGGGATAAAGACTTCTTAACTTTGAGTTTTCTTTTGAATGACGTTATGCAGGACTTAATAAATTGGACTCCATAAGGACATTAAGTGACTAGATCTCTTCAGGAGATAATTGTATTAATCACTGAGCTCGCGGTTTAGGATTGTAAATTAGCAAGTACTCGTGACAAAATATGACTTTTTGTTTTTGTAAATTCACTGTAATTAATAATGAGGAGTCCGGTGGCACCTTAAAGACTAACAGATTTATTTGGGCATAAGCTTTTGTGGGTAAAAAACCCACTTCTTAGATGCATGGAGTGAAAATTACAGATACTGGCACATGAAGAGAAGGGAGTTAATTTACAAGTGGAGAACCAGTGTTGACAAGGCCAATTCAGTCAGGGTGGATGTGGTCCACTCCCAATAATTGATGAGGAGGTGTCAACACCAAGAGAGGGAAAATTGCTTTTGTAGTGCGCCAGCCGCTCCCAGTCCCTATTCAAGCCCAAATTAATGGTGTGAAGTTTGCAAATGAATTGTAGCTCTGCAGTTTCTCTTTGAAGTCTGTTTTTGAAGTTTTTTTGTTGAAGGATGGCTACTTTTAAATCTGTTGTTGAATGTCCAGGAAGATTGGAGTGTTCTCCTACTGGCTTTTGTATGTTACCGTTCCTGATGTCTGATTTGTGTCCATTTATTCTTCTACGTAGAGACTGTCCAGTTTGGCCAATGTACTTGGCAGAGGGTCATTGCTGGCACCTGATGGCATATATCACATTAGTAGATGTGCAGGTGAATGAGCCCCTGATGGTGTGGCTGATGTGGTTGGGTCCCATGATGGTGTCACTAGAGTAGATATGGGGAAAGAGTAGGCAACGGGGTTTGTTACAGTTTAGTGTTTCTGTGGTGTGGTGTGCGTAGTTGCTGGTGAGTATTTGCTTCAGGTTGGGGGCTCTCGGTAAGCGAGGACTGGCCTGCCTCCCAAGGTCTGTGAGAGTGAGGGATCATTTTCCAGGATAGGTTGTAGATCGTTGATGATGTGCTGGAGAGGTTTTAGCTGGGGGCTGTATGTGATGGCCAGTGGTGTTCTCTTATTTTCCTTGTTGGGCCTGTCCTGTAGTAAGTGACTTCTGGGTACCCGTCTTGCTCTGTCAATCTGTTTCCTCTCTTCCCCAGGTATTGTAGTTTTAAGAATGCTTGATAAAGATCTTGTAGGTGTTTGTCTCTGTCTGAGGGATTGGAGCAAATGCGGTTGTATCTTAGGGCTTGGCTGTAGACAATGGATCATGTGATGTGTCCTGGATGGAAGCTGGAGGCATGTAGGTAAGTATTGCGGCCAGTAGGTTTCCGGTATAGGGTGGTGTTTATCTGACCATCGCTTATTTGCACTGTAGTGTCCAGGAAGTGGATCTCTTGTGTGGATTGGTCCAGGCTGAAGTTCTCCACTGATAAGGTAACTCCTTTCTCTTCATGCCAGTATATCTATGCCTGTATCTGTAATTTTCACTCCATGCATCTGAAGAAGTGAGGTTTTTTACCCACAAAAGCTTATGCCCAAATAAATCTGTTAGTCTGTAAGGTGCCACCGGACTCCTCGTTGTTTTTGTGGATACAGACTAACATGGCTACCCCTCTGATACTTAGTGAATTTACAGGCATATTTCCCCAGGACTGCAGACAGCAGTTTTAGTCTGTAATTGACAAAGGACAGTTGCAGGCTAGGTCATCATTCCAAGCAGCTCTGGATGGGGCAGGCACTGCCTCTTGCTCTCTGGCAACTGCTGTTGCCATGAGATGGTCATCATGGCTCCATTCATTGGGTTTCCTGAAAAGTGCGGGCAACGGTTGAAGTTCTACCATTTGAAGGCTGCCTGTTCAGTGAGAGGACAGATGAGTCACCGTACACACTTAACAACTCTAGAACCACACTTTGTTCTCTCAGCATAAATACTCTGCCACCAAAGAGGAAAGATACTAGGGCTCAATTCTGCCACAGGCAAAAGCCCAGGGCCAGCTCCAGGCACCAGCTAAGGAAGCAGGTGCTTGGGGCGGGCCAATACAAAGGGGCGGTACTCCGTCCGCTATTGGGGCGGCACGGCCGGGTCTTCGGCGGGAATTCGGCGGCGGGTCCCTCAGTCGCTCTCTTTCTCTTTGAGCTGCCGCCGAAGAGGAAGAGAGGGAGTGAAGGACCCGCCGCCGAACTGCCGCCGAAGAATGGAGCGGCATGATTGCGCTGCTGCCGAAGTGCCGCCGATCGCCTTTTTTTTTTTTTTTTTTTTTTTCCCCGCCTCTTGGGGCGGCAGAAAACCTGGAGCCGGCCCTGCAAAAACCTACCTCTCTGCCATCCTTTTATCATCAGCATGCAGATGATGTGACAAAGGGTGCAAAAGCAAAAACCAAATGCACCATTGTCATTTTCATCCCAGTCAGCACCATCATCAAAGCAAACATGTTGACAGTTCTGTTGTATTAATTTCAAGGATCAAAAGCATTCAAGGTGATTTCACTGTCTAACATAAAAACAGTGATACAAAGAAGTGCAGATTTTTTTTCCTACATAGACCTTACTTTACTCAATTTCTTGGCAAACACCCAAAAGCATTGATTCTAAAGTTTATTAATCAAACACAAGAAAGAACAAGAAATTAAAACAAGCATTTATATTGTAACTGAAATTCAGTGATAATGCAAAACAAACTTAATCAAAACCTTTAAAGTCTCTCTCTCCTTTGGGAGGCAAAATATCAGTCTTATTTTCAAAATAACCTTTCTTTGAAAAGGAAAGGGTTAATTTTACTTTCAGTCCTGGTGTGTAAAGGGTAGTTATGTCTCCTGTTTCTAACAGACAGGCTGACACAAGGTGGAGGAGAGAGAAGATAGAAAAGGTGGGGGAAATATGGTTTTTCTTGGTGTTCTTGGAACACTGGATGTCTGGTCAGTCACGAATGGATGCTTTGGCTGGCAGATTGACCACAGCACCTGTTGCTTGGACCCTGGTTCACTTTCTGGTCAGGGACATCATCTGTTTGGGTCTTTTCTCCTTAGACAGGGATGGGTTATGGTCATCTCATGTCTCTATGCTGATGCAATGCATTTGATTTCAGGATCTGATGAAAAGCAGAAAGAAAGATATAGGGTAAGAGAAAGAAACACAACAGGGAAGGGAGGCAAAAAAAGATCTTAAGTGTCTCTGCGATGCTGGCAATTAGGTATCCCAACATATGGGCAGAGGACTGGATGTCATGATGATTTTCAGCACACTCAGGTGAGAATCAAGTTCCTTAAACAAGAGCAAGGCTAGCCAGCCTTCCTCTTGGAAGAAAGTCTTTTCGTCTGGTCTGCTCCTATCTTAGGGTTAGGGAAAACGAGACCAGACGAGCTGGGATACAAGGTGAGACGGGAGATGAGAGAGACGGTGATTTTTTCAAAGTCTCTTTTTAAGAAACCCTAAAGGGGGAAAAGTGGACAGTACAGTTCATTCCCCTTGTTAATTTGTTCACTAGTTAGGCCTAATATCTGTCATACCAATTCTGGTCTATTAGCTTCTGGTTCCACTTCTGTTTTTACCAAGCATAATTTCAACAGTCCTTGGATTATATCAGCGTGGCCTTTGAATCGTATCACTTTCTGTTTGGACTAATCCAGCTTCTTTGTCTGGTTCTCTTGCACTTGTTTTCAATATTCATTTATTGAAAACAACTCAACCTATTTTTCACATAGGCAATTTCCAAGTCGGCAAAAAATACAGGTTATTGTAACATTTTATGAACTTTCACTCACTTCTTACATTTGATCTTACGATAAGGGGACGTTTTGTAGGTCAGACAGTCACAACAGGACCCTTGAGACCTGCAGACCAATTTCTCCATCAAATCCAACATTCCTTTCTGGCCTTTCTACCTCCATTTGGAGATTGCCTCAACCAAAGTGAGAATCTATAACAATGGACAAATTGGTGTTGGAAATAATCTCTTCAGGATCCCCTAAGCATTTTTGTTCTACCCCTATCCCCCACCGAGCTACCCTATCTTTTTTCAGGGACCCTTTTCACAAGAGGATGCTCACTGAAGAGGTGGGATCCCTCCTCCAGCTAGGAGCCAAAGAACCAGTACCTCCTCAGCACATAGGGAAGGGTTTCTACTCAAAGATATTTCCTCATCCCTGAAAAGAAAGGAGGATGGAGGCCTTTTCTGCACCTCAGACTACTGAACACTTACATTAGATGTCTGAGATAATAGTCACTTTATCCCTGATAATCCAATCTCTGGATCAAGACTATTGGGTTACAGCACTCAACCTCAAGGACACTTTTATTTTCATTTACACATTCTCAGGAACATTCTGTATTCCAAGTGGTTCATCATCAATATGAACTGCTACCAATACAGAGTGTTCCCGTTCAGCCTTTTGACTGCAACAAGAGTATTTACAAAAGTGCTGGGTGTAGTGGCAATCTATCTACAATGTCAAGGTGTATAACCAGTCATCAAGGTAAGGAAATATTGAATCAAAAGTTGAACATACCAGTCAGTGCAAGAGTCCACATGCACCCTGAAGCTCTTATTCCAACACCTCGGCCTAAACACCGAAAAGGCCACTTTAACCCTATGGACTATAGGAATTATTGTGGCAAGATTGGAGCCCACCACAGAGTGAACATACTCCCTTCTCGAGAGATTCCAAATTACACACAGCTTGATCTGTCACCTCCAGCACCCCCTCAGACATATGTGCAATCTTGCTTTGTTTGCTTGGAACACATGGCATCATCCACACATGTAACCCTGTTTGTTAGACTCATCTACACTGCATTCAGGCGTGGCTCAAGCAAGTGTACGTACCGGGCCAACACAGTGTAGACATGTTGATCACGGTACCTTGGTGAATTCTCCAGTCACCGAACTGGTGGAAGGAGGAGCAGAACATTTGTGTGGGAATCCTTAACCCCCTTCTTTTCCAGTAAAAAAGACATTTCTGTTGGGATGAGAAGCCCATATAAAGGGCTATGTAGCTCAGGGCACTTCGTCCCCACCGAGATACTATGCTACATTATCAACATGCTAGAACTGAAAGTGGTGTATGAAGCATGAAAATGCTGCTTGCTACTGATCTAGAATCAGCACATTCAGATTGTCAGACAATATGAAAGCTGTCTGCTATATCAACAAGCAGGGCAAAGCAAGATCCTCTCACTTGGGCACAGAAGCAACAACCTCTGGAACTGGCTCATTCACCATCACATCACACTGTCTGTGGTTCACCTACAGGGGAACAAAACATGTTAGCTGATAGGCTTAGCAGGCATTTTTCCAGGGACCATGAGTGGGAACTACAAAACCAGGTGAAACAGACTGTATTCTTTCATTGGGGTCTTCTGTTCAGGGATCTGTCTCCATCAAGCAAAAACAGGGATTGTCAGAGATCCTGCTCCAGGGATGCTTGAGGCCCAAATTCGACCGGAGGCATTCCTGCTTCAATGATTGGAGCATCTGATGTACACATTTCTTCCAATTCCCCAGCTGCTGAAAATGCTGGCAAAGATCAGGCAGGGCAAGGCAAAAGTCATCCTGGTGATACCAATATGGTCAAGGCAAGTCTGGTTCCCTGTGTTACTCCAGCAGTCCACTCATTCTCACCTCTGCATCCCATTGTCAGCTGACCTACTTACTCAGGACAGAAGCACACCGTCCCAGCCCAGCATTTCTTTATCTATCAGTAATGCTGGGACTAGAGTGATAGTGGGAGAATGTCAAAAAATATCAATGTAGATGCTAAGCATACAAAGTGAACAAACCAGACACAAAGAAATAGCATTTTCACTGATAATCCTATAGCATCTTGCCTGATACTTGAAGTAACAGCAAGTGAAACATTTCCTTACTGAAGAGTGGTACATTTTTATGCTGATGATTTTTCATTTACTTTTAGCATTGTTAGATTACATTCCCCAAATCTGTGAAGCTAGTTCTCTGTGAAGTCATGTTGGCTGCTGCTGCTCTTTGCATTTTTTTTCCCCAAAGGATCTACAGCCTGAGCACTTTAAGGAGTTTTAGGATTCTCCAGCTGACCTGGTAGATTTTTATTCTTCCTCGCAATGTACCAGGCCTATTAGATTTTTATTTTATTTTTTAGTTCCCCCAAATTTGCTTTAGCTCTTGATCCTACAGATATGCACAAGTAGCCCACTTGATTTCAATGGGACTACTCACATGTGTAAAGTTAAATATGTGTATAAGTGTTTGCAGAATCAGGGCCTTTGCCTATTTTGTCATGCCATTTAGAGTTCAAAGATCTGTAAGTAAGAGAGGAACATTAGATCATAGAAGATTAGGGTTGGAAGAGACCTCAGGAGGTCATCTAGTCCAACACCCCTGCTCAAAGCAGGACCAACCCCAACTAAATTCATCCCAGCCAGGGCTTTGTCAAGCCAGGCCTTAAAAACCTCTAAGGATGAAGATTCCACCATTCATATAGTCTCACTTTGGAATACTGCAGCTGTTCCTGGGATACAGAGTCATCTCTGTTCAACACATAATAGACAAACTGAAGGGACCTGCTGCATAACACAGGCCACAATTTCACCCAGTAACTCCTTCACTGAGCTCAGTAACCTGTGACAGAGATTGAACGGATCTTTTAGGAAGAGACTCACCCAATCTTGATTTAAAGACTTCAGTTGATGGGGAATACAATGCATCCCTTGGTTCAAATGTGGGTGGATGTCAATCTGGGAAGCTGGTGGGTGGATTTACAGTATGGGGATTTGTAGAAAGGCTAAGAAGCAGTTGGTAGGGGGAGTCGCTGCATAGACAAGAATTCTCTTCATCACTGTCTCAGCTGTTAGGGTGGCTTTTATTATATTTGTATTGTATTGAAATGTGTTTCTAGTCAGTTGTAGATCCCTGCCCAGTGTCTTGGTGGGAATGGAGATGCTGTATAAATAATAACTATTAATTTCTCATTTTGTGGGGTTTTACTATGAAATCTCTTGTGTTGCAGGCGACTGATAAAACCTTTGTGGATAAACTGAACAGCACCTTCAAGGGGAACTCACACTTCCAGCCATGTAGAGGCCACGTGCTAGGGTTCAGCATCATTCACTATGCAGGGAAGGTAAGTACTGTTTAGGGTACAGACTGGCACTCTGTCTCATGTAGGTGAAAGAGATGATGTGTGCTTCAGGGCCCGTGGGGGTATGGGTGGGAGAGATGTGCTCCCTGGGGGCCACTTCTTAGGTGAGGTGGGGCTCTCTAGAAGGTATCCTATTTAACATTATCATCAATGACCTGGAAGAAAACATAAAATTATTGCTAATAAAGTCTTCAGATGAACCATTAATTGGGGGAGTAGTAAATAATGAAGAGGACAGGTCACTGATTCAGAGTGATCTCGGTCGCTTGGTAAACTGGGGGCAGGTAAACAATATGAGTTTTAATATAGCTAAATATAAATGTATACATCTAGGAACAAAGAATCTAGGCCCTACTTAGGCCTTGTCTACACTACAAAGTTTTGTCAGCAAAAGGTATACGACTTTAAAACCGCTGTTGCATGTCCACACTAGCTCCTTGTGTCGGCAGAGTGCATCCTCACTAACAGCTCTTGCATCGACACAAAGAGCAATGCACTGGTAGCTATCCCACTGTGCAATTGGCTGCAGGGTGCTTTGGGAAGGGTTTGCAGTGCTTCCTGGGGCAGGTACAGCATCACATGATGAAGGTTTCTCAATCCCATCGTTCCAGGGGCATCCTAGTATATTGTCAGTTGCTTTTTCAACTGAAGTGTGTGGGGGGAGGGAGAGGAGAGTGGTGTATATGGGGCGGGGGAGACAGCAGGCTGACTGACCTATCCTGAGGCAGCCCCTGGCTCTGCTCGGCACAGCAGTCTCTCCGGAAACAGTCCGCTCTGCCTTCCTGCCTATGGTTCTGTGATTCCCTCCGAGTTCTCCCACAGCCTCCTCAGCTGCCAGGAGCAGAATCCTGAGAAGCTCTGTGAGCTCTCCCTGCTGAGGAATGTCAAAGCAGCACAGCAGTCCCTTCCCCCGCCACTCTCCGCAGCAGCAGTCTGCCTGCGGCTGTGTTCCTAGTGCAGAGCAGAACAAGAGCATTCCACGTTAATGATTTGCTTTTTGTTCCCCAAAACGAAGCAGTACCTCAGCTGTCAGATACTTCCCGGAGCGCATGCCTGCAGGGCAGCAGAGATCAAAACAGTAAGCAGAGCAGTCACGGCAGGCATTGTGGGATACTGGTGGAAGCCAGTTATGTCAACAGAACAAACAGCAGTGTCTACACTGGTGTTTTGTCACTTTAACTTTTGCTGCAAACAGCTTTATGCCTCTCGTCGAGGTGGTTTTATTTTGTCGGCAAAACAGCAGAGTTTTGCCATCAAAAGTAGCTTTGTAGTGTGTACACCTCCCCTGTTTGGTCGGCAAAAGGCAGCTTTTGCTGACAAAACTTTGTAGTGTAGACAAGGCCTTAGAGTCCCATATCCTGTATACTGGGAAGCAGTGACTCTGAAAAAGATTTGAGAGTAATGGTGGATAATCAGTTGAACGCAAACTCCTAATGTGACGCTGTGGCCAGAAAGGCTAGTGCGATACTGGGATGCATAAACAAGAGAACTTCGAGGTTATTTTACCTCTCTCTTTGGCACTGGTGCAATGGCTGCTGGAATCCTGTGTCCAGTTCTGGTGCCCATAATTCAAGAAGGATGTTGATAAATTGGAGAGGATTCAGAGAAGAGCCACGAGAATGATTAAAGGATTTAGAAACCCTGCCTTATAGTGATAGACTCAAGGAACTCAATTTATTTAGCTTAACAAAGAGAAGATTAGGGTGTGACTTGATTAGAGTCTAAGTACCCATTTGGGGAACAAATATTTAATAATGAGCTCTTCAGTCTAGCAGAGAAAGGTCTAAGATGATCTAGTGGCTGAAAGTTGAAGCTAGACAAATTCAGACTGGAAATGAGGCATGAATTTTTAACAGTAATAGTAATTAACCACTGGAACAATTTACTAAGGGTTGTGGTGGATTTTCCATCACTGACAATTTTAAAATCAAGGTTGGATGATTTTCTAAAAGATCTGCTCTAGGAATTATTTTGAGGAAGTTCCATGTCCTGTGCTACACCGGTCAGACTAGATTATCACAGTGGTCCCTTCTGGCTTTAGAATCTATGAATCTGTGGGAGGGCACGTAGTCCCTGGGGAAGGTGGGGCTTCCCCTGGAAGCTGTGGAATTTCTCCGTATTTGCAATGTACCCATCACCATGGTACAGTAGAACCCCGTTTATCCGAGCCTCCATTATCCAGCTCTCCGTATTAACCAAACAACCAGAGCGCACACAGGATAGCATACATGAACTGTTACTTCTAGTAAAGAGTACAGTACCCATTTTTAAAAATGCAGAAATGATAAACTCAAGCAACTCCAAAATAATAGTGTTGCTGTTGCAACTTAAAATGATCATTCTGCATTTTTAAAAACTGGTACTCTTTACTAGAAGTAACTGTTCATGTACGCTGAAAATAAAAAAGGGGTGTGTGTTTTAATGCTTCTCTGGGAGGGGTCAGATAGTTTAAAAGCAACTCCGTATCTTAAAATAATGGATAGAAAGCTCTTTGCCCATTCTCCAGATTATCCAAATTTTTGATTATCCGATCTGGACCTAGTCCCAATTAGATCAGATAATTGGGGTTCTGCTGTATGTGAGCTCCTGTCTCAGGCTATTGCTTTGCCGATTCCCTTCTAAGGTGTATATACTCTGCATTCTTTGTAGGGCATTGGTGGAGAAACCTAGGGGCCTTATGTCCAGGAGCCCGGAATACCAGAATCACTGCTGTATTTCCAAACATTAACAAGGCCAATGGGAGCAGCTAGGTGCTCAGCATTTTGAAAATTGGGCCATTTATTTCAATGCTTAAATATAGACTGAGGAGCCTAATTTAGGACAGATGAACACATACTGTTAGGATATAGATATTCAAGCCTGTCTGTAAAGGCCTATACTTTAAGAATTTAGGTATATGTTTATTATTTAGCTAGTTATAAAGGTATAAAAGAGAGAATCTGTGTAAGGGCCTTCTCTCACTGTGACAGTCTGAGGCCCTGTTTAGTCATAAGGCAATCGGGGGCTGTTAGGAAGGTGATCCGATCTATCACCTCCAGAGAAAGGGAAAAGCCTAGAAGATGTAAAAGGAAATTTAGTTTAATAGTTTTCTGTCTGGTAAGAACTCACTTATCAATAGACACAGCTGGGAAACCCTTATGTCTTTATAGATGTAGTTGTGAAATCCTCACTTCTGTATTGTTTTGTATGTTTATTTGCATGGTCTCTGTCTGGTTCTGTGATTGTTTCTGTCTGCTGTATAATTAATTTTGCTGGGTGTAAACTAATTAAGGTGGTGGGATATAATTGGTTAGCTAATCATGTTACAATACGTTAGGATTGGTTAGGTAAATTTCAGTAGAATGATTGGTTAAGGTATAGCTGTAAATATTACTATATAAATTAGGGGCAAACAGGAAGTAAGTTGGGATGAAAATAAGGAAAAAGGAACTTGGATTTAAGCTTGCTGAAAGTTCACCCCAATAAACATCAAATTGTTTGCACCTTCGGACTTCATGTATTGTTGCTCTCTGTTCATGCGAGAAGGACCAGGGAAGTGGAAGAGTGAAGGAATAAGCTCTCTAACACATATTTCCCCTGGATCGATAATCATGGCCATAATGTATTAAACAGCTCATTTACATGGAAGTGAATTTTGTAACAAGGGAAGACACAGTTCTGGTTACTAATGTTCTGTGATTTAATACTTTGATTCAGTATTTGTTCAGGGGGTTACCCTCTAAGACATTCATTATTAAAATACTTAACATCTAATTAAAGGAGAAGAGAGAATGGGAGGCTGAAGGTAGGAAATGAGGGGCGTGGGAGAATGGAGGGAACAGAGCACAGTGGAGTGGATAACAACATAATGGAACGAAGGGGAGAGAATAGAGAGAGAAAGAAAATGGAATAAAATGCGAGAGGAAGGCAAAGCAAGAAAAAATTAATATCTTCGAGTTATGCTGCCAGCCATGCACCATCATTGTAGTGTCTGGGTATTATTTGTATTTCATTCATGGCATTTAGTCAAAATGCATCCATGGGACGAGGATACAAAAGTAAATGCAAAATAGTAGTTGTGTTGGACCCTTCCGGGATGAATTGATTTTAATCAAGGTGATTTAAATCATCAATTTAAATAATGATTTAAATCACCAAGTGGAAAGCCTCTATTTTAGTGTTTTTCAAAGTTTTTGTGCTGGTGACCCCATTTGGACTTAAAATAAAATCGTGACCTCCCCACTAGAAAAAAATTGCCCCCCTCCCCCTCTTCAGCATCACCGTCTGTGGGGCTCCCGGCTGGGGCTCCGGGCCCCCTGCCATCTGTGGGGCTCCCAGCTGGGACTCTGGACCCTCTGTGGGACTTTCTGCCCTGGCGACCCCATCAAAATGGAGTTGCGACCCACTTTGGGGTCACAGCCCGTAGTTTGAGATCCACTGTTATATTTGATTCATCAATTTCAATCAGCTTTTTTATTTGTACTTCAGTTATTTTCTAAAGAAAGGTTAATTCTCATTTGCTGATATAACCATTAAAAATATGTTGATTTACAACTAAATAGAGCCTTTACTCTAGACTTGGTACATCTTTTTGCTACTTAGGAGAATACACTATTTATTTAAGCAATTATAATGCTTAATATTTTCAGATTCTTATTAATCGTACATTTTAGTATGTTAGAAAATAGCGAATGAGATGTTGCTTATTTACTAGATAAATCATGAGCAAAAAGTAAATTATGTCAAGCTGCATCAGTGGGAGCTGTGTGGGAGATGGAATTTAAACACCAAACATCCTATGAAGTTTATTTGTATTAAACAAAGCAACCTTAAATGTTTTGGATACATAAACTTCTCTTATCAAAACATCTTCTATATTTACACCTAAATTATAATAAGTTTAGGCCTTAACATATTTTGTATTAAATTCAGATTTCATTCTAAACAGGTTCATTTTTAAAAAGAAAAACTTGCTATAATTTAAATAAGAATAAAAAAAATCCAACATAAATACAAAAAAATTCATGTTTAAAAAACAAAACACATTGATTTTTATCCATCCTAGACTCTTCCGTGCTGCCAGCGTGGCTCTTAGTGGAGCCCAAAGTGTATGGCACCGTGCTTGGGTTGGGTTGGCAAATTGCTTCCCTTGCTCTGCTTCTCTCCCCAGGTTCAGTATGCTTCCAGTGGCCTCCTAGAGAAGAACAGAGACACTTTGCCAGCAAATATCCGGGGTCTCTTCATCAACAGTGTCACCCCATTACTGAGTGTGCTGTTCACAGGTCAGTCCCCCTGTTGCCATGGGTGCCCGGTGAGTAATGTTACCAATGATCCCTGAGTTCATGGACTGTGCTTAGGGGAGAGAATCAATCACTGCTGTAAGAGCTGTGCACTGGCTCCCTGGGGGGCCCTGCCTGGGACACAGACATCTGCTTAATATTGGACTACGTCCCCTTCACTGTTCCTCCAGCCCTGGGTGTCTGTCTTAGACTGAGTAACTGAATGTTTGTGCACCACACTGATCACAGCTATCCAGATGCAAAGTGTTATCCCAGCCCCCCCCATGGCAAAAACATAAGTGCAGCAGCCAAGCTTGTGCTGCCCTTAGTGCACCCACTCACCCGTGCTCTGCCAGGGCCTACAGTTCCAGGAGGGTTTTGTGGAGGCTCCAGCATCAGTGCTCTTAGGTAAGCAGGCTTCCCTCTCATGGTCTGGGAGCCATGACTAAGTCTGTCAGCAAACTATAGAGCCAGCTGAGCAGTTAGGCCCCAGTTTATTGGAGGGGGAGGATAAAAGCAAATCCACCCCCCGACACGTTACTCCTGAGGAAATTCTGCAATAAAAAATTAAAAATTCTGTGCACAATATTTTAAAATGCTGCAAAATTCTGTATATTTTATTTGTCAAAATAACACAATATAATCATACCAGTTTCAATTATTTTTGGTCATTTATTTCAAAATACCTGTCTGCAAGTATGTCTGTAACAATACAGACAGCAACAAAGATTCAGGAAATGTTTTTTGACAAATAGATTCCTTACTAGGCATATTAATACAGAACTCTGAGTAATAATTCATTTAAATGACAGTACAGAACCGTATTTCCCACACCCCTCAGAAGCAGTGCAAAGACTTGGGGGAGTCAGAGGTAACGGAGGAGTTGAGGGAGAGAGAAGTAAATTGCTGGGAAGGAGCCTGGGTGTGAACTTGAAGGGTTGTTTGGGTATGGGTGGGGAAAGTATGGAACAGGTTTTTTTGGGGGGCAGGGAGGGATTGTTAGGGAGCTTCCCCCATGCAGACCCTGGCTGACCTCTAGCCTCTCCCATTCAGTCAGGCACATCTGCCCCTGTCTCCATGTGTTCCTGCACCCCCTCCCCCTGTCCGGATGTGTGTCTGGGCAGCAACCCCCCTATCCCCATGTGGCTCTGTCCCCCCTCCCCATGTCCCCATGTGTCTCTGTACACCCACTCAGCCACCCTCTGTAGCTCTGCACCCTGTCCCCCATCGCCATGTGGCCCTGCACCACCCTCCTATGGCCCTGCGCCTCCAGTCCCATTCAGCCCCTGCCCCAGTCTGTCCTCCCCCACTAACCCTTGTGAGTACCTGTCTGACCCCACACAGCATCCCACGCTGTCTGTCTCCCTATAGCCCTTTCTCCTGACCTGGCCTGACAGGCGCCGCGAAGAAAGCAGGCTTTCTTTTTTCCTGGCCAGGAGCTGCTGCTGTGTTCTTGTGCCACAGCGTCCTGTCGTGGGCAAAAGGCAGAACTGCAGCAATATTTCAGCAGAAGCCTTTTTCTGTGCAAGAAAATAATAATGTGTGGCTCATTAATTATGCACGCAATAGCGCAGAATTCTCCCAGGAGTAACACATACTTGTGGTAGTGGAAGCATCCCTCAAAGGCCATCCTGTAGATGGTGGAAGTGTCTACCAGGGTCTGGCTACTTGGAGGTCTTGTTTAGGTCTGAAGAAAAGACTGCCTCCTTTATGTTTCTCCTGCACAGGTAATGACCACCTCAGCCCCAAGATCTGGCATGACCTGTTCTTTGTAAAAACTGCTTGTAGTCAGATGCTCCTCTCCAAGTGGTAACGCGTGATTAATGAGCACCTTTCAGCTTAAGGCGAATGTTTATCTTTTCAGTATTGAGGGCTGTGTGGTGTCTGTAAAGGAGATGTGGCCTTGGCCACTTTGTCATTTTCATTATGTCTGGAAAGCTGGACAAGTTTTATCAATTCCAAGAATCAGCCATTTCTTCACCCTCTTGCCATAGATCAAATAGCCCATGTCCCAGGGGCCAGTGCAGGATTGTCCCCTATTGTACATTCACCAGTGTTAATTTTCAAAGAGAAGCAATGGGGCCTCCATTTCCCTGGAGAGACTGTTTCTTCCATGAAGGCCATATCCCCTTTTGCATCTCACTCTAGGGGAGCTTTCCTGATTTCCAGCCTGTATCTAATTTTAATTAACATTAGGGCTGTCAATTAATCGCAGTTAACTCACATGTTTTTATTAGGGCTGTCAATCACAGTTAACTCACACAATTAACTCAAAACAATTAATTGTGATAAAAAAAGATTAATTGCAGTTTTAATCGCACTGTTAAACAATAGAATACCAATTGAAATTTGCACTGTAAAAATGATAAACAAAAGAAATAGTATTTTTCAATTTATCTCATACAAGTACTGTAATACAATCTCTTTATCGTGAAAATGCAACTTACAAATGTAGATTTTTTTGTTGTTCAGAGAATCATAGAATATCAGGGTTGGAAGGGACCTCAGGAGGTCATCTAGTCCAACCCCCTGCTCAAAGCAGGACCAATCCCCAACTAAATCATCCCAGCCAGGGCTTTGTCAAGCATGACCTTAAAAATCTCTAAGGAAGGAGATTCCACCACCTCCCTAGGTAACCCATTCGAGTGCTTACTCAAAAAACAAAACAATGTAAAATGTTAGAGCCTACAAGTCCACTCAGTCCTACTTCTTGTTTAGCCAATCGCTAAGACAAAAAAGCTTGTTTACATTCACAGGAGATAATGCTGCTGGCTCTTATTTACAATGTCACCTGACATTGAGAACAGGCGTTCGCATGGCACTTTTGTAGCCAGCATTGCAAGGTATTTATGTGCCAGATACACTAAACATTTATATGCCTGTGATGGAGCAGGGAGCGGGGTGGATTTGACCTGGGAATGTTGCAGGGGAGTTACATTGAGGATGGGGAATTTCCCTTGAGGGAAGCTACCTGAGCTGTAACCTGAGCCAGGAGTGGGGTTGGAAGAAGTGACACCTTCTGGCCGGGAGACTGAACAAAGGAGAGGAGGAGCAGGGGGAGGGGGGAGACCGGTTGGAGGAGTTTTTAGTTTCAGTTTTGGGCTGGGTGGTGAAACGCAGGGAACCCCAAGCTGGGGGCTAAGTTCCCTAAACCCCCCAGAAGGACTTGATTGAGGGGTTCTGGTTGTACCTACAAACTCTGCTTGGGACTGTCATCTAATAAACCTTCCGTTTTACTGGCTGGCCGAGAGTCATGGTGAATCCCAGGAAGAGCACCCAGGCCTGTGAGTGGCCAGCAGGAAGATGTATGCCAAGTGGCTTAAGAGCGACCTGGTGGAGCGGGGCAAGCAGAGGGGGCTGCGCAGTGGGAGGCTCACCAAAGAACAGCGCATTGCCCAGCTGGCGGAGGGAGATCGCTTGAATGAACTGATTCCTGTCTCTGAGGGAAGCAGCCTGGCAGATGTAGTGCAGGCACCAGTGTCTGTCCCAGCTGGGAGTGGTCAGCTGGCTGCTGAGGGCTTCCCGAGACCCCTCCTTCCTATGCCTAGGGGAAGGGTGGGGAGGAGCCCAGCAAATACCGAGGGCACCGTGACCCCCCCCCGGCCAGCAGGGGATCCTCCCGGCGACGCTCAGCATCCGTGGAGCGGGAGCGGCTGGATTGTGAGAAAGAGCTAAAACTGAGAGAGCTGGCAGATCGTGAAAAACAGAGACAGCATGAAGAGAGACAGAGGCAGCATGAACTGGAGGAGCGAGCAGAACGGGAAAAGCAGCGGCAGCATGAACTGGAGCTGACTAGACTGAGGAGCAGCAAGGCCCCGGCTGCGGTGAGTGAGGGGGGACCCAGGACTGTGCGGAGCTTTGATAAGTGCATCCTGGCCCAGCGTAAGGAGGGGGAGGACATGGATGACTTCCTGGATGCCTTCGAGACGGCCTGCGAGCTGCACCAGGTTGATCCTGTGGACAGACTCCGGGTTCTCACCCCCTTACTGGACCCCAAAGCCATGGCATTGTACCGCCAACTGGAAGGGGTGGAGAAAGGGGACTACAAACTATTCAAAAGGGCCCTGCTACGTGAGTTTGGGCTGACTCCTGAGATGTACACTTCAATCTGTGACAATTCCTCAGATTTGTCACCTACAAAGGACGACTCAGGTTTGGAAATCTCCCTAACATCCTCAGCCGTGAAGACTGAAGCAAAGAATTCATTTAGTTTCTCCACAATGACTTTATTGTCTTTAAGTGCTCCTTTTGTATCTTGATTGTCCAGGGGCCCCACTGGTTGTTTAGAAGGCTTCCTGCTCCTGATGTACTTAAAAAACATTGTTATAACCTTTTGAGTTTTTGGCTAGCTGTTCTTCAAACCCCTTTTTGGCTTTTCTTATTACATTTTTACACTTAATTTGGCAGTGTTTATGCTCCTTTCTATTTACCTCACTAGGATTTGACTTCCACTTTTTAAAAGATGCCTTTTTATCTCTCTCTTCTTCTTTTACATGGTTGTTAAGCCACGGTGGCTCTTTTTTAGCTCTTTTATTGTGTTTTTTAATTTGGGGTATACATTTAAGTTGGGCCTCTATTATGGTGTCTTTAAAAAGTGCCCATGCAGCTTGCAGGGATTTCACTCTAGTCACTGTACCTTTTAATTTCTGTTTAACTAACCTCCTCATTTTTGCATAGTTCCCCTTTCTGAAATTAAATGCCACAGTGTTGGACTGCTGAGGTGTTCTTCCCACCACAGGAATGTTAAATGTTATTATATTATGGTCACTATTTCCAAGCGGTCCTGGTATAGTTACCTCTTGGACCAGATCCTGTGCTACACTCAGGACTAAATCGAGAATTGCCTCTCCCCTTGTAGGTTCCTGTACCAGCTGCTCCAAGAAGCAGTTATTTAAAGTATCGAGAAATTTTGTCTCAGCATTTCGTCCTGAGGTGACATGTACCCAGTCAATATGGGAATAATTGAAATCCCCCACTATTATTGAGATCTTTATTATGATAGCATCTCTAATCTCCCTTAGCATTTCATAGTCACTATCACTGTCCTGGTCAGGTGATTGATAATAGATCCCTACTGTTATATTCTTGTTAGAGCATGGAATTACTATCCATAGAGATTCTATGGAACATGTGGATTCATTTAAGATTTTTACTTCATTTGATTCTACATTTTCTTTCACATATAGTGCCACTTCCCTCCCCTCCCTCGCATGACCTGTTCTGTTATTCCGATATATTTTGTACCCTGGAATGATTGTGTCCCATTGATTGTCCTCACTCCACCAGGTTTCTGTGATGTCTATTATACCAATAAGAACAGGAGTACTTGTGGCACCTTAGAGACTAACAAATTTATTTGAGCATAAGCTTTCGTGGGCTACAGCCCACTTCTTCGGATGCATAGAATGCATCATATATTATATGAATGAATTATGAATTATATTATGAATTATACCAATATCCTCCTTTAACATGAGGCACTCTAGTTCACCCATCTTGTTGTTTAGACTTCTTGCATTTGTGTATAAGCACTTTAAAAACTTGTCTATTTTTTGTATTTGTCTGTCCTTTTCTGATGTGTCAGATTCTTTTTTATGTGAATGTTTCTCGTCTGATCTGGCCCATCCTTTATCCTCTTCCATCCTCTCCTCCTGACTAAAACCTAGAGAATCTCTATAATAGACTCTCCTCTAAGAGAAGTGTTTGTCCGATCCACGTGCTCCTCTGCAGCAATTGGCTTTCCCCCATCTCTTAGTTTTAAAACTGCTCTGCAACCTTTTTAATGTTAAGTGCCAGCAGTCTGGATCCACTTTGATTTAGGTGGAGCCCATCCTTCCTGTATAGGCTCCCCCTATCCCAAAAGTTTCCCCAGTTCCTAATAAATCTAAACCCCTCCTCCCTACACCATTGTCTCATCCACGCATTGAGACTCTGAAGCTCTGCCCGCCTACCTGGCCCTGCGTGTGGAACTGGAAGCATTTCTGAGAAAGCCACCATAGAGGTCCTGGATTTCAGTCTCTTTCCTAGCAGCCTAAATTTGGCCTCCAGGACATCTCTCCTACCCTTCCCTATGTCATTGGTACTTACATGTACCACGACCGCCGGCTCCTTCCCAGCACTACACGTAAGTCTATCCAGATGCCTTGAGAGATCCGCAACCTTCGCACCAGGCAGGCAAATCACCATACGGTTCTCCTGGTCATCGCAAACCCAGCTATCTATGTTTCTAATGATCGAATCTCCCATTACTAACACCGGCCTTTTCCTAATGACTGGAGTTCCCTCCCCCGGAGAGGTAACCTCAGTGCGAGAGGATACCCCAACATCATTTGGAAGGAGGGTCCCAACTATGGGAAAGTTTCCCTCTGTTCCCGTTGATTGCGCTCCTTCCCTGAGCCTTTCATCCTCTTTATAGCACAGGAGCTGTCTGACCAGAGGTGGGACACATCTACAGTGTCTCGGAAAGCCTCATCAACATACCTCTCTGCCTCCCTTAGCTCCTCCAGTTCCGCCACCCTGGCCTCCAAAGTCCGTACCTGGTCTCTGAGGGCCAGGAGCTTCTTGCACCAAATGCACACACATGCCACCCGCCCACAGGGCACGTAATCATACATGCTACACTGAGCGCAATAAACAAGATAACCCCCACTCTGCTGCTGGGCTTCTGCCTGCATTCTCTCCTACAGCTACCTAGATTAACGATAGGGTCTTTGTGTAAATCAAGAAGTTTTGATTATAGTTAAGGTTACACCAAGGTTTTAAAGACTGGCAAGTGTACCTCACCCCCTTCCCACTCCCCTTCCAAACAACCTCTCGAAACTCCCTGTTAGCGGCCCCTGTTCGCAAAGTGCAAAGATATGATTCCTTAGTGCATCTGGCACGTAAAGATCTTGCGAGGCTGGCTACAACAGTGCCATGCGAACGCCTGATCTCACTTTCAGGTGACATTGTAAACAAGAACTGTGCAGCATTGTTTTCTGCAAATGTAAACAGACTTGTTTGTCTGAGCGATTGGCTGAAGAAGAAGTAGGACTGAGTGGACTTGTAGGCTCTAAAGTTTTACATTTTTATTTTTGAATGCAGTTATTTTTTGTACATAATTCTACATTTGTAAGTTCAACTTTCATGCTAAAGAGATTGTATTACAGTACTTGTATGAGATGAATTGGAAAAATACTATTTCATTTTTTTACAGCACAAATATTTGTAATAAAAAATAAATATAAAGTGAGCACTGTACTCTGTGTTCTGTGTTGTAATTGAAATCAATGTATTTGAAAATGTAGAAAACGGCCAAAATACTTACATAAATGGTATTATACTATTGTTTAACAATGCAATTACTTGCGATTAATTTTTTTAATCGCTTGACAGCCCTAATTAACATTATTTGTAGCACCCTCATCCTTGCTACTTAGACTCTGAGGAGTTGCCCTTTATCATTTTTCTCCCATTCTTGGTGTTTACGTCTTCCTATATTTGTGAAGAGTTTTCCTTTCCCTCCCTTACTTTCTCTTAGTGAAAGAATTGAATAGTCTGGCTCTTTCCACCATGATTATTGCCATGGCTTTTCTTTGAACTCGCTTCAGTTTGTCTATTATGTGGTTCACAGAGATGACTCCGTATATGACATCCCAGGCATAGCTGCAGTATTCCAAAGTCAGACTATTCCGTCTTGCTTTGTGATATGGCAGTCCATGCAGTTGTATGTACAGCCCAAAACTGCACTGGCATCATGGTTCAGGGTTATCTTTAAACAAAGCCTTGGTTTTACTCTGTTACTTGGCAAACACCCAAAAGCATTCATTCAAATTGAGTTTAATTAGACACAAGAAAGAACAGGAAATTAAAACAGGCATTTCTATTGAAACTGTGGTTGAGTGATTATGCAAAACAAACTTAGTCAGACCTTATCAATGTCTTTCTCCTTTTGTGGTCAAAATATTATAATCTCTTATTTTCAGAGCAAATTTTTTATGATGAACAGGAGAAGGTTAATTTTACTCTCAGTCCTGATGTGAAAGATATTCACTCATCCTGTCCTTAACAAACAGACAGCCACAAAGGTGGAAGAGAGACAGGATAGAAAAGATGGGTGAAATATGGCTTTTGTTGATGTTTTTGGAACACTGGACTGCTGGTTAGTTATCAGTGGATGCTTTGGCTGGCAAGTCGACCATGACACCTGTTGCTTGGGCCCTGGTTGGTTATGATTTGGTCAGTGCTGTCATCTGGTTGGATCCTTTCTCCTTAAACAAGACAGATTTGGATGATTGCAGTATAGTTGATTTCAGGATTCAATGAAAAGCCAACAGAGTTAGATAGGATAAGAGGAAAGAAACAGTGAATATAAGAATGGCCCTACTGGGTCAGATCAAAGGTCCATCTAGCCCAGTATCCTGTCTTCCGACAGTGGCCAGTGCCAGGTGCCACAGAAGGAATGAACAGAACAGGGAATCATCAAGTGATCCATCTATCCCCTGTCACTCATTCCCAGCTTCTGGCAAACAGAGGCTAGGGACACCATTCCTGCCCATCCTGGCTAATAGCCATTGATGGACCTATCCTCCATGAACTTATCTAGTTCTTTTTTGAGCCCTGTTATAGTCTTGGCCTTCACAACATCTTCTGGCAAGGAGTTCAACAGGTTGACTCTGTGTTGTGTGAAGAAATACTTCCTTTTTGTTTGTTTTTAAACTGCTGCCTATTCATTTCAATTGGTGACCCCTAGTTTTTGTGTTTTGAGAAGGAGTAAATAACATTTCCTCATTTACTTTCTCAACACCAGTCATGATTTTATAGACTTCTATATCAATTGGAGAGAGTCCAGAAGAGAGCAACAAAATAACATATTTAGACCTCTATCATATCCCCCCTTAGTCATTTTTTTTCCAAGCTGAAAAGTCCCAATCTTATTAATATCTCCTCATATGGAAGCTGTTCCATACCCCTAATAATTTTTGTTGCCCTTTTCTGAATCTTGGCCTTCACAACATCCTCTGGCAAGCAGTTCCACAGGTTGACTGTGCGTTGTGTGAAGAAGTACTTCCTTTTATTTGTTTTAAACTTGCTGCCTATTAATTTCATTTGGTGACCCCTAGTTCTTGTGTTATGAGAAGTAGTAAACAACACTTCCTTATCTACTTTCTCTACACCAGTGATGATTTTATAGACCTCAATCACGTCTCCCCTTAGCTGTCTCTTTTCCAAGCTGAAAAGTCCCAGTCTTATTAATATCTCCTCATACGGAAGCCGTTCCATACCCCTAATCATTTTTGTTGCCCTTTTCTGAACCTTTTCCAATTCCAATATATCCTTTTTGAGATGGAGTGACCACATCTGCACACAATATTCAAGATGTGGCCGTACCCTGGATTCATATAGAGGCAACATGATAGGACAGAAAATATTATCTATCCCTTTTTTAATTATTCTCAGCATTCTGATTTCTTTTTTGACTGCCGCTGCACATTGAGTGGATGTTTTCAGAGAACTATCCACAGTGACTCCAAGATCTTTCTTGAGTGTTAACAACTAATTTAGACCTCATCTTTTTATATGTATAGTTGGGATTATGCTTTCCAATGTGCATTACTTTGCATTTATCAACATTTAATTTCATCTGCCATTTTGTTGCCCAGTCACCCAGTTTTGAGAGATCCTTTTGTAGCTCTTTGCAGTCTGCCTGGGTCTTAACTATCTTTAGTAATTTTGTATCATCTGCAAATTTTGCCACCTCACTGTTTACCCCTTTTTCCAGATCATTTATGAATATGTTGAATAGGACTGGGACCAGAACAGACGCCTGGGGGACACCACTATTTACCTCTCTCCATTCTGAAAACTGACCATTTATACCTACCCTTTGTTTCCTATCTTTTAGCCAGTTACCAATCCATGAGAGCACCTTCCCTCTTATCCCGTGGCAGTTTACTTTGCATAAGAGCCTTTGGTGAGGGACCTTGTCAAAGGCTTTCTGAAAATCTAAGTACACTATATCCACTGGATCCCCTTGGTCCACATGCTTGTTGACCCCCTCAAAGAATTCTAGTAGATTCATGAGGCATGATTTCCCTTTACTAAAACCATGTTGACTCTTCCTCAACAAATTATGTTCATCTATATGTTCTTTATTATAGTTTCAACCAGTTTGCCCGGTACTGAAGTCAGGCTTACAGGCCTGTAATTGCCGTGATCACCTCTGGAGCCCTTTTTAAAAATTGGCGTCACATTAGCTATCCTCCAGTCATCTGGTACAGAAGCTGATTTAAATGATAGGTTACCGACTACAGTTAGTAGTTCTGCAATTTCACATTTGGGTTCCTTCAGAACTCTTGGGTGAATACCATCTCAGATCTGTCACCTAAAAAGAATGGCTCAGGTTTGGGAATCTCCCTCACATCCTCAGCCGTGAAGATCGATGCAAAGAATTCATTTAGTTTCTCCGCAACGGCCTTATCATCCATGAGTGCTCCTTTAGCACCTTGATGTCCAGTGAGGCATAAAATAATACCACAAGGGTAGAGAATTCAATATAGTGCCTTTGTAGTGCTGCTAATCATATATCCCCACTGGTGGGCTGAGGACTGGATGACATGATAATGCGATGAGACAAGGTGGGTGAGGTATAGGACCAACATCTGTTGGTGAGAGAGACAAGCTTTTGAGTCGCACAAAGCTCTTCTTCAGGTCTCTCACCAACAAAAGTTGGTCCAGTAAAATATATTACCTTATCTCCCTTGTGTCTTTAATATCCTGGGACCGACACAGCTATGACTACATTGTGTATGATAACGCGATGACTTTCAGCACTCACAGGTGAAAACAAAGTTCCTTAAACAGGAGCAAGGCCAGCCGGTCTTCCTCTCAGGAAGAAAGTCCTTTAGATGAGTTGCAGTGCTGGCAGGTAGGGGGATGAACTGGGATGCAAAGTGGGATGGGAAAAGAGAAGGAGAGCTGAACTGAACTGATTATTTTTTTCCCAAAAGTTTCTTTAAGAAGCCCAAGGGTGGCATAGTTCATCCCCCTCATTATTTTGTCCACCAATTAGGCATACTATCCGTAACACCAATTTTGATATATTAACTTCTGGTTCCACGCCTTCTGTTTTACCAAGCATAATTTCAACAGTCCTTGGATTATATCAACATGGCCTTTTTGGGTTAGACTAATCCAGCTTCTTTGGTTCTCTGCCACTTGTTTCAACATTCAGTGTTGTAAACAACTTGACTTATTTTTCATGGTTATTGTAACATTTTAGGAACTTTCACTCACTTCTTATTTTTGAGTTTACAATTGAGGTACATTTTGTAGGCCCAATAGTCACAAAACAACCCTCCTTCTGGGAAGCAAATTCTTGCAGTATGTTCACCTTACACTGAAGGTGTACTTCAAATATATGCATTTGGGGAGAGGGATAGCTCAGTGGTTTGAGCATTGGCCTGGTAAACCCAGGGTTGTGAGTTCAACCCTTGAGGGGGCTCTTTAGGGATATGGGGCAAAAATTGGTTGGATGATTTAATTGGGGATTGGTCCTGCTTTGAGCAGGGGGTTGGACTAGATGATCTCCTGAGGTCCCTTCCAACCCTGATAGTCTATGATTCATTTCAGCTGGTAGTATTTATAGTTACAAGTTACAAAACTACTTACATGTTACTAAAATCCAGCCAACCAGTTTGTAACAGTTCCTTAACTTGTTTTGTTCTGTACTTTTCTTAATCTCTGTTTTGGATACTAAATTCCGAACCAGTTGGGCATAGAGGTACACCCCAACTTGTGCTAGGACACGCTGTTCATGTATTTTGGTTTCGACAGACTTCCTATTTTCTAATGACAAAGATGACTTCAACTTTTCAAAGTGCTGTGGGATATTTGACATGGGTGAATGGAATTGCAGGGAGAGTAGCATACATTCAGTTAACCTAACTTTCCAATACGCGTGCACACACACTATATATGTATATTATATAGGGCTGCTGATTAATCACAGTTAACTCACGCTATTAACTCAAAAAAATTAATTGTGATTTAAAAAATTAATCGCAATTAATTGCACTGTTAAACAATAGAATACCAACTGAAATTTATTAAATATGTTTGATGGTTTTTCTACATTTTCAAATATATTGATTTCAATTACAACACAATACAAAGTGAACAGTGCTCACTTTATATTATTTTTGCTTACAAATATTGGCATTTAAAAATGATAAAATGAGTATTTGTCAATGCACCTCATAGAAGTACTATAGTGCAATCTCTTTATCATGAAAGTGCAACTTCAAATGTAGTTTTTTTGTTACATAACTGCACTCAAAAACAAAACAATGTAAAACTTTAGAGCCTACAAGTCCATTCAGTCCTACTTCTCATTCAGCCAATCGCAAAGAGAAACAAGTTTGTTTTCATTTACAGGAGATAATGCTGCCCGCTTCTTAATTACAATGTCACCTGAAAGTGAGAACAGGTGTTCGCATGGCACTGTTGTAGCTGGTGTTGCAAGATATTTATGTACCAGATGCGCTGAAGATTCATATGCCTCTTCATGCTTCGGCCATCATTTCAGAAGACATGCTTCCATGCTGATGACGCTCATTAGAAAAATAATGCGTTAATTAAATTTGTGACTGAACTCATTGGGGGAGAATTTTATGTCTACTGCTGTTTTACCCACATTCTGCCATATATTTCATGTTATAGTAGTCTCGGATGATGTCCCAGCACATGTTGTTCATTTTAAGAACACTTTCACTACAAATTTGACAAAATGCAAAGAAGATACCAATGTGAAATTTCTAAAGATAGCTACAGCCCTCGACCTAAGATTTAAGAATCTGAAGGGCCTTCCAAAATCTGAGAGGGACGAGGTGTGGAACATGCTTTCACAAGTCTTAAAAGAGCAACACTCCAATGCGGAAACTACAGAACCCAAACCACCAAAAAGGAAAATCAACCTTCTGCTGGTGGCATCAGACTCAGATGATGAAAATGAACATGCGTCGGTCCGCACTGCTCTGGATTGTTATTGAGCAGAACCTGTCATCAGCATGAACGCATGTCCTCTGGAATGGTGGTTGAAGCATCAATGGACATATGAAACTTTAGTGCATCTGGCATGTAAATATCTTGCAATGCCGGCTACAACAGTGCCATGTAAATCCCTGTTCTCACTTTCAGGTGACATTGTAAAGAAGCAGCAGGCAGCATTATCTTCTGCAAATGTAAACAAACTTGTTTGAAGTAGAACTGATAGGACTTGTAGGCTCTAAAGTTTTACATTGTTTTATTTTTGAATGCAGGTTTTTTTTGTACGTATTTCTACATTTGTAAGTTCAACTTTCATGATAGAGATTGCACTACAGTACTTGTATTAGGTGAATTGAAAAATACTGTTTATTTTGTTTTTTATAGTGCAAATATTTAAAAATAAAGTGAGCACTGTACACTTTGTATTCTATGCTGTAATTGAAATCAATATATTTGAAAATGTAGAAAACATCCAAAAATATTTAAATAAATGGTATTCTATTATTGTTTAACAGCGCGATTAATCTTTTTAATCGCTTGACAGCCCCAATATTATATTAACACCATGCGCATAATACCCATTAATATGGTGTATGCTATACCTAACATATATGTATTGACTAACATAGTGGTCTCTCTGCCATTCTTGGTACCCTCCCATTGAGTTTCTCTCAGATGACTCCCGTATCCATATGGTTACATTTTTTCCAAGGAGTTGTTTATCTGGGTATAAATGAGTGTCTGCAACTTCCTGAAGTCACATTCAGAAAAGAATAAAGGTGAGGTTACAGCTCTTAAGAGTTTACAATATAAATACACTGGTAATGGGTGGGAACCTGGATTCCATTTGGCTAAATTACATTTTCTGCCCATGATACTGTTCTCTGCATTCAAAATGCTAATCTCCAATGATTCATATGCTCCCTGCAAACACTCCACTTCCTCAGAGTCCCCAAAAGCTCTCATATAGTTTTTAAAAGCTAAAATAAAGCTCTTCAGGTGTTTGTCTCCCCCAGAATTTCCTTGTGTGGTATGTTTACACTCTAAAATTTTGGACACACAATCTTTTGTGTCTTGTTCAGCTCCAGCTACCCGTTGGCATTTAGCAAATTAAATAAATAACCTGGGTCTCAGCATTTTTCTGTCCTTGGCGGGATTTCCAACTCTTTCCAGTGTAGTTCTATGGGCAAATTTCATGAATGTCTTGTTTGCTTACCTCTTCCAGATTATTAATGAAAATATGAAATAAGACCGAGCCACATTTCTTTCTCCCCCGCCCCCTCGCTCATTTCTTTGCTGTTTATCGTTGTCCCGTGTTTGTGGTCTTTCAGCCAGTCTTCAGTTCAGGTGACAATGTTGTATCCAGGTTGTGTGAGACTGTATCACATCCTTCACTAAATTCAATTCTATTTTATCTGTTTTTTTTAACCTCATCCTGTAATTATTTAAATAACTTACCTGGTATGACTCTTTATAAGCCTCCCATGCTGATTGTTGCTCATAGTTCAGTTGTCTTCGTGATATTCAGTGTTGTGTGGGTTCTGGTTTTTTTGTTTTGTTTTGTTTACACTGTTAAAATTTATTCCCATTATTTTGCTAGGGATAAAAGTTACAGTAATTGTCAGGATCCCTCATCTTACTTTTTTTAGATTGGCACTATTTCTGCTTTTCTCCTTTCTTCTCACACCTCCCCAGTTGTCCCTGACTCTTTCAAAGATTGTGGCCAGTTATTCAGTAAATTGATTAGCAATTTCCCTCAGTGCCCCAGATGCTACTTTCTGGGTTGTCTGTTTTAGGTACCTGTACACTTTCCAAGTGTTCCTTTCCTGCTCTTAAGCTCATTGTTTTTCCAGGGTTTTGTTCATTCATATTCAGCATGTGAAACTTAAACTTTTATCTGGGGAAGAGGGGGCACCAGGGCAAGCTTTCTGCACTTGTGGGGAGGTTTCCGTGTCTGCTGATGGTTTCACCTGGTTTGAGGGATGGGGCTGCAGAACTCAGTGTTACCTTTTTCTTTATCCAGCCACAGTCTCCAGAACAGGGACTTTGATGCCTCACATTAAAGCCAAGGTAAGAACCACGGGGTCCCCAGGACAACCAATAACTGGGTCCTGGTGGCATGATTCTCACATCTGGGATGTCTGCAATTAAGGAGGAGAGAGAGAATGGGGACAGGCAGCCCTGCACGTTGGAATCTGTCTCTGCTCCTACAGCTCTTCCTCCTTTTATGGCATTGGGCTTTCCCTCTTGTCTCCCTGGCATGTGCATACTCACCTTTTCCTCCTTTGAAATCCATTCTCTTGTCCTTTTCCCAGCTGCCCTATGGGCTTGTTCTTCAGATAGAGACAGGGCTCCAGGGCTGAGAGCTCAGGGGAATGATGTTGGAATATGTGATATACATGTTTAGGTCTGGTTTCAGGTCTTGCCAGGAACAGACAATAACTTCAACAACACACGGAAGCAATCAGTGGGTGCTCAATTCCGGGTAAAGTACTGTTGTTTTATTATGCTTATTTAGTAACATGCAAGGAAATGCCGAAATGGCCCCCAGGAACCTGAGCATAGTCAATAGAGCTCCTGGCACATGGAGAAAGGACTTATCTGAGCTACAAGTACACGTTGTAGTGGGGGGGAAAGTCTTGGCTTGCACTGCTAAGTGGGAGCTCGCACGGCTAAGTGGGAGCTCCCGCTGCCAGAGCCCTGGCTGGCACTGCTGATGGAGTTTTCACCAACAGGACCATGGATCCAGGAGGGTCTGGTTATTCTTTGTTTGCAGTGTTGTAGTAGCTGTGTTGGTCCCAGGATATTAGGGAGAAAAGATGGATGAGATCATGGTTGGTGGGTGAACCCTGGGCTTGGGGAGACTGGCCCCCAGCCCTGCCCCGCCCCTTCCACACCCACTGGAGCCCAGCCCCCACTATAGCTGCTGGCCCCTGCCCAGCGTCCCCAGCCCACCCCCCCACACTGTGGTTGCTAGCCCCTGTCCAGGCTAGCGCCCCCAGAGCACCGGAGAGCCGGGCAGCGCAGCCCCAGCCTCCCTGGGCCATGCCACCCGGCCCAACCCCCGGCCAGCATGCCCGGGCCCGACACCCAGCTGACCGGCCTCCCCGCCCCTGAAAGTGCCCCTCAAGCCGAGCTGCTAGCGCTGGGCAGGTGGCCAGCCGGAGCGACCCCAGCCCCGGGCAGGTGGCCCCGGCCTCTGCCACAAAGGGAACAGCCTTACAGCAGGCAGGATGGATCCTGGGGGTGGAGCATGGGTGGGGACATGTCAGTCTGTTTGTGACGTACAGTCTTCCCATGCCTACAATACCCACCGCCCATGGATGAGGTAATATCTGTTGTTGATATTAATATCTGTTGGCAAAAGAAGCAAGCTTTCAGTTTCAAGCTGACACAGAGGCATTGTACTCAGTGTCACCGCTAACTACAAGTTGGAACAGATAAGGAGTTAACATGTTGGAAAAGGCCATTCAAAATGAAGTGGCCAGTTGACACCTCTGTAGTCCTAGGACAAAGGAGGGTGAGTGGGTTACAGATTGTTGTAACAAATCAGGAAATTATTTGGCATACTGAGCTGCTGACCTGTGTCGCTGCCTCCTACTAGCATTCCCTATCGGTGCTGATGGAGCGAATGTACTCTGCTAATCCACACTTTGTGCGCTGCATCAAACCGAACAACCAGAAGGAGCCAGGCGTGGTTGACAGCCAAGTGGTGCTGGAGCAGGTGAGTGAGGGACTCAGCATCCCTTCAACCAGGTCCTTTTAAGAACCAGACCTGTGACAGAGCAGGGGGCTGAATACACCTGGGACTGGGCAGGACAAACCCCATTGTGAGGGTGGGGTTTGAAGACTGAATGGCTTGAATGAACACTGAAAGCTTATTCTTTCAGCAGGAGAGCCAATGAGGGGGGCAGGGAGCAGAGAAGGCATAGCTCTTTGTGGGATCTCTATCGTCCAGGATTTTAAGATCAGGTTGGACAAACACCTGTCTGGGATTATCTAGATAATACTTAGTCCTGCCTTGAGTGCAGGAGACTGGACTGGATGACCTCTCAAGGTCCCTTCCAGTTCTATGATTCTATACAGGACAAGCTGGGTCTCTTGGTTGGTACAACCAAATGCACCATTATGCTACTGGAGGGAAAGGAGGTAACGCTTACAGGATGGAGAGCTATTCTGGAAAGCAGTGACTCTGAAAAGGACTTGGGATCAGGATAGATAACCAACTGCAATGCCTTGCCTAGGAAGGCTAACGTGAATATTGGACATATATGTATAGAGGATTGGTGAGCAGGAGTAGGGAGGTGGTATTTCTTTTGTATAATACATTGGTGAGACCATTACTGAATAAAATAAAATTGAATTTTATCAAGTAGCATATGAAACATGTCTTTTGCAAATACAACCCCCCTCCCCCAAAAAGCAACATCCACATAATACATTAAAATAACAGTCAGAGCCTAATAAATATTCTCTTCTTCGGCACAATGCTAAAAGGGCAAAAATTGCCACTGATTTGATCACTACTTGGGACTGAGAAAAAAGCTAATCATTATCTTTTGGGATGGTGACAAAAATTCTCTTTGATACAAAAGAGATAAAAACGAGCACGCTTTCAGCAGCTGGAAAATTCTACAGTCCAAATGATACTGAGGTAGATCTTCCAACACTCCAGATGTACATGGGGAAAAGATAAGATGTGAAGGAACTTTTCCATGTGTGCTTTATGGGACAGCAGTTTCCATGGTTTGGAATCTTAATTGAGTATATGCCTTACATAAATATAGGTTTAATTAAAAACATGAGCTATCTTCAAAGTAGAAAACCAAAAGGCAAACTTAGAATCGTGAATCATAGCCAGATCTTCTTTGTAGTATCTGTCATTGTCTGTTTGAATAGTTGATTACGTTGATTAAAATATATCAACAGTAAGAGAAAAACCCAACCTATCTATAATAAATTGAAAGGTCTTATACCATGGAAATAAGGAGTACGCAGGTTGGTCTTCCATCTCCTGAAGGCGAAGACAGGGCCATCTATAATCTGGAAGAGCACAGATCTTAAACCAAAATTAAGAAAAGCAGTACAGGCTCTACTACTTAAGAAAGAACACCCACCTCAGCATATAAAAATTGAAAGTCTCCTCAGAAAATTATTTTGAACAATCCCTAAGGCCGAAATATGGCCCTATGCCAAACTTCGGCCCCATAGACCATCTGTGATCTTATTTTAGCATTAAAAATTCTTAGTGCTGGGCAACTCTGTTCTCACCGTATGAGCAGGTAAAACAGAGCATCCCTTGAGCAGAGCTAGGGGACATTTTGTTTTATAGAATCATAGAATCGTAGGACTGGAAGGGACCTCGGGAGGTCATCTAGTCCATTCCCCTGCACTCATGGGAGGACCAGGCATTATCTAGACCATCCCTAACAGGTGTCTGTCCAACCTACTCTTAAAAATCTCCAATGACAGAGCTTCCATAACCTCAGTAGGCAATTTATTCCAGTGCTTAACCACCCTGACCGTTAGGAAGTTTTCCCTAATGTCCAACCTAAACTGCCCATGCTGCAATTTAAGCCCATTGCTTCTTGTCCTATCCTCAAAGGTTAACGAGAACAATTTTTCGTCCTCCACCTTGTAACAATCTTTTATGTGCTGAAAACTGTTGTCATATCCTCCCTCGGTCTTCTCTTCTCCAGACTAAACAAAGCCAAATTTTTTAATCTTCCTTCATAGGTCATGTTTTCTAGACCTGTTATCATTTTTGTTCTGGACTTTCTCCAATTTGTCCACATCTTTCCTGAAATGTGGCACCCAGAACTGGACACAATACTCCATTTGAGGCCTAATCAGTGTGGAGTAGACGGACTTGTGTCTTGCTTACAACACTCCTGCTAATACATCTCAGAATGATGTTCACTGTTTTTGCAACAGTGTTACACTGTTGACTCATATTTAGCTTGTAATCCACGGTGACCCCCAGATCCCTTTCTGCAGTACTCCTTCCTAGGCAGTCATTTCCCATTTTGTATGTGTGCAACTGGTTGTTTCTTCCTAAGTAGAGTACTTTGCATTTGTCCTTATTGAATTTCCTCCTACTTACTTCAAACTGAAGAAATGGTCTGTCCAGATCATTTTGAATTTTAATCCTATCCTCCAAAGCACTTGCAACCCCTCCCAGCTTGGTGTCATCCACAAACTTTATTAGTGTACTCTCTGTACCATTATCTACATCATTGATGAAGATATTGAACAGAACCGGACCCAGAACCAATCCCTGCAGGATCCCACTCGATGTGCCCTTCCAGCTTGACTGTGAACCACTGATAACTACTCTCTGGGAACAGTTTTCCAACCCGTTGTGCACCCATCTTATAGTAGCTCCATCTAGCTTATAGTTCCCTAGTTTGTTTATGAGAAGGTCATGTGAGACAGTATCAAAAGCCTTACTAAAGTCAAGTTATACCACATCTACTGCTTCCCCCCCATCCACAAAGCTTGTTATCCTGTCAAAGAAAGCAATTAGGTTGGTTTGACATGATTTGTTCTTGACAAATCCATGCTGACTGTTACTTATTACCTTACTATTTTAAGACCATAAGAATGGCCATACTGGGTCAGACCAGAGGTCCATCTAGCCCAGTATCCTGTCTTCCAACAGTGGCCAATGCCAGGTGCCCCAGAGGGAATGAACAGAACATGTAATCACCAAGTGAACCAACCCTGTTGCCCATTCCCAGCTTCTGGCAAACAGAGGCTAGGGACACCATCCCTGCCCATCCTGGCTAATAGCCATTGATGGACCTATCCTCCATGAAAGCAGCATACAATCGAGTATCCTTAACCACAGGTTATTTATAAATCATACAAGATAAAGTAAAACAGTTATTAGTTGTGGCTATACCAGCCCTAAAGCAGGACTGCTTTTTGTGTAATAAATTAGCCTCTAAAGATCGTATTTCAAATTTAGACAATAAAAATCTGGAATAAATTTTCCCTGCCACATCTATCAGACTACTAGGTCTGTAAGAAACAGGATTCTTTCTATTCCTGTTTTAAAAATAAAATAGGAACTACAGTACTGGACTTCCAGTTAGACGGAATCAATCAAGTATGATTAACGACAGTAAATAATTTAGCCAACACCACCAATTAAGATTCTCCTGAAAAATTTCAGCAGGGAGAAAAATCTTCCCCTGAAGCTTTTTTCTGTCGTTGGACTAAAATAAATGACTATACTTCACTGTTCTTTATTGGAGACCAGAGAGGTAAATCAGACAGAGGATTCCTCATTGCATCAACTATAGTAAAATTAGATTTAAAATAACTGGTTTGGGGGGAATCATTAAAGACCTGGCCAAAATATACTATCCAGGCTTTGTCATTAATATAGGGTTCCTCAACTGAAGTGTCTCTACCAGTGCCTGAGGCTACCATCTCATTAAACATGGAAGAATTTTTAGCTCTAGCTGCTGCTTCAAAATCCTTCCACGGATATCGAAGATACTCTTATTTTTTGTATATAATAAGTCTTTATATCTTCTTCTGACAGCTACTAAAATTCTTAAGTAAATTGGGAGAGGAATTGCATCTTATCCTGTTAGTTATGTGTGCTAAAGCAGACTTTTTCTTCACACAGTCTGCCTCAAATCAAGTGTGTTTATCTTTGAGAGCATTTTTAGAATAGCTAAAACCAAAATCGGTTTGTTTAAAACAAGGGTTCCCAAACTTTTTGCTGGCATGACCCCATTTTAATAAATTATTTTTTCCCAGGACCCCAGATAGCATGGAGGAAGCCATTTTGAAGATTAAAGTGGTGTCCTCTGCACAGCGTTACATCACATGCACTGTATGTGTAAGGTCAAGCCACAATGGAGGACGCCAGTTTACTCTACAAAATGACTTCATTCACACAGCATGACCTCATACTTATGATGCATGTGAGGTCGTGCAGAGAATGCTATTTCGTAGAGCAAAATGGTGTCCTCCATACATTGTGACATTGCACGCGCTGTACATGCTAGAGCATGCTGTGCAGAGCAAAATGATGTTCGCCACACATTACGGATTGCTGCGACCCATAGTTTGGGAACTGCTAGTTTACAAACAAGTGATTGTTAGGACTTTACCAACAACAAATGTGATTGACAAATTTGAGAGGAATTTTTGGACTTAATAATTTGTCTTGGATGTTAGGTTTCTCAGAGTCCTCCAATCTCCTAGATAATTTGTCACAAATGTCAGGGCCTCATTTTAGTCTTTTACAACCACATTGTTCCCAAGGGGTAATTAAGGCATCCTCAACCATCAGAAACAAAACTCTCTTCAGAAAGGGCACATTGGGCATAATTATAAAGAGAGGTTGATCGCTATCTGGGCAAGAAAGTATAGAGAAATCCCTATAGAAGGGCCAATTAATTATAGGAATAATATAATCAAGAATACTACCACCAGTCAATGAAATAAAGGTAAAATGTTCTTCTTTCCCAAAAACTTCTTCAATTTATAGTTATTAAATTAAACATATCTAATAATGCATTTAAATTTTGTCCAGAGATGTTAATCACCTAATCTCTAGAATTTTGAGGGGGGAGTTCAAAAATCTCCTCAATGTTTTCTTTATTCAATGGTTAAAAATCTCCCAAAATAATTAGATGAGCTATTGAGAATTGAAACCTACCAAATCAATTTGCTCATCCAGACATGCCAACAATGACTCAGAATAAAATGGGGAGCTTATGGAGGGAAAATAACATTTAATACTAAAATTTGGAGATCAAGAAAAAAAATTAATACAGCCTGAATGCCCTGACACTTTGATTCCAAAGGTAAAATCTGGGCTTTCAGGTGGAAGGAAACCAGGGCAGCAAGTCCTCCTGATATATGACCCCTTTTAGACAAATGGCTTCCTCCATGGAGAGAAGATTCAAAATCAGGAAAGACTATGATTTCAGACTCAGTTAACCATGTTTCTTGTTTTTTGTTTTGTTTTTTCTTTTTAAGGTTTTAAAAGTTAAAAAATACTCTCTGTCATTCATCTTATTTTTATAACCAGGTAAATTATTCTGGCAAAAGCTCTCCCTAGGTAGAGGGAAAGAAATTGGAGAATCTAGTCAAATAGGAGAAATTGGCCCAACAGCCTAATTGTAAGAATTTTGATTCATCTCCAAATATCACATTATTCTGTTGAGAAATCTGCTTGGAAGATAGTAAACATAAGGGAGGGGAATCCTCTTGGACTTCTGTCTCAAGACTCCCATAAAAAATAGCACCATTTCAGAGAAGGGGAATGGTAAAACTAGTGGCCCTAGTAGAAGAGACTGAAGGCTCAAATTTAGGTGATCCCGTTAAATTAGTAGCACAAAAAGTTCTAGAATGTACCTGAGGAAGAGTTGATGTAAAATCCTGAGATATATTCTCATAAGATAAAGGATAGGAACCAGCCTCTTCTTTTAGACACAAATAATTATACCTTAGATCCTTACTCTATAGGATATTCCCAAATAATATATCTGCTCTAGAGATTAGGACACTTTGGCACCTTAGTTGTTTGCTCATCTTCCAAATTCTAGAAACTATATGGCAATAAAAAAATTCCACCTCTTGCCTCTCATGCATATTGTGAGAGTAAAGGTGCAACAGAGTTAGAAAGTAAATAAAAACAAACCTTATTAGCCAATTACTGATTTAAATGGATAGCTGTAAGGGACTATCTGAACATACTCCCCTCGAAAAACTAAAAACTCAGTGGTCCATTTCTGTTAAATATCAGAGGGCCAAATTTTCAGCATTTTCTGAGACCCTAAGATATTTGAAAGATCCCTAAGAAAGAGAGAATTATCCCTTGAAATATTTAAATCAGAAGATGGTAAACCAAGAAGAGAAGAAGTCAATTTCTCTTAAGTTAGCCTTAGGAGCATTAATAAAGATTATCACAGTCCTATCTTGAGTCTGAGTTGAATTATCTATAACTTTAGGTTTTTCCATTTCCAGACCAGACTTAGTTGTTGGGGGACATCTAGCTTGCCAGTTCGACCAGTCTTCCCATAAGCCACTCAATACGATTTTAAATTCAAAGAGAGAATTCTTAATGCTCGCTATCTCCTCCATAAGAGGGTTCATCAAAGATAAAACTAATGGAAACTGAGTATCATTAAAAGGAGGGTCGTAATCCACCAACTCTGATGATGCGGGTTCATAGATACTGCTCTTGCTATTCTTTAATTCTAAGTCTGTAAGATCCTTATCTATAAGATGCTTTTGTTGATAAAGATACTTCCAGGGGGTTTCCTTCCCCCAGATTTTAAAGTAGCAGGGGAATCAGAACTGATGTGTGCCAAACCCCTGGTGGTAAGTAGGGGAGCTTGCTTCTTACAGAAGAAGTCAGTTAATTTAGACTGCAATGGATGAAAGGGAAGAGCATCTTTGCAGGCAGGCTGGCTAACCTAGTGAGGAGGGCTTTAAACTAGGTTCGCGGGGGATGGTGACCTAAGCCCAGAGGTAAGTGGGGAAGTGAGATACCTGGAGGAAACACGAGGAGGGTACAAGTCGGGAAGCCTCCTGATTCATACTGACAAACTAGGGCAATTGGCTAGTTATCTTAGGTGCATGTACACGAACTCAAGAAGCCTGGGAAACAAGCAGGAAGAATTGGAAGTCCTGGCACAATCAAGGAACTATGATGTGATTGGAATAACAGAAATTTGGTGGGGCAGTTCACATGACTGGAGCACTGTCATGGGTGGGTATAAACTGTTCAGGAAGGACAGGTATTGGGAGGAAGAGTGGAGGAGTTGCATTGTATGTAAAGGAGAAGTATGATTACTCAGAGCTCCAGTATGAAACTGGAGAACAGCCTGTTGAGAGTCTTTGGGTTGAGTTTAGAGGCGAGAGCAACAAGGGTGATGTCGTGGTGGGCATCTGCTACAGACCACTAGACCAGGAGGATGAGGTAGACGAGGCTTTCTTTGGACAACTAACAGAAGTTTCCAGATCACAGGCCCTGATTCTCATAGGGGCTTCAGTCACCCTGACATCTGCTGGGAGAGCAATACAGCGGTGCACAGACAATCCAGGAAGTTTTTGGAGTATTGGGGACAACTTCCTGGTGCAAGTGCTGGAGGAACCAACTAGGGGCCGTGCTCCTCTTGATCTGCTGCTGCTCACAAACAGGGAATAATTGGTAGGGGAAGTAGAAGTGGGTGGCAACCTGGGCAGCAGTGACCATGATATGGTCGAGTTCAGGATCCTGACAAAAGGAAGAAAGGAGGGCAGTAGAATATGGACCCTGGACTTCAGAAAAGCAGACTTTGACTCCCTCAGGGAACTGATGGGCAGGATCCCCTGGGAGGCTAATATGAGGGGGAAAGGAGTCCAGGAGAGCTGGCTGTATTTTAAAGAATCCTTATTGAGGGCGCAGGAACAAACCATCCCGATGTGCAGAAAGAATAGCAAATATGGCAGGTGACCAGCTTGGCTTAACAGTGAAATTAAACTCAAAAAGGAAGCTTACAAGAAGTGGAAATTTGGACAGATGACTAGGGAGGAGTATAAAATATTGCTAGAGCATGCAGGGGTGTAATCAGGAAGGCCAAGGCACAATTGGAGTTGCAGCTAGCAAGGGATGTGAAGGGTAACAAGAAGGGTTTCTACAGGTATGTTAGCAACAAGAAGAAGGTCAGGGAAAGTGTGGGACCCTTACTGAATGGGGGAGGCAACATAGTGACAGGTGATGTAGAAAAAGCCGAAGTACTCAATGCTTTTTTTGCCTCGGTCTTCACAGAAAAGGTCAGCTCCCAGACTGCTGCACTGGGCAACACAGTATGGGGAGGAGGAGAGCA
The DNA here is from genome assembly GCA_003942145.1 of Platysternon megacephalum. Lineage (NCBI taxonomy): Eukaryota > Metazoa > Chordata > Testudines > Platysternidae > Platysternon > Platysternon megacephalum. The sequence continues at coordinate 171,141 of QXTE01000419.1, forward strand.
GCTCTCAGTGGTGAAAGAACAGGTGAAGGACTATTTAGAAAAGCTGGATATGCACAAGTCCATGGGTCCAGATGTAATGCATCAAAGGGTGCTGAGGGAGTTGGCTGCTGTGATTGCAGAGCCATTGGCCATTATCTTTGAAAATTTGTGGTGATCGGGGGAGGGCCCGGACGATTGGAAAAAGGCAAATATAGTGCCCATATTTTAAAAAGGGAAGAAGGAGAACCTGGGTGTAGTGTGGCAGCTGCCCCACTCCTGGAGAACAGGTGTTAAAAGCAACCAAGCTAGGCTAATTGGGGAAGCAGCCACAGCTGAGACCACGCCCCAATTAGGCCACAGCTGGCCCTATAAAAGGGCTGTGAGCCAGGAGCGGAGTCAGTCTCTCTCTTGCTCTGGAGAGGGAAGGACCTGACTGCCTGGGAGCTCAGGGTACCGGGAGTAGAGCAGGGCTGGGGAAAGGCAAAAGGAGCTGGGGAGCTCCAGCCTGGGAAATCCCCAGGCTGCAGACCTTGCTAAAGGCCAAAGCTGGTACAGGGGTTGCAGAGATGCAGCCCGGGATTAGGCAGAGGCAGCTGGTCTGATTCCCTTGCCAATGATGAGTGGCCTTTACCGACTGCAGTCTGCCCCAATGAGCGAGGGCTAGATGACGACTGGCAGTAGCCACTGAGGCAAGGTGGGTTTAGAGGGTTGGGGGTTCCCCTGGGAGGGAAAACCCAGAGTAAGGGGTTACTGCAGGGACAGAACCCCAAGGTAAAGGGGTCCAGGAGGGACACAAGGCGAGCGGCAGGAGAGACACCGGCCTGCAGCGGGCGCTCCGTATGCTGGAAAAGAGCTAATTCCCAGACGACCAGTGGGAGGCGCTGCACCGGTGAGTCGTCGCTTTGCTACACCGGGAAATTACAGACTGATCAGCCTCACTTCAGTCCCCGGCAAAATCATGGAGCAGGTCCTCAAGGAATCCATTTTGAAGCACCTGGAGGAGAGGAAGGTGATCAGGAACAGTCAACAGGGATTCACGAAGGACAAGTTATGCCTGACCAACCTGATTGCCTTCTATGATGAGATAACTGGCTCTGTGGATATGGGGAAAGCAGTGGACGTGATATATCTTGACTTTAGCAAAGCTTTTGATACGGTCTCCCACAGTATTCTTGCGAGCAAGTTAAAAAAGTATGGGCTGGATGAATGGACTATAAGGTGGATAGAAAGCTGGCTAGATTTTCGGACTCAACAGGTAGTGACCAACAGCTTGATGTCTAGTTGGCAGCCGGTATCAAGCGGAGTGTCCCAGGGGTCGGTCCTGGGGCCGGTTTTGTTCAACATCTTTATTGATCTAACAGACAAAAAGGCATAACATGATCCAGTGCCTGGAAGCTGAAGCTCAAAAAATTCAAACTGGAAACAAGATGCAACTTTTTAAGTGAGATAATTAGTCTTTGGAGAAACCTTAGAATCATAGAATATCAGGGTTAGAAGGAACCTCAGGAGGTCATCTAGTCCAATCCCCTGCTCAGAGCAGGACGAACACCAACCAAATCATCCCAGCCAGGGCTTTGTCAAGCCGGGCCTTAAAAACCTCGAAGGAAGGAGATTCTACCACCTCCCTAGGTAACCCATTCCAGTGCTTCACCACCCCCCAGTGAAGAAGTTTTTTCGTAATATCCAACCTAAACGTCCCCCACTGCAACTTCAGACCATTACTCCTTGTTCTGTCATCTACTACCACTGAGAACAGTCTAGATCCATCCTCTTTGGAACCCCCTTTCAGATAGTTGAAAGCAGCTATCAAATCCCCCTTCATTCTTCTCTTCTGCAGACTAAACAATCCCAGTTCCCTCAGCCTCTCCTCATAAATCATGTGCTCCAGCCCCCTAATCATTTTTGTTGCCCTCTGCTGGACTCTTTCCAATTTTTCCACATCCGTCTTGTAGTGTGGGGCCCAAAACCTTCCAAGTGATGTGCTGAATTCTCCATGACTTGAAGGTCCATGACCTTTAAATCAAGATTGAACATCTCTAAAAGATGTGCTATAGAAATATACAGCTGCATGGGCTCAAAGTCATCAAATCCAGCCGTTTGCACTGAGGCAGGACTAAGTAAACCTAGACCATCTCTGACAGGGGTTTGTCTAACCTGTTCTTAAAAACCTCCAAAGATGGGGATTCCACAACCTCCACTGGAAGACTATTCCAGTACTTAGCTAGCCTTATAGTTAGGAAGTTTTCCCTAATATCTAACCTAAATCTCCCTTGCTGAAGATTAAGAGCATTACTTCTTGTCCTACCTTCAGTGGACATGGAGAACAGTTGATCACGGTCCTCTTTATAACAGCCCTTAACATATCTGAAGACTGTTATCAGGTCCCCCCTCAGTCTTCTTTTCTTGACTAAACATGCCCAGTTTTTTAACCTTTCCTCATAGGTCAAGTTTCCTAAATCTTTTATCATTTTTGTTGCTCTCCTCCGGACTCTCTTCAACTTGTCCACATCTTTCCTAAAGGGTGGAGCCCAGAATTTCACACAGTACTTCAGCTGAGGCCTCCCAATGCCGAGAAGAGTGGGAAGCGTTACTACTTGTGTCTTACGTACAACACTGCTGTTAATACACCCTAGAATATTAACTTTTTTTGCTGCATCACATTGTTGACTCACATTCAATTTGTGATCCACTATACCCCCCACATCCTTTTCAGCAGTACTACCACCTAGCCAGTTATTCCCTATTTTTTAGTTGTACATTTGATTTTTTTCTTTCCTAAGTGTAGTACTTTGCACTTGTCTTTATTGAATTTCACTGTGTTTATTTCAGGCTTATTCTCTAGGTTGTCAAAGTCCATTTGAATTCTAATCCTGTCCTTGAAAGTGCTTGCAACCCCTCCCATCTTGGTGTCATCCACAAATTTTAGAAGCCTACTCTCCTATTATCCAAGTAAATAATGAAAATATTGACTAGTACCAGACCCAGGACTGACCCCCCCGTCGAACCTCACTCGAGACATCCTCCCAGTTTGACTGAACTATTGATAACCACTTGTGAACCCACCTTATAGTAATTTTATCTAGACCCATTTTCCTAGTATTTTTTAGAAGAATATCACATGGGATTATGTCAAAAGCCTTACTAAACTCAAGTTATATCATGTTTACTGCTTCCCCCTCTATCCACTAGGCCAGTAACCCTGCCAAAGAAGGAAATTAGGTTGGTTTGGCATGATGTGTTCTTGACACATCCATTCTGGTTATTCCTTATAACTCCTTTTTATAACTCAGCATCCTGACAAATTGATTGTTTAATACTTTGTTTCAGTATCTTTCCAGGTATTGAAGTTAGGCCAACTGGTCTGTAATTCCTTGGGTCCTCTTTGTTTCCATTTTTAAAGATAGGTGCTATGTTTGCCCTTCTCTGGACCTCAGCCATTCTCCAGGAGTTCCTGAAGATAATTGCTAATGTTCCAAGATTGCTTCTGCTAGTTCTTAAGTACTTTAGGATGAATTTCATCAGGCCTTGCCGACCTCAATACGTTTGACTTTTTAAAATATTCTTTAACCTCTTCTTTCCCTGTTTTGGCTTGCAATCCTTCCCCTTGTTGTTAATATTAGTTATGTTGAGTGTCTGGTCACCGTTAACCTGTTTAGTGAAGACTGAAGAAAAATAGAGATTGAACACGTCAGTCTTCTTGATGTCCTCTTTTTATTAGCTCTCCTTCCTGGCTAAGTAGAGGGACCTACACTTTCCTTCATCTTTCTCTTGCTCCTGATGTATTTAAAGAACCTCTTCTTATTGCCTTTGATGTCCTTTGCTAGGTATAACTCATTTGGTGCCTTAGCCTTTCTGATTTTGTTCTTACATGCTTATGCTATTATTTTGTTCTCCTCCTTAGCAGTTCATCCATGTTTCTGCTTTTTGTAGGATTCTTTTTTTATTTTCAGATCATTCATTCAAGGGCTCCTGATGGAGCCATTTTGGTTTCTTCCTATTCTTCACATTGGGATAGTTTGCAGTTGGGTCTTTAATATTGTCTCCTTGAGAAAATGCCAGCTCTCCTGATCTCCTATATCCCTTAGATTTTCTTCGCATGGACCTTACCCTACCACTTTTCTGAATGTGTTGATGTCTGCTTTTTTTAAGTCTTTTGTTCTTATTCAGCTGCTCTCACTTCTTCCTTTCTTTCAAATCATGAAATCTATGATTTCATGTTCACTTTCCCCCCAGTTTCCTTCCACCTTCAGATTCTCAGTCAATTCCTCCCGGTTGGTCAAAATGAAATCTAAAAAGGCTGACCCACCTGGTTATTTTCTCCACTTTCTGAAACAAATTTGTCCCCAATACATTCCAAGAACTTATTGGAAATTTTGTTTTGCTGTATGACTTTTCCAACAGATGTCTCTAGATCAACCAGAAGTTATTGGTCTGGTTACAGGAATTTCTGTTTGAACTTCTTTGACCTATGCTCTGCAGGAGGCCAGACTTAGATGATCATAGTGGTCCCTTCTGGCTGTAAAATCTGTTACTCTTTTGAACCTTATTGTGCTCTCAGCTCAGGTACAATGGATTGCTGGAGACCATCCGGATTCGGCGAAACGGCTTTTCCTGGAGACCCTCTTTTGAGGAATTTGCAGAAAGGTTTGTTAAAATCATGAAATGTTGTTTGATGAAGTTCGGAAGGGAAGTGATTCCAATAATGGGGTGAGGGAATTGCCAGTCTGATCAACAGTGCGTGAAATGACCTGATTTAAAAAGTGTGAAAACGACCTAAGACAGTGGATATGGTATGTGTGGGGCAGGGGGAGGAAGTGGACGGGTACTGATTTGCGGTCATCCTTGCTGTAATGGGGACACTGGATCAGCTCAGGGCATCAGAGATTTATCTCTCCCTTGTTGTTAAATTTGGTTTGTTTCTGGCAGATACCGAATTCTCCTAATTAAACCAGATGTCCCGCTCACACGGGAAAGGTAAGAACCTTCCTCTCTGCCCCCTATAGTCATGAGTAAAGAACAACACAGGAAATTTCTGAAGAGCAAAATTTGCTAAACCAACTTGATTGCTGTTATGAAGGAATTGCAAACTGAATAGGTGAAGGGAGTAGCGTGGGAAGGGATCTTGCGATCAAGGGACTATAAGTACCTAGACAAAGTGATTTGGAGTTTGGTAAAAGCATTTGATACAGTGATGTATGGAACCTTTCTCCCTCAAATAATTCACATTGGCTTGGATAGAAACTCTGTCACATAGAGGAGAGACATCTGGCTGAAGTAGGAAAGTGATAATGGGGTGGTGTCCAGCTTTGGTCGGTCTCTCTTTCTCTCTCCCTCTCCTCCCCCAGTTCTTTATTGATGATCTGGTGTGTGTGTATGCTGCTTTCTTGCTTCCTACTCTCTGTACTCAGTGGTCCAGTTCCTGTGTTTGTGCATGTATAACATTGGGTATAACACTGAGTGTGTGCATCTACTCAGTGTCGGCTGTTAGTTATCTGCCATTCAGACTGTTATGTTTTGATCAGACTTAACTGGTTCATGGTTATTACATGTTTTGTTTGACAACTTACCTGCGAGTCTTCCTTCATTTTTTATTTTTTTTTGATGTTTTGGGATTGCCATTCTGGGGTGCATCTATGCATAACGTTATGCAATGAGTGTTTCTATTGTGTAACTCATGCTGCCTGTACATCCTTCTGCTGTTGAATGGCAATACTTTATTCAGAATTTCTGGAACTATGTGCAGATCATGCAACTCTCCCATGCTGCTAGGTTACCCCAGATGCAGAACTGCTTAGGCTGTTATGGCATTGGTATTTATGATGGACTCCTGGAGCCCAAGTCCTCTTTTGATGCGGCTGTGCAGCATATCAGTGAGTATTTTGACACTGGAGATTCTGTTCTGTTAAAGCGGAAAACAATTTTTTGAAGCTCATCAGCAGCCTAATGAAACCATATGTGAATTTATTTGTGGCAGTTGACCCAGGACTGTGATTTCGGGGATATTTTTGTGATTGGCATAGCCAATGACCACGTTGGTGAATGGTTACTGGTGCAAGATGCTAAACCCTAACTTTTGATGCTGTGGTTACCAAGAGCGAGGCATTTGAGGGCACAGGCTGAAAGAGGTTCTGTGTCTCAGACTGCTGCTACCTTTGTGTCTACGCTTAAACTATTAGCTGTTCATTGTGCTTCTATCACCCAGAGTCATACGACACTATATACTCCTGCTCCACAGCCTCAGCAGTGAAAATTGCCTGCTTTTCACTTTCAAGTGTGGTAATACAGATCACTTGGCCAATTTTTTTGCCTGCTTGGCTAGAACTGCTGAGTGCTGGACTTGTGGAGAGAAAGGACACTTTAAGTTACTGTGCCATGGTACACTGGTTCGTGACAAGAAGAGGCCTGAAGTGCATATTAGAGTCATAGACTTTAAGGTCAGAAGGGACCATTATGATCGTCGAGTCTGACCTCCTGCACAACGCAGGCCACAGAATCTCACCCACCCACTCCTGTAATAAATCCCTAAAGTATGTCTGAGCTATTGAAGTCCTCAAATCATGATTTAAAGACCTCAAGGTGCAGAGAATCCTCCAGCAAGTGACCCGTGCCCCACGCTGCAGAGAAAGGCGAAAACCCCCAGGGCCTGTGCCAATCTGCCCTGGAGGAAAATTCCTTCCTGACCCCAAATATGACGATCAGCTAAACCCTGAGCATGTGGGCAAGACTCACCAGCCAGCACCCAGGAAAGAATTCTCTGTAGTAACTCAGATCCCACCCTATCTAGTGTCCCATCACAGGCCATTGGGTATATTTACCACTAATAATCAAAGATCAATTAATTGCCAAAATTAGGCTATCCCATCATACCATCCCCTCCATAAACTTATCAAGCTTAGTCTTGAAGCCAGATATGTCTTTTGCCCCCACTGCTCCCCTTGGAAGGCTGTTCCAGAACTTCACTCCTCTGATGGTTAGAAACCTTCGTCTAATTTCAAGTCTAAACTTCCGGATGGCCAGCATGGAAGCTCTTTCACTGGAGATTTTCAAAACGAGGCTGGATAGCCAACTGTCTTGCATGGCTTAGACACAACAAATCCTGCATCTTGGCAGTGGGTTAGACTAGATGGTCCTTGCAGTTCTTTCTGACCCTGTGATTCTATATTGGGAATGTGAAGCCACATGAGACCACCTTGTTGCCTTGAATACAATACAGGGACTCCAATGTTGCCTTTAATACAATCTTCTCATGTGGAAAGGCACTGGAACTGGTCTCTCGTGTCATAGAAATTAATGATACACTGCTGAGGTGCATGGTGGATACAGGTGCTGAAGTTAACATTCTCCCTTTTGTATTAGTTCATAATCTAGACATTTGCCCAACTACAGTGGTTATAAAAGCCTGGAATTTGTATGCTTTGCAGACAATGGGTGAAACTGTGTTTTTTGTGCTCTACAGAGGCATAGCCTTCACTGCAAAGTTTTATCTTGTTAAAGATGCTGCTGTCAATGATGTTCCATTATTGTCCTACGATTTGTGCTTACATTTTGGTATCCTGCATGAGCTCTCCCAGGATATCTCAGGTGTGGTTATGTCAGCTAGATTAGAAGGGGATACTCAATGTATCATTCAGAGACACCATGATTTGTTTAACAATGAAAGTGTTCCGTCCACGGGCTATGCATACTCTCTGCTGTTGGATTTGAACACCAAGCCCTTTGCACTCCCTGCACGAGATGTACCTCCTGCACTTGTGGACAAGATCTGAGCAGAACTGCAATGCATGAAAAATGATATCATCATTTGGGAGGTGGAAGGGCATATGGATTGGAGCTTATCCACGGTGATAGTATACCAGAAGAATGGCGATATTCGACTTCACAGATTTTAGGGCTCTTAATAGATATGAGAAATGTGAGCAGTTTCAGTTGCCAACCTTCAAAGAGGTGACACGTTGGGTCAGTGGATCCCAGATTTTCTCTGTGTTGGATTACCGATCCGGTTATTGGAAAATACCTGTGTCTGGACGTTTGCTTTCAGCATGCCATTAGGGAGGTACTGCTATCAATGACTCCCTTTTGGTTTAGTCTCTGCTCCTTGAAGTATTTGAGAGTGGTCTCTCAGCTCTTTGGTAATATCCAGGGTGCATGGTGCTATTTGGATGACATTCTTGTCTTTGATAAGACCCTTCCTGAACATAATGCTTATCTGGACCAGGTGCTAACCCGACTCCAACAAGCTGGCATAAAGTTGAATGAAGCTACAGTTTTTTACAAAAGATGCTGTAGAGTTTCTGTGGCATTCTCTGTCAGCTGATGGTGTGAAACTGACACCTGAATGGCTACAAGCTGTTGCTTCACTACTGAAACACACCGATTATAGCGGTTTACATTCATTCCTTGGCCTAGTGCAATACATAGGTGGCCGTGTTCTGCCAAATTTTAGTACCCTTGCCAAGCTGCTGAAAGATCTAATCCTGGGACGGTTGGTTTGGACTAAAGAGACAAAACGGATTTTTGAAACAGTTTGCCAGGTCCTCTGTTAAATCCAATCTCATTCTCATTTCGATCCAAGGAAGCCCATAGTGATTCAAATTGATGTATGTAATCAGGGCCTGGGCACAGTTCTGTTCCAGGGGGGATGGCCAGTTATATACTCATCCCATACTCTCACCCTGACAGAAGCCAAGTATTCCCAGATTGAGCTAGAGTTCTTGGCGATGGTTTTTGCTATTGTACACTTCAAAGTCTATTTACTGGGAAAACATTTTACTTTAGAAACTGATTTGCCTATTTTGGGCTTCTGTCATAAGGCTGTTGATCTGCTGAGCATGAGGCTGCCGCAGTGGGTTATCAGTTGCAGCAGTATGACTGGCTTTCATTTGGTACATTTCAAACAAAGATCTAATTTATTTGCCGATACTCTTTCAAGAAATTCTGCTGGATTGGCACCCTCATGTGCAGAAATGGCAAGGTATGCTTTATGCTTTTTACTGAACAGCTTGCCAGTTGACTTAAGGCAGACTGCTGCTCTTCAAGATGCTGAACTGTGCGAGGTGATGCATGCTGTACAAACGGGTTGGACAGACCCAGTCCTTAAGAGAATTTTGTCGACATTCTACAAAATTTGTTCTGAGCTCACAGTGAAGACGTGCTACTCAACATATCTTATGCAGAGGAGCATGGGTGATCATCCTAGCATCATTCGACAAGCAGTCCTGGATGTGACTCATGAAGGACATTTGGGCGTTATGAAGATGAAGGTGATTCTGTGTAGTTATGCTTGGTGGCTAGGGCTGCACTCAGACATTGAGCATCATATGAAGGCATATTCAGCCTGCATAATGCATAGAACTACTGCTCCTCCAGCCCCTTTGATAATGGTAGTCGTAGATAGACCATGGCAGAGAATTGCAATGGATATTACTGGCCCATCGATTGCAGTGCATGGCTACACGCTATTGAGTGTTATAGACTGTTACTCACATTATTTCTTTGCATTCATAATTTCAAAGAAGCTCGTCTCTTGCTTAACTGCTTTATTTGTGATGTTTGCCCTACCAGAGAGCCTTCTTTCAGAAAATGGGACTGTGGCGGGTTCCCCCGGAGTGCCACCTGGAACTGGGGTACCACTGAGCCTCTCTGACCCACCAGCCTGGACTCCCTTTACACTGTATTGCTGTGACCAGCCTGCCAAGCCCTCTCCCAGGCTCCAGCACACATACTGGTAGGGACACACCCAGCTGCAGAACATACAAATGCTGTGATCAGCTCTGCATGGGAAGCTAAGGAACAGCCCAGCTACTCAAGTGCATTTCCCCCCCCTCCCCCCCCCCCCCCCCCCCCCCCCCCCCCGGAGTGTAAGCCTAAAATTATACCATCTTGCGCTGTACAGAGATCTGTACAGCGGACGCTCATGAAATTTGCCTCCTCCCTGAGTGTGGAGAAGGATATGCAACAGCCTTCTGCCCAAGTTACGACTCCCACACACTGGTTTTAGACAAAGCAAAAATAAGTTAATAAACTACAAAAGATAGATTTTAAGTGATTATGAGGGATAGCAAACAGATCAAAGCAGATTACCTAGTAAATAAACAAAGCTGCAAACTGAGCTAACATACTAGATAGGTAGGATATGAATTAGCAAATTCTCACACTAGATGATTCAAGCAGGTTGCAGAGATTCTTAAGGGGCCAGCCGCACTTGCTTACAGCTTAAAGACCCCAGGTGTTCATTTCACAGGCTAAAACTCCCCTTTAGCCTGGGTCCAGCACTTCCCCCCAGTTCAGTCCTTGTTCCTCAGGTGTTTTTCAGGAGTTGTCTTTGGGTGGGGAGTCAGTGAAGAGTCCTGATGATGTCACTCACCTGCCTTAAATAGCTTTTGCATATGGCAGGAACCCTTTGTCTCCAAGCTGCCGTCCCATGCCAGTCAGTGGAAAAACACTGATATTCCAAGATGGAGTCCAGTACCAGGTGACCTGGTCACATGACCCTGTAGGGTGCTAGCAGCCATGAGTCAGAGGCTGTTTACGGCATCCTCAGGAAGGCTCCCGGATGGGAGATAAGCTTTTCCTAAGGCCTATTATTCTCCCTAATGGTTCATTAACTTAAATGGGCCCTTCCCAGCCAGCCATCTAGACTGATTACACATGGGGAACACCCACAAGGCAGAATGTAAACACATCTGTAATAGATACATAGACAATATTCCTAACTTCAGATACAGAAATGATACATGTATACAAGTAGGATAATCTTATTCAGTAAATCATAACCTTTCCAATGATATCTCACATGACCTATCTTGCATACATAATCATATCATTATATTATTCCTGTGAAGAATATGGGGTGCAGTGTCACAGGGACATGTTTTGAATCAAGAGAGTTTTGAAGACTTTCTAAGTATTGGTCTAGTACATTATAAATCTGCCGAGTACCATCCCCAAGGAAATGGGATAGTGGAAAGACTGCAGGGAACTGTGAAGAAGCATGTAGCTTGCATACTAGAGGAACACTGAGATACACGCTTCCCTATTGCATTGAGTCAGGATTTATATGATATTCATAGTACACACCATGAAAGTACTGGAGAAACCCCATTCTATCGGTTCTTCAGCTGACCTATGAGGACTCAACGGGTAGTGATCAATGGCTCCATGTCTAGTTGGCAGCCGGTATCAAGTGGAGTGCCCCAAGGGTCGGTCCTGGGGCCGCTTTTGGTCAATATCTTCATTAATGATCTGGAGGATGGCGTGGACTGCACCCTCAGCAAGTTTGCAGGTGACACTAAACTGGGAGAAGTGGTAGATACGCTGGAGGGTAGGGATAGGATACAGAGGGACCTAGACAAATTAGAGGATTGAGCCAAAAGAAATCTGGTGAGGTTCAACAAGGACAAGTGCAGAGTCCTGGACTTAGGACAGAAGAATCCCATGCACTGCTACAGACTAGGGACTGAATGGCTAGGCAGCAGTTCTGCAGAAAAGGACCTAGGGGTTACAGTGGACGAGAAGCTGAATATGAGTCGACAGTGTGCCCTTGTTGCCAAGAAGGCTAATGGCATTTTGGGCTGTATAAGTAGAAGCATTGCTAGCAGATTGAGGGACGTGATTGTTCCCCTCTATTCGACATTGGTGAGGCCTCATCTGGAGTATTGGGTCCAGTTTTGGGCCCCACACTACAAGAAGGATGTGGAAACATTGGAAAGAGTCCAGTGGAGGGCAACAACAATGACTAAGGGGCTGGAGCACATGATTTATGAGGAGAGGCTGAGGGAACTGGGATTGTTTAGTCTGCAGAAGAGAAGAATGAAGGTGGATTTGATAGCTGCTTTCAACTACCTGAAGGGGGGTTCCAAAGAGGATGGATCTAGACTGGGGATGATGGTAGCAGATGACAGAACAAGGAGTATGGTCTCAAATTGCAGTGGGGGAGGTCTAGGTTGGATATTAGGAAAAACGTTTTCACTAGGAGGTGGTGAAGCACTGGAATGGGTTATCGAGGAAGGTGGTGGAATCTCCTTCCTTAGAGGTTTTTAAGGTCAGGCTTGATAAAGCCCTGGCTGGGATGATGTAGTTGGGATTAGGTCCTGCTTTGAGCAGGGGGTTGGACTAGATGACCTCCTGAGGTCCCTTCCAACCCTGATATTCTATGACCAAGTTGTCTATGCTGACAGGAAAGGTTCATCCCACCCCTTTGCCATCCCCAAAGCTGACTGATATGATTAGGAAATATGTGAGTTTCAACAGGTGTGTCCATGCAAGACTCCATGAGTTCTTTCCTGGACAAACAGTGTATTTTAGACTAGGGTCAGGAAGAGTTTTCAATAGCAGTGGTGTGATCTTCCGGGCTGCAGGATACGGAACATGGTGAGTGCATTTACCACAGATAGAACATGTTGTTAACCAGCAAGATGTTCTGCGTACTGAAAGGGGAACAGAGAGGTAAGAGGACGCTCTTTCTGCGTATGATGGGGTCGTGGGCAGTTGGGGAAGTGGCGCCACAGTAACAGCATCCACCTCCTGAGCTGAATCAGAGGTATAATTGACGGCTCTGGGATTACCTGGTGCCTCTAGCAAAGTACTGCTGAACTTTTGGGGAGAAGAGTAGGAAATTGTGATGTGGTGTGTATGTTGCCTTCTTGCTTCCTCTTCCTGTTCTTTTCCTAGTTCCTGCTCCTTGAACTCAGTGATCGGAGGTAGGGGTGTGTGTGGTGTAATTATTTAGGGTCTGCTGCTACTTATCTCCCTTTCAGACTGTCATGTTTTGTTCAGACTGTTGCTGACTTAACCATTCATGTTTATTACATTTTGATTGACAACTTGCTTACGTGTCATGCTTTGGGTTTGTTTTGTTTTTTTGGTGCCATTCTGGGGTGCTTTTGAATCTCATAGCTGGGAAAAGGAGTATGCTTTTATTGATTATAATGTTTATATTAAGTGCCCCAAAGTGTCTTGGATATCTCCCAGGTTTAGAGAGAAAATGTAGTCCCTGCCCTAAGAGCTTAAAGTCAAAACAGGCAAAACATACCAAGGATGTAGGAAGAGGAAGTGGCACTCATCAGAGTCTCTTGATGGGATGTCATCCCATAATTTTTTTTGATGTAAACCAACCCTTTCTGCCCACTCTATCCTAGCTGTCCTAGTGCCTGACCCTGCCTGCTGCCCCATGTGAAACAGACCCTTCTCCCACCCTGCCTGCTCCACCACATAAAACAATGGCTTATTGCAAAGGTGTGAAACACCCAGCTAGTCAGAGCCCTCTTAGTCAGTTTGGGACAAGGAGAGACCAGGAAATGAGCACCTCCCTATCGTGAAGTCTGGGAGCAAGTGGCTCCTCCACCCCTTGTGAAATCTGTTAATGAAACATACAGATAATGCTAAATTAAGAGGAATTGCAAACTCCAGTGAGGATCGAGATGATACAAAGGCTCTAGAGGGGGAGATGGGCAGGTAATACAGCATGTTTCCACCTACAAACATGCACGTTCCTGCATGTGTGAGAGAGAAGTAACCTGAAAGATAGATGTTTACACAGCAGGCACTGACTGGGAGAGACTGAGGAGAGGTACATATTCATTAATGATCTGGAAAAGGGGATGAACAGTGAAGTGGCAAAGTTTGCAGCTGATACAAAATTACTCAAAGTAGCTAAGTCCAAAGCTGACTGCGATGAGTTAGAGGAATCGCATAAAAGTTGGTGACTGGACAACAAAATGTCAGATGAAATTCAACATTGATAAGTGCAAAGTAATCTACATTGGAAAAAATAATCCCAACTATACTTACACAATGATGGATTTAAAATTAGCTGTTACCACTGAAGAAAGAGATCTTGGAATCTCTGTGGATAGTTCTCAGAAAATTTCTGCACTGTGTGTAGCAGCAGGGGTCAAAATGGTTAACAGTATGTTAGGAACTATTAGGAAAGGGATAGAAAATATCCTCATGCTCTACATAAATCCATGATGTGCCCACACCTGTCTTACGGTGTCCAGTTCTGGTTGCCCCATCTCGAAAAGGTTCAGAGAAGGGCAACAAAGATGATCAAGGGTATGGAGCAGCTTCCATACAAGGAGAGACTAAAAGATTAGATCTTTCAGCGTAGAAAAGAGACGACAATAGAGGTCTATAAAGTCATGAATGAGTGGAAAAAATGACTCGAGAGAGGTTATTTACCCTTTAACACAATCCAAAAAACAGGGGTCACCAATGAAATTAATAGGGGGCAGGTTTAATACAAAAAAGAGGAAGTACTTTTTCACACAGTGCACAGTTAACCTGTGGAACTCATTGTCATGGAATGTTGTGATAACCAAAAGTATAACTGGGTTAAAAAAAGAACTGGATAAGTTCATGGGGGTTAGGTCCATGAAATGCTATATTAGACAAGATGATCAGGGATGCAGCCCCATGCTCGGAGTGACCTCTGACTACTAGAAGCTGGGAGTGGAAAGCAGGGGTGGATCACTCCATAAATGACTTGTTCTGTACCATTCCCCATGAAGCTTTGGTATGGGCCAGATACTGGGCAAGCTGGACCATGGTCTGAACCGGTATGGAACCAGCTCTTATGCCTCAGACATAAGTTTGCCCTGCAAAATGGCAGCAAGGAGCATCTATGTGACTTTAATGGCAGCATTTGCAGAGCGGGAAGGAAAGAGTTTCTCTCTATGCCATATCTGGAGTAATCCATTCAGATACAAATGCATGAAGAGTGTAAATGCCACAGAGGGAGAGAAATTATTTAAGGGTGCTCAAGGAATGTAACTAGGTGTAGTTAGATGAAACTGAGGGCTTGTACACACTAATGCTTACTTCAGTATAACTTAAGTTGCTCAAGGGTGTGGAAACTCACCCCCCTGAATGATGTAAGTTATATCGATCAATGGCATAGAGTGTCTGCACTAGCACGCTCCAACAGTGCAGTGCATCGGCACAGCTGCGCCGCCCTAGCGTATAATGTGTAGTTGTTGTGCTCTACCCGGATTCATGTTCTGCACTTATCCACTGGGATTTGAGCACTTCTCAGAAGTTTTTTCCTTGTTGAATTTCCTAGTTATGACAATGAAATCTTTATCTGTGGGAATCTCCCCCAGGAGGAAGGGCCAGGAGCCTAGTCACTGGAGGAATCACCGTCCTGAGGCAAGGGCTGGGTACGCGTTTGCTAACAAGCCCCACCATAACCCCTGCACCAGCTGTGATTCTGTGAGATCTACCATTTGGGAGCCAGCTTTCACAAGGGGCGCAATGCAGTACAAAGGGTTGCCTGTCTCTGGCTACACTAAGTAGAAGGGGATTTTTTACTAATTTTTTTTTTCTTCTCCTTAGCTGCTTGGAGATTTTGCGGAGTGCAGAGCTGAAAGGCTGGAGATGTGGGTAGGTGTGGGCTGCTGCACAT
The DNA here is from genome assembly GCA_003942145.1 of Platysternon megacephalum. Classification (NCBI taxonomy): domain Eukaryota; kingdom Metazoa; phylum Chordata; order Testudines; family Platysternidae; genus Platysternon; species Platysternon megacephalum. The sequence goes on from QXTE01000419.1 coordinate 186,520, forward strand.
GGGTCTGGACTGAGCATGATGGGTCTGAGCTGTATTATGCGCGTGTGTGGAGTGGGAACTAGCTCTCTGCAATAACTGGCACCTTTTATGTACAAGGGGCCTGTTCTAGTGATGGGATGGGGTCTGAAATGAGTCCTATATCTTACTATTGCCTTGGCATTCTCTCCCATCCCCACAGGAAGTCCCGCCTCTTTTTTAAGTACTGGCACCAGGAGCTGCTGACAAAGAGCATGGACCGCTTGGAAAAGGCAGCAATAATCATCCAGAAGAGTGAGTATTGGGGCAGGAGGGTCTCCTCCAACCCAGAGTGCATATCAGGGTAGGGAGCACAGGCGGAAGTCCTTCCCCAACCCCTCTCTCATCCCAGAAGATCCCTTGATAGCATTCCAGGGCATTGGAGACAGAAAAACCTGATAAGGCTCCATCTCTAAGGCACCTCAAACCCTTTGTGTTCGTGGTGTGAACAACAAACGCTCAACTCCTTCTCAGAGTCTTCAACAAGCAGGAAAGCAGTCTAAGTGTGGACAGGAAGGGGCATATGTGGGAGAGTAGAGCAGGTGCAAGCTTGCTGGTCTCGTTGTAAAGTGGATGTCCAGGGAAGTGGTTAATGAGCTTCTTATAATGATGGGATGAATTGTAAGAAGTCATGGGAAGCTGGAGAGAAGCGCCAGCAGAAGGGGAGACCAGAAAATGTTGTTATCCTCTCAGGGAAGGACAGTGGCATGTTTCAGGTGACCACTGCCCTACTAGCCTGGCTTCTGTCCCTGGCAGAACAATGGGATCATGAGCAATAGGTGCGCTGGTGAGAGACATGGCAGAGCTTTCTCTCTGCACCGTCTCTCTGGTATGACTCTGTATTGGACACACAGGTACTACAGGATGCTGCTCTTGCCCGGTCCTTGTTCCTTGCTGTTCCAGTGGAGTCTCTGCTCTAACTGTAGCTTCTCTCTGAGCAGCTTACAAGAGATTCTGCTGTAGGAAGAGTTACCAGAAGCTGGTGGTTGAGCTCAGAGCCCGGGAGAAGCACCTGCAGGAGGAAGCAGAGAGAGAGCGCAACAGGCAACTGGAACTGGAGTCCCAGGCCCAGAGTAAGTCACTGACACCTCCTCCTTCCATCAATACCTCCGTGCCCCACAGGGCCGGCTTTAGGCGGATTCCCCCGAATTGGGCCCCGTGTCCTAAAGAAAAGCGCCTAACTTTTTAATTTTTACTCACCCGGTGGCGGTCCGGGTCTTCGGCGGCACTTCGGTGGCGGGTCCTTCACTCGCTCCAGGTCTTGGGCGGCGGGTCCTTCAGTGCCGCGGAGTGAGTGAAGGACCCGCTGCCGAAGTGCCGCCGAAGACCCGGACCGCTGCCGGGTATTCGAATCGGGCCCCGCACTTCCTAAAGCCGGCCCTGGTGCCCCAAATCCCTGGATGCTCACTTAGTGGCTGTTTCCAGCCACCACAGACCCTACCGGGTCTGACTGCCTTATTCCCTAGTTGTAGCTGAGCCCTCAGGCCACACTCTCTTCCATGCCACACCTGAGCAGTGGGTAGTTAGAGGGGATGATACACCTGCCTCTGTGAAACTCTCCTCCAGCATTTGCCTCAGGACAGGCCCCATCTCCACTTGGAAATGGAGGCGCTTTCCCATAGAGGCTGGGAACTGAGCTGTGAAATCCCACGTGCCTTGGGCTGGGATGGGAAAGGCACCCTGGCCTGACCCAGCCTCTTCTGCTCATACAGCAGGGGATGGCTTCATGCCATCTCCCACTCAGAGCTGGATTTTTTTCCTTAGAGCATGGAGCAGGAGGTGGCAGCAAAGCAGGGACCCCACCCCTTCTCACTCCTTTCCATGCTCCATAGCAAGGCTCAGGTGGGATGAGGAAGTTCCAAGCTCCATGGATTGATGTTCCTGGGAGTCCCTTGTCTTGCAGCTGCCATGCTGCCTGCTGGAGAGGAAGAACCTTCCCCATGGTACCCTTGGGTGTGATGGTATTGTACCCACATGCTCCATTCCTGGGTGGGATGAATCATTCCCTGGGGGTTCCTAATGCCATTTGTTCCCTCCTCTCACTGCATGAATAGTTGCCTCGCCAGTCCCTGTGCCACGGAGGAGACGTCCTCAGCCCTTCCCACGTTCTCAGCATGGAGCTGATTCTCTGACACAGCCACCAGTACCACGCCCTCGCAGCAAACTCACAGAGGTAATAATGTTGGCTTTGCCTATCAGATACCCGGGGACGTCTCAACATGTGATCTTGAGGGAGCCCTCCTGTGACGGGTTGGATCACAGAAACCCCCTTGGGAGCTGCCAACTGATGTGCAAAGGCCACTTCTGTTCCTGTTCTCCCTGCCGGCTCGGTGGCTTCAGCTCCCTGTCTTGGTGAAGCCAGACACACCCGTCTGCTCCAGCACAGACTCAGGGTCTGAATCACCTGTCCCAAAGCTGCAGGTTTACCTGAAAACAGCTCACAGAAGTGTGCTTGCCTTTAGCACTCAGATGCCCAATTCCCAATGGGGTCTAAACCCAAATAAATCCTCCTGGGGAGGCTTGAGAATAATATACCAACCAAATAGGTAAACAAGGTTAGCACAGACCAGACCCTTGGGTTTTTAGGACACTCATAAATTGTTCGCCCTCTATAACACTGATAGAGAGAGATGCACAGCTGTTTACTCCCCCAGGTATTAATACATACTCTGAGTTAATTAATAAGTAGAAAGTGATTTTATTAAATACAGAAAGTATGATTTAAGTGATTCCAAGTAGTAACAGACAGAACAAAGTAAGTTACCCAGCAAAATAAAATAAAATGCGCAAATCTATGTCTAATTGCACTAAATATAGATAAGATCCTCACCAGTTCCAAAATGTTCCCTTTTACAGGCTAATCTTCTTTTAGCCTGGGTCCAGCAATCACTCACACCCCCTGTAGTTACTGTCCTTTGTTTCAGTTTCCTTCAAGTATCCTGGGGGGGTGGAGAGGCTCCTTCTTTAGCCAGCTGAAGACAAAATGGAGGGGTCTCCCACGGGTTTAAATAGACTGTCTCTTGTGGGTGGAGACCCCCTCCTCACCCTCTGTAGAATCCAGTCACAAAATGGAGATTCGGAATCACATGGGCAGGTCACATGCCCATGCATGACTCAGGACTTGCAGGTAGCAGCCATTACCCACATGCTACCTTGAACGTCCTCAGGTAGACTTCTTATGTGGATTGGAGTCTTCCAAGCTCTTTTGTCTGTTAAGTGCTCCCTGATTGAACACTTAATTTGCACATTCCTTCCCCAAGAAGTGATCAAATGTTCTAACTAAGGCCACTTAGAAATCAAGCAATTATATAGCCAATGTTCATAACTTTGAACACACAAACGGTGCCTGCATACAACTAGGGTGAACATAACCAGTAGATCATAACCTTTACATAGATATGTTACATGGCCTATGTAGCAAAACCCTATTCCCGTTATATTATACATACATTTATGAGCACCCCCCCCCCCCCATAAAGCTTTATGGGAAACGCTGTCACACCTCCCATCTGCGCATCCCGTCCCTGTGATCCAGGGAGAACCACACTCCTCATCCATGTAACCAGGAATAAAGGGGAGTTCATGCCCAATATTGTGACTTTAAATAAACCAATCCTGGTAAAACCTTGGGCAGGGCCTGGTCTTGGGAGAACTGAAAGTGGAAGGTGGATGAGGTTCCTGTCTGGTCTCGCCTAGGGCGCAGACTTAAGTGAGGTCATCTGTGATATCTTCAAAGGAGCTTACTGTAAGTGTCCCCCACCTCTTGCTCCTGCCTCCACTGTTGATTTTCAATAAGTCTTGGAGCACCGGGGAAGTTCCAGGAGACTGGAAGGAAGCTAGTGTTGTGCCAGTTTGTAAAAAGGGTAAATGGGATGACATGAGTAATCATAGGCCTGTCAGTCTGACATCGATCTTGGACAAGAAAATGAATCAGCTGAGACAGAATCATAGACTATCAGGGTTGGAAGGGACCTCAGGAGGTCATCTAGTCCAACCCCCTGCTCAAAGCAGGACCAATCCCAAACTAAATCATCCCAGCCAGGGCTTCGTCAAGCCTGACCTTAAAAACCTCTAAGGAAGGTGTCAGGGTTTCCTCCCCACTCTGAACGTAGGGTACAGATGTGGGGACCCGCATGAAAGACCCCCTTAGCTTATTTCTACCAGCTTAGGTTAAAACTTCCCCAAGGCACAAATTCTTCCTTGTCCTTGGACGGTATCACTGCCACCACCAAGTGAGTTAGACAAAGATTCAGGAAAAGGACCACTTGGAGTTCCTGTTTTCCCAAAATATCCCCCCAAGTCCCTTCACCCTCTTTCCTGGGGAGGCTTGAGAATAATATACCAACCAAATAGGTAAACAAGGTTAGCACAGACCAGACCCTTGGGTTTTTAGGACACTAAAAACCAATCAGGTTCTTAAAAGCAGAACTTTATTATAAAGAAAAAAAGTAAAAGAAGCACCTTTGTAAAATCAGGATGGAAGGTAATTTTATAGGGTAATAAGATGTAAAACACAGAGGATTCCCCTCTAGACAAAACTTCAAAGTTACAAAAAACAGGAATAAACCTCCCTCTTAGCATAGGGAAAATTCACAAGCTAAAACAAAAGATAAGCTAACGCATTTCCTTGCTATTACTTACAATTTTTGTAATCTTGGATGCCTATTTCGGGTAGGGTTTTAGGAGATGTTTTTTCCTGCCCTGGTCCCTCTCTGTCCCAGAGAGAACAACAAAAGAGAGCACAAAACAAAACCTCCCCCCACAGATTTGAAAGTATCTTCTTCCCTTATAGGTCCTTTTGGTCAGGTGCCAACCAGGTTATTTGAGCTTCTTAACCCCTTACAGGTAAAGGAGGGATTTTATGCTACCCTTAGCTGTATGTTTATGACAGAAGGAGATTCCTCCACCTCCCTAGGTTTAACCCATTCCAGTGCTTCACCACCCTCCTAGTGAAAAAGTTTTTCCTAATATCCAACCTCAACCTCCCCCACTGCAACTTGAGACCATTACTCCTTGTTCTGTTATCTGCTACCACTGAGAACAGTCTAGATCCATCCTCTTTGGAACCCCCTTTCAGGTAGTTGAAAGCAGCTATCAAATTCCCCCTCATTCTTCTCTTCTGCAGACTAAATACCCCCAGTTTCCTCCGCCTCTCCTGATAAGTCATGTGCTCCAGCCCCCTAATCATTTTTGTTGCCCTCCGCTGGACTCTTTCTAATTTTTCCACATCCTTCTTGTAGTGTGGGGCCCAAAACTGGACACACTACTCCAGATGAGGCCTCACCAATGTCGAATAGAGGGGAATGATCACGTCCCTCGATCTGCTGGCAATGCTCCTACTTATACAGCCCAAAATGCCATTAGCCTTCTTGGCAACAAGGGCACACTGTCGACTCATATTCAGCTTCTCGTCCACTGTAACCCCTAGGTCCTTTTCTGCAGAACTGCTGCCTAGCCATTCGGTCCCTAGTCTCTAGCAGTGCATGGGATTCTTCTGTCCTAAGTGCAGGACTCTGCACTTGTCCTTGTTTAACCTCATCAGATTTCTTTTGGCCCAATCCCCTAATTTGTCTAGGTCTCTCTGTATCCTATCCCTACCCTCCAGCGTATCTACCACTCCTCCCAGTTTAGTGTCACCTGCAAACTTGCTGAGGGTGCAGTCCACACCATTCTCCAGATCATTAATGAAGATATTGAACAAAACCGGCCCCAGGACCGACCCTTGGGGCACTCCACTTGATACCGGCTGCCAACTAGACATGGAGCCATTGATCACTACCCATTGAGCCTGATGATCTAGCCAGCTTTCTATCCACCTTATAGTCCATTCAGCCATCCCATACTTCTTTAACTTGCTGGCGTATCAAAAGCTTTGCTAAAGTCAAGGAATAACACGTCCACTGCTTTCTGCTCATCCACAGAGTCAGTTATCTCATCATAGAAGGCAATTAGGTTAGTCAGGCATGACTTGCCCTTGGTGAATCCATGCTGACTGTTCCTGATCACTTTCCTCTCCTCTAAGTGCTTCAAAATTGATTCCTTGAGGACTTGCTCCATGATTTTTCCAGGGACTGAGCTGAGGCTGACTGGCCTGTAGTTCCCCAGATCTTCCTCCTTCCCTTTTTTAAAGATGGACACTACATTAGCCTTTTTCCAGTCATCCGGGACCTCCCCCGATCGCCACGAGTTTTCAAAGATAATGGCCAATGAGTCTGCAATCACATCCGCCAACTCCTCTAGCACCCTCGGATGCAGTGCCCCAGGACTCGATTAATAAAGAATTAAAGGAGGGTAATGCAATTAATGCAAATCAACGTGGGTTTATGGAAAATAGATCCTGTCAAACTAACCTGGTATCTTCTTAGATGAGATTATAAGTTTATTTGATAAAGGTACTAGTGTTGATGTAATACATGTAAATTTCTGCAGTGCGTTGGACTTGGTATTTCACAACACTTTGATTTAAAAAACTAGGAGGATATAAAATTAACATGGCACACATTAAATAGGTTAAAAACTGGCTAACTCAAAATGTAATGGTAAACGGGGAATCATCATCAAGTGGGTGTGTTTCCAGTGGAGTCCCGCAGGGATCAGTCCTTGGCCCTCCGCTATTTAACATTTTTATCATTGACCTGGAAGACGACATAAAATCATCAATGATAAAGTTTGGAGATGACCCAAAAATTGGAGGAGTGGCAAATAATGAGGAGAACAGGTCACTGATTCAAAGTGTTCTGGATTGCTTGGTAAGCTGGATGAAAGCAAACAATATGCATTTTAATACAACTAAATGTAAATGTGTACATCTAGGAACAAAGAATGTAGGCCATACTTACAGAATGGCAAGCGGTGACTCTGAAAAAGATTTGGGGTTTGTGGTGGATAATCAGTTGAACATGAGCTCCCAGTGCAATGCTATGGCTAAATGAGCTGATGCAATGCTTGGACGCATAAACAGGGGAATCTCAAGTAGGAGTAGAGAGGTTTATTTATCTTTCTATTTGGCACTTGTGCAACTGCTGCTGGGATCCTGTGTCCAGTTCAGGGTGCTCACCATTCAAGAAGGAGATTGATAAATTAGAGAAGGTTCAGAGAAGAGCCATGAGAATAGAAAACTTGCCTTATAGTGATAGACTCAAGGAGGTCAATCTACTTAGCTTAACACAGAGAAGGTGAAGGGTTGACTTGATTAGCCTAGAAGTATCTACACGGGAAACAAATATTTAATAATGGGCTCTTCAGTCTAGCAGACTGATCCAATGGCTGGAAGTTGAAGCTAGACCAGGAGTCGGCAACCTTCGGCACGTGGCCCATCAGGGTAATCCGCTGGTGGGCCGCGAGACATTTTGTTTACGTTGACCGTCTGCAGGCATGGCCCCCGTAACTCCCAGCAGCTGTGGTTCACTGTTCCCGGCCAATGGGAGCTGTGGGAAGTGGCGGCCAGAAGTTATGCTCTATGAATGATTTTGGGAGAGGTATGTGGCTTGTGTTATACAGGAGCTCAGACTAGATGATCACAGTAGTCCCTTCTGGCCTAGGAATCTATCAATCTCACACCCACCTTCCTTTTTTCTCTCTTTCCTGTTTTCAGTCGACTCCCTTTGATAATTTTTTGCACTCCAGCCCCTGCCCTGTGCTGGGGACAGAGGGGCAGACAGGAGAAGAGGAAGAAATGAGGCAAATCAAGAGGGGAGCAACTCTTCGCTGGTTCAGAGAGACACAGGCCTGGAAGGTTATGCAGGATGATGGGGCCTTTCCTGGCTGGCTGCATGGGATGATCAGCAGGAGGTGAGAACCCTAGGGGCATGCAGCATACCAAGGGGGCTGGGCTGTGCAGGCAGAGGCTGGCATGTCCTTAGGGAGAGTGTGTATATGAGAGTGGGGGTTGGGGTTCCTGGAGATAGCATGGACTTGTTTCTTGGGGAGCTGGGAATAGGACACATGGCCTTTCCACTCTAGAGCACTGATTCCCATCCAGACCCGTCAGGGGGATTGGCTGATTTATGGAGCTGGGAGTGGGATACAGGGCCTTTTACTTCTAGGTCACTAGTTCCAATCCAGGGTGGCAGCAACTGAAGGTTTTTACCTGATTTTTATCCCAAAGATTGATTGGAATGGTAAATGTTGATGAGGACAGGACAGCCATGTAGATTTGGACTGCTTGGTAAGCTGGGCCATTTTAGAATAAAAGTGTTCTAATTAGGGCTGTCAATTAATCGCAGTTAACTCGCGATTAACTCAAAAAAATTAATCACGATTGAAAAAATTAATTGTGATTAATCGCACTGTTCAACAATAGAATACTAATTGAAATGTATTAAATATTTTTGGATGATTTTCTACATTTTCAAATATATCGATTTCAATTACAGCACAGAATACAAAATGTACAGTGCTCACTTTATATTATTTTTGATTACAAATATTTGCACTGTAAATATGATAAACAAAAGAAATAGTATTTTTCAATTAATCTCATACAAGTACTGTAGAGCAATCGCTTTATCATGAAAGTGCAACTTTCAAATTTTTTTTGTTACAGAACTGCACTCAAAAACGAAACAGTGTAAAACTTTAGAGCCTACAAGTCCACTCAGTCCTACTTCTTGGTCAGCCAAACGCTAAAAAGTTTACATTTATGGGAGATAATGCTGCCCACTTCTTAATTACAATGTCATCTGAAAATGAGAACAGGCATTTGCGTGGCACTGTTGTAGCTGGCATCGCAAGATATTTACGTGCCAGATGCGCTAAAGATTCATATGCCTTTTCATGCTTCAGCCATCATTCCAGAGGACATGCATCCACGCTGATGACACTCATTAAAAAAATAATGCGTTAATTAAATTTGTGACTGAACTGCTTGGGAGAGAATATTATGTCTACTGCTCTGTTTTACCCGCATTCTGCCATATATTTCATGTTATAGCAGTCTCGGATGATGACCCAGCACATGTTCATTTTAAGAACACTTTCATTACAAATTTGACAAAATGCAAAGAAGATACAAATGTGAAATTTCTAAAGATGGTTACAGTCCTCGACCCAAGATTTAAGAATCTGAAGTGCCTTCCAAAATCTGAGAGGGACGAAGTGTGGAACATGCTTTCAGAAGTCTTAAAAGAGCAACACTCTGATGCGGAAACTACAGAACCCAAACCACCAAAAAGGAAAATCAACCTTCTGCTGGTGGCATCAGACTCAGATGATGAAAATGAACATGCGTCGGTCCACACTGCTCTGGATCATTATCGAGCAGAACCTGTCATCAGCATGGACGCATGCCCTATGGAATGAATCTTTAGTGCATCCGGCATGTAAATATCTTGTAACGCCAGCTACAGCAGTGCCATGCGAACGCCTGTTCTCACTTTCAGGTGACATTGTAAACAAGAAGCAGGCAGCATTATCTCCTGCAAATGTAAACAAACACGTTTGTCTGAGCAATTGGTTGAACAAGAAGTGAGACTTATTGGACTTGTAGGCTCTAAAGTTTTACATTGTTTTATTTTTGAATGCAGGGTTTTTTTTGTACATAATTCTATATTTGTAAGTTCAACTTTCATGATAAAGAGATTGCACAACTGTACTTGTATTTGGTGAATTGAAAAATACTATTTCTCTTGTTTGTTACAGTGCAAATATTTGTAATAAACAATAAATATAAAGTGAGCACTGTACACTTTGTATTCCGTGTTGTAATTGATATCAATCATATTTGAAAATGTAGAAAACATCCAAAAATATTTAAATAAATGATATTCTATTATTGTTTAACAGCGTGATTAATCGCACGATTAATCGCAATTCATTTTTTTATTGCACGATTAATCATGATTCATTTTTTTTAATCGCTTGACAATCCTAATTTTAATATAATTAAATGCAAAGTTATACATCTAGGATCAAGGAATGCAGGCCGTACCTACAGAATGAGGGACTGTGTCCTGGGAAGCAGTGACTCTGTAAAGGATTTAGAGGTCATAGGGCACCAGCAACTGAACATGAGCTCCCAATGTGATGCTGTGGCTAAAAGGGATCCTGGGATGTGTAGAGACAGGAGTAGGGAGGTGATTTTAACTCTGTATGTGGAGTTCAATACGGCAATACTGTCACAGATCCACGGGATCAGTGCTACAGCCCAGCCTTTAAGCAGTTCCCTTTAGTGTGCCAGACCCCCAAGGAGTCCCACCCTTCCTTCAGGCTAGGCTCTGCAGCTTCACTGCCTACTAGACTGAGCCTCGGTTTAACACTGTGAGCTCTGTTCAGCAAACCCAATTGAAACAGACTCCTGGTAACGACTTGGACACTCTTTAGGGACTAATGCACGCAAGCAAGTGCTTGCAATGACACAAACAGTCCTTTCAAAACAGAGGAGGATGTATTAGTCAACTGGAACACAGCATTGGAAGTCCTTACATTAGCATACAGAAATAAAGGTTAAAACATGGTCCATTATGGTCAATCCAGAGCAATTCACCAGCTATTTCAGGCTCTATCTCTCTGACTCCTTTGTCAGTCCCAGGAGAGAGCAACCAGTTTCCTCCAAAAGCCCACACTTTGTTCCCTGACTGTCTTGTCTCAGAGACATTGTGGGTGAGAGATCTTTTATTGGACCAATTTCTGTTGGTGAGAGAGACAAGCTCGCAAGCTACACAGAGCTCTTTCTCAGGTCTGGGAATGGTACTTAGTGTCACAGTGTGCCTGAAGTGAAGCGGACAGGATGAGAGTGAGTGCTGGCTGCAACATAGAGGGAGTGTTACCAGGATGTGAAAAAGGGATGGGGGCTCCTGAACAGGGAGAGCACAGGGTTTTATTGCTGACTCGGATTAAAATCTTTCCTCTTTACTTTCAGGGAAGCTGAGAACTTGCTGATGGACAAGCCTCTGGGCTGCTTCCTGGTTCGAATCAGTCAGAGCAGGCCAGGCTACACCCTGTCATACAGGTAACGCACTCACTGCTTTTCTTCTACCAGGACTCTTGGTGATGGGCTGCATGGGGCAATGGTAGCACAGTGCGTCAGCTTTCTCCGTGGACTGAGATACTGAGGCTGGTGCTTAGACACCCCTGACCTGGGTGCCCTAGACACACCCCAGAGGGACAGATGGGGACTCTGGGGCCTCCATAAAGAAGAGAGAGCCTCTGCCTTTTACTGAGGATTAGATTGATTCATGAACTATGTATAGTAGCCGCAGGACATGAGCTGGAGGGGATGCTAAGTATGGGCATTGTGTGGGGAGCTGAGAAGGTGGGCAGTTGATGTGGATGCTCCATCCATCCCCACATGCAGCTGTATGGGAGGTGGAGGATGGTGGGTGTGGGTACTGCATGAGGAAGTGCCATATTGGGTGGGAAGGGGATACTGTTTCTGGGTCCTGCACTGGAGGAGGTGCTGCCTGGAATGGGGACAGACTGGAGGATGTTGGGATGCATAGACTAGGAATGTACTCAGAGGGGAGTGATGGAAAGGGATCCTTTGCACAGATACATGCAAGGGAAAGTGCAGGGTAGTGATGCAGGGGCACAAGCCTGTAAGATAGAATGGGCTAGTGAGGAGTCCTAGATTCTAAGGCCAGAAGGGACCACTATGATCATCTAGTCTGATCTCCTAACACAGGCCAGAGAACTGCCCCAAAATAATGCCTGTTTGAACTACAGCATATATTTTAGAAAAACATCCAATCTTGATTTTAAAATAGTCAGTGATAGAGAATCCATTATGACCACTGGTAAATTATTCCAATGATTTACTCTCACTATCAAAAATTTGCACCTTTGTTTCCAGTCTGAAATTGTCTAACTTCAACTTCCAGCCACTGGATCTTGTACCTTTGTCAGTTAGGCTGAAGAGCCCTGTATTATCAAATTTCTATTCCCCATGTAGGTACTTATAAACTGTGATCAAGTCACCCTTAACTTTCTCTGTGAGAAACTAAACAGGTTGAGCTCCTAGAGTCTATCACTATAAGCATGTTTTCCAATCCTTTAACCATCCTCATGGATTTTCTTTGAACCCTCTCTAATTTATCGATAACTTTCTTGAAATGAGGACATCAGAAATGGACGCAGTATTTCCGTAGGGGTACTACCAATGCCAAATACAGAGGTAATAAAACCTCTCTACTCCTGCTTGAAATTCCCCTGTTAGTGCATCCAAGGATCCTGTTGACCCTTTTGGCCAGAGCATCGCACAGGAAGATCCTGTTCAGCTGATTATCCCCCACAATCCCCAAATCTTTTTCAGAGTCACTGCTTCCCAGGAGAGTCCCCCATCTTGTAGATGTGGCTTATGTTCTTTGTTCCTAGGTATATACATTCATATTTGGCCATATTGAAACACACATTGCTTGCATCCAGCTTACCAACCAATTCAGTATATGTGACCAGCCCTTTTTTATTATTTATATTTCTCCAAATGTTTGTGTCACCTGCAAACTTTGTCAGTGATGATTTTGTTCCAGGTCATTGATAAAAATGTTAAATAGTGTAGGGCCAAGAACCATGTCAAGCTACCTCAACTGGCTCATGACTGTGCGTGCCTGGCTCAGGGCAGACTGTCAAGAAGTAGGGCACAAACCCTAAATTGGTTGTATGTTCCATAATTAGGTTTCACCAACCAAGTAACAAGAGTGAACTCCACAAGCTCTATAACAGCCTTACCCTGGAGTCACAGATCGTCACATTGGGCACTCCAGTCTATCTTGCCACCCAGGCAAGCTTGTCTTTGTGATAGATGGTCCCTTACAGCAAAAATTACAACAATATTCAGGTTTCAGAGTGGTAGCCATGTTAGTCTGTATCAACAAAAAGAACGAGGAGTACTTGTGGCACTTTAGAGACTAACAAATTTATTTGAGCATAAGCTTTCGTGGGCTAAAACCCACTTAATCGGATGTATGCAGTGGAAAATACAATAGGAAGATATATAGACACAGATGACATGAAAAAAAAGGGGTGTTGCCATAGTAACTATAACGAGAGTAATCAGTTAAGGTGGGTTATTAGCAGGAGAAAAAAAACTTTTGTAGTGATCATCAGGATGGCCCATTTCCAACAGTTGACAAGGAGGTGTGAGTAACAGTAGGGGGAAAAATTAGCATGAGGAAATAGGTTTTACTTTGTGTAATGACCCTTCCACTCCCAGTCTTTATTCAAGCGTAATTTAATGGTGTCCAGTTTGCAAATTAATTCCAATTCTGCAGTTTCTTGTTGGAGTCTGTTTTTTAAGTTTCTCTACGCAAAAGAATAAATGACACAAATCAGACGTCAAGAATTATAACATTCAAAAACCAGTCGGAGAACACTTCGACCTCCCTGGTCACTCGATTACAGACCTCAAAGTCGCAATACTCCAACAAAAAAATCTTCAAAAACAGACTCCAGCGAGAAACTGCAGAATTGGAATTAATTTGCAAACTGGACACCATTAAATTAGGCTTGAATAAAGACTGGGAGTGGACCTTCTGGACACCCTGGGCAGATCATCAGAGCCAGGGACAAATTTAAGGATCAAGGTCCAGGTACGCATCGGTGTCTTCGGCGTCCTTCATCTCTGCGCAAGCAATGTCGACACTGCTGGCAGCGGCGCCACCAACACCTCTATCTTCGCCCGAGGCACCGGTACCAACGCTTCTGACATCAGCACCACTGGCATCAGCACTGATAATCCTAGTTCTGGCAGCCCCAGCACCGCAGGTTACGGACCTGGTGGCACAGCAGTACCGGGTGCTGCGTGACCCCCTGGGCGCCGAGGGGAGTGAGCAGGGCCCATTGCCAGGACTTTCCTCTTCATCCTCCCCAGATGACACCGTGGCGGGGACATCGATGGCCCCGGCCTTGGAGGATAACAGGGTCCTGCAACACCTTCTGTGACGGGTGGCCCAGAACCTGGGGATCGAGGCGGAGGAGGTGATAAAGGACACCAACCTGATGGTTGACATCCTCGCCCCCTCCGGACCCTCTCATATTGCCTTGCCATTAATAAAGATTATTACCGAGACCACAAAGACCTTGTGGCAGACCCAGGCATCTCTGTCCCCTATGGCCAAGAGAAACGAGAGGCGGGACTTTGTCCCTTCAAAGGGATACGAGCACCTATATACCCACCCACCCTCCGTTGCCTGGTGGTTGATGCAGCGAACCAGCGTGAGTACCAGGGCCCCTCCCGTAAAAATAGGGACGCTAAAAGACTAGACCTTTTTGGGAGGAAGGTCTGCTCTACTGGGAGGTTGCAGTTCCGCATATCAAACCAGCAGGCCATCATTAGCAGATACTCACATAACACCTGCAGCGCGATGGCCAGATTTGCTGAGCTGCTGCCGCAGGACTTGCGTGCGGAGTTCTCAGCACTGGTGGAGGAAGGAAAACTGATTTCCCAAGCTTAACTACAGGCCGCATTGGACGCGGCAGATGCGGCCTCCCGCACAATGGCCACAGGAGTTGCAATGAGGAGGAGTTCCTGATTGCAGGTCTCTGGTCTCCCCTACAAGGTCCAGCAAACCATCCAGGACCTCCCCTTCGAGGGTTCGGCCCTATTTTCCGATAAAACGGATAAAAGACTCCACAGTCTAAAGGACTCAAGTACCACCCTCAGGTCCTTGGGCCTCCACACTCCTGCCACTCAGCTCAGGCACTTCCGGCCGCAGCCTCCTTCACGGTTCTACCAGCCACAGAACCGGCAGGACGCTCCTTGGAGGAGGAATAGGAGCAGCAGGAGAAGACAGCACCCATGCTCTGGCCAGGGCTCTGGCCAGCCCAAGACACCTCCCGGCCCCAGACCAGCCTTTTGAGGGTACAGTCGAGGACGGCGCACCAGTGCAAGAACTGGGTCTACCCTGCCTTACCTTTTTGTCCCGACTATCCCCTTTCTACCGTCCATGGTCCCGTATCACTTCGGACCACTGGGTACTCCGCACGGTAGAGCGGGCATACTCCATCCAATTCTGTGCCCTCCCGCCTTTCCAACCCTCTTCCCCATCCCTCTTCAGGGACCCCTCTCACAAGCAAATCCTTATTCAGGAGATGCACTCGCTCCTCTCACTAGGGGCAGTGGAAGAGGTTCCTCAGGAGCGAAGGGGCAGGGGTTTCTACGCCCGGTATTTCCTAATACCGAAAGCCAAGGGTGGGCTCAGGCCCATCCTAGACCTGCGAGAATTCAACAAGTTCGTGAAGAAGCTCAAGTTCCGCATGGTCTCTTTGGCCTCCATTATCCCCTCACTGGATCCTGGAGACTGGTATGCCGTCCTTGACTTGAAGGACGCGTACTTCCACGTAGCAATAATTCCGCCCCACAGAAAATATCTCAGGTTTGTGGTGAACAACAGCCACTATCAGTTCACAGTCCTCCCGTTCGGCCTGTCAGCAGCTCCTCGCGTGTTCACCAAGTGCATGGCAGTCGTGGCGGTGTTCCTGCACAAGCGGCAGGTACAGGTGTTCCCGCACCTCGACGACTGGCTGGTCAACGGCTGCTCCAGGTCTCAAGTGGAGGCACAGGTCGGCTTCATGAGAATGACGTTCGGCGAACTGGGTCTCCTTCTAAACGAAGGGAAATCAACGCTGTCCCCTGTTCAGAGGATAGAGTTTATAGGGGCAGTACTGGACTCGACACAAGCCAGGGCATACCTCCCAGAAGCGAGGTTTCGGTTCCTGGGCAACATCATACGGGGTCTCAGGCAGTTCCTCTACACCACAGCAAGGAATTGCCTGAAGCTCCTGGGACACCTGGCGGCTTCTACCTATGTAGTACAGCATGCCAGACTCAGACTTCGACCACTTCAGTAGTGGCTAGCGTCAGTATATTGGCCAGTCCGGGACAGTTTGGACAGGATTATAACCCTGCATCGCCTGGCACTCAACTCCCTCCTGTGGTGGCTCGACCCACAGGTAGTAGATCCAGAGGTCCCCTTCACCAGCCCTCAGCCATCCCTCTCCTTAGTGACAGACGCGTCAGACTTGGGCTGGGGGGCACATTTGGGAGATCTCAGAACACAAGGCCTCTGGTCTCAGGTGGATCTCGCTCTACACATCAATGTCAGAGAGCTGAGAGCGGCGCGCCTGGCATGCCAGACTTTCCAAGCCCACCTAGCAGGGAGCTGTGTGTCAGTCCTGACAGACAACACCAGGGCAATGTTTTACATCCACAAACGGGGGTGCACGCTCCTCTCCCCTGTGCCAGGAAACCCTCATGCTGTGGGACTTCTGTGTAGAGCACTCGATACACCTGCAAGCATCGTACCTCCCTGGAATACCGAACGAGCTGGCGGACCATCTCAGCAGGTCGTTTCACGGCCACAAGTGGTCCCTTCGCCCAGACGTAGTAAAATCAATTTTCCATCAGTGGGGCTTTCCCCAAATAGACCTGTTCACTACGCGACGCAACAGGAAGTGTCAGTGATTCTGCTCCTTCCTGAGTCACAGCCTGGGCTCCATTGCAGACACATTCCTCCTCCCACGGGGAGGCCATCTCCTATATGCGTTCCCACCTGTCCCTCTCGTTCACAAGGTGCTCCTCAAGATTCGCAGGGACCAAGCTTTGGTGATATTGATAGCTCCAGCATGGCCCCGCCAGCACTGGTACACATCACTCCTGGAAATGTCTGTGGAAACCCCGGTCACCCTGCCACTCTTCCCAGACCTAATAATGCAGGATCACGGCTGCCTCCAACATCCAAACCTCGAGTCGCTCCACCTCACAGCGTGGAAGCTCCATGGCTGAACGCAGGGAAGCTCTCCTGCTCTGATCAAGCCAGAGAAGTTCTCCTTGGCAGCAGAAAACCTTCCACAAGAGCTACCTACCTTGCCAAGTGGAAGAGATTTTCAGTCTGGTCGGAGCAGCACCTCTCGTCCCCGACACTCGCCTCGGTGCCACTTACACTGGACTATCTTCTCCATCTTAAAGCAGCAGGAGCTGTCCATGTCGTCAATAAGGGTTCACTTGGCTGTCATCTCTGCTTTTCGCCCAGGCGCAGAGGGCTGCTCGGTCTTTGCGAATCCGATGGTCAGCCGTTTCCTTAAAGGTCTCAACAGGCTATACCCGCAGATCCAACAGCTTATCCCGGCTTGGGACCTCAATCTGGTCCTTTCCAGATTTACGGGATTGCCATTTGAACCCTTGGCGACATGCTCCCATCTCTATCTCTCATACAACGTGGTGTTTCTGGTAGCGATAACCTCAGCTAGGAGGGTGTGAGAGCTCAGGGCCCTAACATCAGAGCTCCCTTACACTGTATTCCATATGGACAAGGTTCAACTCAGGCCTCACCTGGCTTTTCTCTCAAAGGGTGTGTCTCAATTTCATATCAACCAGGACATCTTCCTCCCTATATTGTACCCTAAGCCGCATTCCAGAACCAGGGAGCAGAGACTTCACTCACTGGATGTCCGCAGTGCACTAGCCTTCTATATCGAGAGAACGAAACCATCCTGAAGGTCCATCCAGTTATTCGTGGCAGTGGTGGACAGAATGAAAGGTCTTCCTGTCTCCTCTCTCCTCTTCATCATGAAAGTTAAACTTACAAATGTAGAATTATGTAAAAAACAAACCTGCATTCAAAAATAAAACACTGTAAAACTTTAGCGCCTACAAGCCCACTCAGTCCTACTTCTCATTCAGCCAATCACTCAGCCAGACAAGTTTGTTTACATTTACAGGAGATAATGCCCTCTTCTTATTTACAGTGTCACCAGAAAGTGAGAACAGGCGTTTGCATGGCACTGTTGTAGCCGACTGTGACGGGTTGGATCACAGAAACCCCTTTGGGGCTGCCAACTGATGTGCCAAGACTACTTCCACCCCTGCTTTCTCTGCCAGCACTCTGTCTTGTTGAGCCAGACCTGCCAGTCTGCTGCAACACAGACCCAGTGTCTGAACCACGTGCCCCAAAGCTGCAGACTTAATTGAAAGCAGCTTAAGAAATGTTCCTGTCTTTAACACTCAGATGCCCAACTCCCAATGGGGTCCAAACCCCAAATAAATCCGTTTTACCCTGTATAAAGCTTATACACGGTAAACTCATAAATTGTTCGCCCTCTATAACACTGATAGAGAGATTAATATTAATACATACTCTGGGTTAATTAATAAGTTAAGTGATTTTATTAAATACAGAAAGTAGGATTTAAGTGGTTCCAAGTAGTAACAGACAAAACAAAGTGAATTACCAAACAAAATAAAATAAAATCACGCAAGTCTATGCCTAATACGGTAAGAAAGCTGAATACAGATAAAATGTCACCCTCAGAGATGTTTCAATAAGCTTGACTGGACGCCTTCCTAGTCTGGGCACAATCCTTTCCCCTGGTACAGTCTTTGTTCCAGCTCTGGTGGTAGCTAGGGGATTTCTCATGATTGCAGCCCCCTTTGTTCTGTTCCACCCCCTTATATAGATTTGGCACAAGGCGGGAATCTTTTGTCTCTCTCGATCCCCATCCCTTCTAAATGGAAAAGCACCAGGTTAAAGATGGATTCCAGTTCAGGTAACATGATCACATGTCACTGTAAGACTTCATTACCCACTTGCCAGCACACACATATACAGGAAGACTTACAAGTAAAACAGAGCCATCTACAGACAATTGTTCTGGTTAATGGGAGACATCAAGATTCCAAACCACCATTAATGGCCCACACTTTGCATAATTACAATAGGCCCTCAGAGTTATATTTCATATATCTAGTTTCAGATTCAAGAGTGATACATTTATACAAATAGGACGACCACACTCAGTAGATTATAAGCTTTGTAATGATACCTTACAAGAGACCTTTTCCATGAAGCATATTTTAGTTACATTATATTCACACTCATCAGCATACTTTCATAAAATCATATAGAGTGCAATGTCACACCGATGTCACAAGATATTTACATGCCGGATGCGCTACTGATTCATATATCCCTTGATGCTTCAACCACCAGAGGACATGCGTCCATGCAGATGATGGGTTCTGCTCGATAATGATCCAGAGCAGTGCAGACCGAGGCATGTTCATTTTCATCATCTAGGTCAGATGCCACCAGCAGAAGGCTGATTTTCTTTTTTGGTGGTTTGGGTTCTGTAGTTTCCGCATCAGAGTGTTGCTCTTTTAAGACTTCTGAAAGCATGTGCCACACCCCTTCCCTCTCAGATTTTGAAAGGCCCTTCAGATTCTTAAATCTTGGGTTGAGGGCTGTAGCTATCTTTAGAAATTTCACATTGGTATCTTCTTTGCATTTTGTCAAATCTGCAGTGAAAGTGTTCTTAAAACGAACAACCTGTGCTGGGTCATCATCTGAGACTGCTATAACATTAAATATATGGCAGAATGTGGGTAAAACAGAGCAGTAGACATGCAATTTTCCCCCAAGGAGTTCAGTCACAGATTTAATTAACGCATTATTTTTTTAACGAGCGTCATCAGCATGGAAGCATGTCCTCTGGAATGATGGCCGAAGCGTGAAGAAGCATATGAATCTTTAGCACATCCAGAACGTATATGTCTTGCGACGCTAGCTACAACAGTGCTATGTGAAAGCCTGTTCTCACTTCAGGTGACGTACTTAAGAAGTGGGCAGCATTATCTCCCATAAATGTAAACAAACTTGTTTCTCTTGGCGATTGGCTGAACGAGAAGTAAGACTGAGTGGACTTCTAGGCTCTAAAGTTTTACATTGTTTTGTTTTTGAGTGCAGTTATGTAACAAAAAAAACTACATTTGAAGTTGCACTTTCATGATAGAGATTGCACTACAATACTTGTAGGAGGTGAATTTGAAAAATACACCTCTACCCTGATATAACGCAGTCCTTGGGAGCCAAAAAATCTCACCGCGTTATAGGTGAGACCGCGTTATATTGGGTACGGTCCAGTACGGTGTACCGGCAAGAGCTGGTACGCCGTGCCGGACTGGACCGGCTTCCCCAGCGGGGCTCGGGCGGGGATTTAAAGGGCCCGGGGCTCCCTGCAGCGTCCGGAGCCTCTGGCCCTTTAAATCCCCGCCGGAGCTCCGGCAGCGGGGCTCGGGCAGGGATTTAAAGGGCCCGGGGTTCCCTGCTGCTTTACCGCGTTATATCAGGTTGCGTTATATCAGGGTAGAGGTGTACTACTTTTGTTTATCGTTTTTAAGTGCAAATATTTGTAATCAAAAATAATATAAAGTGAGCACTGTACACTTTGTATTCTGTGTTGTAATTGAAATCAATATTTGAAAATGTAGAAAAACATCAAAAATATTTAATTTCAGTTGGGTATTCTATTGTTTAGCAGTGCGATTAATCACGGTTAATTTTTTTGAGTTAATCGCGTGAGTTAACTGCGATTAATTGGCATCCCTTCTAGTTTTGTAATAAAAACATTGTGCAGTGCCAAATCAAATGCCTTACAGCAGCAGTTCTCAAACTGTGGGTCGTGACCCCATTTTAATGAGGCTGGCTTAGACTTGCTGAGGCCCGGGGCCAAAGCCTGAGCCCCACCACCCGGGGCCAAAGCCGATGGCTTCAGCCTGGGATGCTGAGGCTTAGGCTCAGGCCCCCTGCCTAGGGCTGAAGCCCTTGGGCTTCTGCTTTGTTCCCCCTGCCCAGTTTTAACAATGCTAACACACAGGTGAGCCAGACTGGTTTCAAGCTATGCTTTTGTCAGTGTTCAGTGAGGCCTAGGGACCTTGGCATGAGCTGGTATCTGGTCTGCCAGCGGCACAGAGGGCTTTTCTATCTAGCAGACAAAGGCATAACAATGATCCAATGCCTGGAAGCTAAATTCAGACTGGAAGTAAGGTGCAGTTGTTTACCAGTGAAGATGATTAACTATTGTAACAACTTACCTAAGGATGTGACAGATCCTCCATGAGTTGGGAGTCTTTAAATTAAAACTCTCTCTTTTAAAAGATTGTGCTGTAGCGCACCCAGAAGCTCTTTGCTGGATAGATTAAAAAAAAAAAAAATATGGAGATATACCTATCTCATAGAGCTGGAAGGGACCCCGAAGGGTCATCGAGTCCAGCCCCCTGCCTTCACTAGCAGGACCAATTTTGCCCCAGATCCCTAAGTGGCCCCCTCAAGGATTGAGCTCTTAACCCTGGGTTTAGCAGGCCAATGCTCAAACCACTGAGCTATCCCTCCCCCCTAATTACTGGGTGAGGTTCTCAGGCCTGTGTTATACAAGAGGTCAGACTAGATGATCATAACATAGTCCCAACATCTGCTCCCTCTGTTCCTGTTCTCATGCAGCGAAGCATCTTTGGTGGAAATCCCATGACCAGGCTGACTTCATCAATTACAAATTCATTCTTTCCTCTTTCAGTTCTGCCATCTTCCTAGCTAAACAATTCTACGTCTCCAAGTTAATTGAATCCCATGCCCAAAATTCCAGCCATCTTTCCACCACTTTTGACTCATTCCTCAAACTCTCCCGTACTTGTGCCTCTGCTTCTCTGCTCAGGTTCTTGCCAATTTCGTCCAAGAGAAAACTGACAGAATACCACACGACCTTCTCTCTTACCTTGGCTTCCCTTCCCTTTCCTTCCTACACCTCTTTCTTCTTCCAAGTCTCAGATTTCCCTTGTTTACAGGTACATTCTGAGACCTGTCAGCCAGTTTTTAATACATTTAATGTGTGCCCTGTTGATTTTGTACCATTCTGTTTTTTTAATCAAAATGTTGTGTTACCATATCTCATGCTGTGGACTGGGAGTTGGGAGACTCGGATTCTGTTCCTGGCTCTGTCACCTCCCTGCTGTGACCTTGGGGAAGGCACTTTCCCTCTCTGTGCCTCTGTTTCCCCTCCCAGCATTGGTTTATTTAGTGTAAATCCAGGGCAGGGACCATCTCTCACTAGTGTCTAAGCAGCACCCAGAGCAGTAGGGCCTTGATCTCAGCTCGGGCTTCTAGGCACATCTCTGATGCAGATGCTGCTGCTAAGAAAGGCCTGGAGAGGTTCTGGGGCCCAGAGCAGTGAGTCTGTCTGGTTCTGTAGGGGTGAGAGCCGCTGCAGACATTACATGATTGAGATGCAGCCCAATGCACGCTACGTGATCCTGGGGGAGGACCGAGCTCACACCTCACTCACCGCGCTGGTCCAATACCATCGAACTGTGGGAATCCAGCCCTTCATGGAGACGCTGACTGTGCCCTGTGAGCAGGTGGGTGTTGGGGACTCCAGTTGTGCCTTATGGGCAAAGGGTGGGAGGGCTCAGACTGTGCCCTCTGAGCTAATGGAATTGTCCCGATGGTAGTATTGCTTTGTGTTCCCATAGGAAATGTCCAGTACTTTACCAACTGGTCAGGCAGCCCAGACCCCTCCTATCTTTATTCACTAGGGAGCTCTAGCAGCTAGGCCAGTGATTCTCGATCCACGGCCCAGTCAGCACACAGCTGTGGCCCACGTGACATCCTCAAGGCCATACAGGTAGTATATATATTGTGTGGCTGCGGCCCACACAAAACAGAGAGAGCTGCATATGCGGCACATAATGGTAAATAGGTTGAGAACCACTAAGCTAGGCACAGCAACACAGGTTAGTATTTTGGTGGGGAAGAAGAATGCTCCCATTGCATCTCTGGCCATCCCAGGGCATCTCTATGAGCTGCACATTATGTCCCTGCCCCCCAGTTACCACCCTGGGGAGCAGCTCTCACAGCTGCATTGCATCCCAAGCCCCTCATTGATGTTCTGGAGGCAGGGGCACTCCCATAGCTGGGCACTCTTGGGGGTGTCCTGGGGACTGCTGCATCTGGGCATTTTACTTCTGGCTGCTGACTTGGAGACTCCTGCAGCTAGCTGTGGATCTCTGTCTCTTCTGAATTCTGCCCTTTTTCCTTCAGAAAGGTGATGGGGACTCTGATTATGAGGAGTTGAAATTCCACACCCTGGCCCCATGCCCAGCAGATGGGGAGAAGCAGCCTCAAAAGGAACAGGCTGATCTTAATGGGGCACCTGCTGTCAGCCACATCCAGCATGCAGGAGCAACTGCTGTTCTCAAGCACATGCGGTTCATGAAATCAAAGAAATGCCAAGAGCAGCAGCTGAGCCCAGGCGAGGAGGGGGCGGAGCCGAGCCCATGTGAGGCTGGGGTGGCCAGACGGGCCATTCCTCGCCTCTACCCCTCCATACGATTGGCAATGTGGGAAATCCAGCAGGTAAGAAGGCTGGCGGGTTCTGTCCATCCACCCTGTATCTGTTGGCCACCGCAGCAAACCCTATCTGTCCAGAATGTCTGTAGGTGAGTTACAAGCTCTTTGCCTGGGGACCAAGTGGGGAAGAGGGCTCCCTACAAGTGGAAGGCAGTGGTCTCCTCCCTGTTGCAGGTTTTCCAGGCTTCTCGTTTTCCATGCCCTGTGGTTATGTGGCCTCTGGATCAAGGATGTATTCACTGGGAACTACAAGGTTTCAGGCTTCCTCACTCCTGGAGAGCAGATGGTGTGTGAGCCTCTGGGCATGAATAGCACAGGGCCCTGCAGGGCTTTGGTGGAGAGGTCCCCAGTGTGAGATGGCAGAGGGGTGTGTGTGTGTGTGTGTGTGTGTGTGTGTGTGTGTGATGGGGGGGGGGGGGCTGCCATTGATTACCTGACATTGTGCCTCTGCTTTGCCCTGCAGTTTTCTTCCCACCCTTCAAATGACTCTCATGCCAAGCTGAAGCCCCAGCACTGAAGGCAGCGGGGCCCACAGCAAGCGTGACATGGTAAGAGTAAAAAAAAAAATAAAAAAAAATAAAAATATGGAGATATACCTATCTCATAGAGCTGTAGAGCTGGAAGGGACCCCGAAGGGTCATCGAGTCCAGCCCCCTGCCTTCACTAGCAGGACCAATTTTGCCCCAGATCCCTAGGTGGCCCCCTCAAGGATTGAACTCACAACCCTGGGTTTAGCAGGCCAATGCTCAAACCACTGAGCTATCCCTCCCCCTCCCCAAGAGTGGGGCCTCTGCAGTGGGGCAGGTGGTAGATGCAGCTTCCCTAGGGAAGTCAGAGGAACAGAGGAGCCATTTCATCTCATTGCACCTGTGGCTGCTTTGGAGAGTCTCCCTGGACCAGCACCTATACAGATTTGGGAGTGGAGGGTAAAATGGGAGAGCAGCTGCCAGCAGAAGCTAGAGGGGCTTCTGGGAGCCTGCACCATAGGGAGATCGGGGAGGGGAGGAAAGCTGCATTTTCAGCATAGGCTTTTGTTTCAGTGGCACTGGGGTGAGCAGAGTGTTTCAAAGGCAATAACCATGTCCTGCCCTGAGGAGTTCAGCCTGTTAAAGGCCACAACATATGACAACAGCTGGGCGTGGGGAGTAGGAGAGAATGAGGGTTACGGCAAGTTAATTTGTGCTCTGTTTTGTTCAGCTGCATGTACAGCTTGTGGGTTTGAGTGGGGACCCAGAAGCAGATAGTGCCAGTGGGGAGACACTGAGCAGGTAGCATTGGGGTGCAGCAGGGGTAGTGAGGAGAGAGAAAAGCAGGGGGCAGAGCTGTGCAGGTGAGGTAGAAGAGCTGGGACTTGATGTGGGAGGAAAGAGCAGCCAATGATGGGGTTTGAGCAAGGCTGACATAGTCTAAGCAGCAGGAGAAAGAGGGTATTGTAGCTGTAGTATGTGGGATGGATTAGAGAGGGCATGGGGAGGGTGGAGGGGGTGACCTCTGATACAAGATGGCCAGACAGGAAGGCTGTTCCAGGGGTCAAGAGCTGTGGCAGAGTGGCAGGATTGGAGGGAGGCATAGAGGAAAAAATCAGTGCTGGAGAAAAGGCAAGATTCTGGAAGCAAAGTCTTTGAACAAGGACAGTGAGTGGCCACTGGCTCCTCCAACGAATGCAAGTGTGTGAACCTGAAATCCAGGGTTCCTGAGACTTTTGGGAGCTGGAGACTCCGAGGGTAAGACTGAATTAACAGCAGCTCAGGCCAATGTTTACTGCCTCCACAGGGGCTCAGCTGGTTCTCGAGGAGTGGTGGGGACAGTCTTCTCTGCTTGATTCAGAGTGGTAGCCGTGTTAGTCTGTATCAGCAAAAACAACAAGGAGTCCTTGTCGCACCTTAGAGAGTGTCAGCCTATGATGCTAGCTGCAGTGCTGGGGGATTCATAGATCGTAAGGCCAGAAGGGACAATAGATCATCTAGGATGACCTCCTGTACAGAAGAGGTCAGAGAATTTTATGCAGTTACTCCTGTATTGGGCCCAGTAACTTTGTTTGACTAATGCATATCTAATGGATGTACAGGCAGTGGGTGAGAGCCAGTGGAGAGGTGTTGATGTCACTGTTGTGAATCATTGACAGTCATCTCCTAAGAGAGGGCAAGGAGCTGGCTTCTCTCAGCAAGTTAGACCCTGCTGCAGAAACCATCCCTTGGCACAGACAGTCTGCCTAGCCATGTCCCAAATCTCCCCTGTTGGGGCAAGATTGTTGAGGAGGTTGTGGTAAAGCATCTCCAGCAATATCTGGATTGTTCACGTCCCTGACTCCCATCAGGTCCGCATCGACCTGGTGATGGATGAGCGTCAGGTGTCCGAGCTGATTGTATCTGCTGCCTGTGACACCACTGGCCACAAGGCTTTGCTGATCTGTCTGAAGCTCCTAGCAAGAGTTGTCATGGTGTTCAAGTGGCTCTGCTCCATTCTTTTGAGAGATTGCTTATCTGCCCCAAGGCAGGGGTCCTATCTTGTCACCCTGTGACATACCAGGATACAATCCAGACCAGTGAGTAGCTGTGTCACCTCTGCCCTGTAACCTGGGGTGCCCTTTACAGTGCTTTGCTGCTGTAGCCTCCAGCATGGACTGCTCACAGCCTCCAGCATGTAAGTCACTCCCAGCCGCATCTATGTGTGCTCCAGCCAGCCAGCCACACCTTGGCTCTTACCAGCCTTAAAGTCACCACAGGGTGATTCCAACACACTCCCAGATTTTCCCCCAGACACACATGTTCTGTATTGCCCAGCCCTGTCCTGGACAGTACGAATATATTCAGTCTGTTATTCCTTTAAGGGAATAATATGCAAACAACTTGCTACCCCAAATGGAGTTACCCAGACACTTCAACTTGAACACACTAGATTAGATTAAAACAATAGAACAAGTTTATTAACTACAAAGAGAGATTTTAAGTGAGTGCAAGTAATAAGGCATAAAAATCAGAAGTGAAGATTTCAGTTCTGTTGTTGATTGCTGTGCTTTGTGTCTTGCACCTGTAGCCAGATGTACTTGAAACATAACTACCATGCAATCTGCATTCTGGGTACTTCACAGACCTTCGTTAGCTCATAGTGTTAGAATCGCAGAGCCCTCTCTGCCTTCCCCACCTTCCCTTTACATTCTCCCCTGAGACTTGTTTCCCTGCCTCTTACAGATAAACCTGGCTCAGGCCCCGTCCTCCTCTGGTGCCACACGGCCCTGCATCATCTGGTAGAAGCACCTGGGGAGATGGCAGCCTCTTCTACATGCACAGGGCTGGCTCTGTACCCTATGGACAAGACACTGGGAGAGAAGAACTTTCTGCAGCTTTTTGTCATGCTCTGCCACTGGGGAGCTGCTGTGCGGGCCAGTCTCTGATTCTGGCAGGAGGAGGTGATGGCATGACCAAGAGCTGGGGTCATTGTGCAAATCTGTATGGAAATCTTGGTGGTGATTTTTCTAATATAGCTGGAGAATGAATGCCGTGTACTTTGTGTGGTTGGATGTTTGGCGTGTGTGTTCTCCCTGTGTGCTGTCCCAGCTCTGCGCAGACAGCTGGCACAGCAGACCTCAAGCAAACCGCCCAATGACCACAAGATCCGCTAAGGTGCGAAGGCACCCGGCCAGGTTTATTGTCGACAAAGCACGGTAATAGCACCTGGCAGACTCTACGAGGATACTAAGACATGTATGCCCGTGATAAGGAATTCAGTTCAGTGAATGGTGGGACTTTCCATTCCCCCCTCAGCTGGTCAAAGATACTCCCTCTGGGATACATCTTTATACCCCGATACAAACAAGTTAGTACTGCCTCTGACATGGTTACTGCCCCCTGATGTGGCTAGTTATCACCCATCACCTTGCTCATGTTGGTTCGATCAAAACATCTCTATTACGTACTGTCATCCTGATCTTATCTTTTAGGAGGGGTTAGTTTGTTCCTGTTATCCTTGGGGAATGTTTTTGTACCATCCTTGATATCAGGATGATCTGCTACCACTTAATATCGGGATGTGTTTGTGTAAGTACTCTTTGCTTAGTACTTCTTAGGAATGTGTATTTCTGCAATATCAGCCCTGTTTTGCCACATTCTGTGAGCGGATCCTGCCTCATACCAAGCCTCTAATCCAAGGGTTTATGTCTCAGGCTCTCTTCCTACTACATTTTGGTTAACAAATCTGATCACTCAGGCTGTCTCACACTATTCCTTTAGCTCACAATTAGAGTGCTGATTTTCAATCTACCATTTTGAGTTTTCTCTGTGCTTTGGCAAGGTCACTGTGGGGGTTTGGACCTGCTGTTCTGGCAGGTCATGGATGTCTGGTGCTGGGGATAGGGAATGAACTTGATTTGTTCCTTATGCCTTTCTAGCATCAATACCAGAACTGAGACCCTCTCAGAAACAGGAAGGCATTGCTGCCAGGGGGAGCAGCTGCCTCCCGTAAGCCAAAGCCCTCACCTGGACTACTCCATCTCTGAGCTGGGTTCTAGCCCAGAACAGAGAAAATGAGGGACCTGTTCCTGTCCCCCATGCCTTGGTCTCCATGGAGCAGTAACACACAGTCTCCAGGCTGCACAATGTGTCCCCTGACCCATGGCACAGAGTAGCTGATGCTGCACTGTTTGCATTTTCTCTCATTTAACACATTGAATGTAATGAGACTTTTTGGAACAGTTTCTCTGATGTTAGGTGGACACCATGACATCTGTGTTCCTATGGCCTGCAGCCATTTCTCTTGAGTCCTGGGTGTGGGCAAAGTGCTGTCCAAGAGTCTGCTTAGGGAGCAAAGAAATGGTTAGTGATTGGTAACCAGGGCAGAGGTAATATTCACAGACTCCTTTCAGTGCTAAAGCAACTGTAGTGTGACATTATCCTGCTGTCCTAGCCTGTTGCTTTGGCTCTGGCGTCCCTCTCTGTGCATCCCTTCACTGGCGCACCCTTCTCTGTCGCTGCTTGTGTTCACTGTCAGGGCCCTCCTGGTCAATCCTCATCCTCCCTGTCCTATTTCATTCGCTATCAAGTTGTCGACACATGGCTGCATGATGCCAGTCTCCACTGCCCACCTGTTACATATTCAAACAAGTGCCTTTATGCTTTCTCCCATGTTGCCCCTCAGGCTTGGAAGGCCCTCCCTATAAAAACCCTCAAAGCTACCTCATTATTCACCTTCAGATCCCTTCTCAAAACTCTTTTGTAGTGATGCCTACAAAAAACATGACAGTGATTAGGCCAGAGGACACTGAGAGCACAGCCTATCATGCTGACCAATACTGTTTCATTGTTTCCTTGTACTCCCGTTAATGTGTCTATCTATCTATAGTCTCTTGTCTGATACTTAGAATGTAAGCGCCTTGTGCCAGGGGCCATCTGGTTTTTTTCTGTCTTTGTACAACGCCTAGTACATTGGGGTCCTGGTCCATGACTAAGGCTCCTAGGTTGCTACAGCCATCATCCCAAGCCATCAGTAACAATCACAAGCCCCTGCTACCTGATCTAATGGTAGTTGATAAATTGCATAGTCAGTTGCTTTAACTCACTTTGACTTGTTATGAAATATATTCAGAAGACCAAAGAACCATTATCTGTCAGGTTTACTGCTAAAGCCAATAAGAATATACTATGGGAAAGAAGAGTCATTATGATACTGGTCTCTGGAAGCCATCTCATGCAGTGTTACGTTCACCTTACACAGATGGTGCACTCCCAAAGTTATGCGTTTCAGCTGATAGTATTTATAGGATGATTTTAAATGTTAGACATCTCTTTACGTGTCACTAAAATCCACGCCATCCACGTCCCACAAACTGCAAGCTTTCTTATCTTGTTGCTCTGTTCCTTCCCTTCTCTTTGTTTTGGATACTCATATTCCAGGTACTGGTTTGTCAGTATAACTCCTTACCTGTTGCTATGGTAAAATAATCATATGTCATGATCCTGACAACTTTCATAACTATTTAAGCCAAAGCTTACTTCAGCTAATGCAAGATGTTATAGGACACTTAGCATAGGAGACCAGAATTATAGTAAAGATATAGGCCATCCAGGTGTGGGAAATCAGTATTTCAAGATCCCCATAATGCATAAGGTCATTCAAGGTTTGTTCTGCCTTGTGCATGTCATGGCTAATATGAATAATGTGTGTGTGTGTTTCTGTCTAGTAATGATTTTAAATTTAAACTGAATGGATTAATTTACATGTTTAAAAAACTGGTTGGTAAGTTTAAACTTTATCTTGGTATTGGGGCTCACTTTGGATAATAGATTCATTTTGAAAAACTGGGATAGACAGTATCATAGTGTGCCCCACAGTGCTATGTACATGAGGAATAAACTAGAAATTGGGAGTAGTAACATTATCAATGAGGCCTCCATATATAAATTCAGTGTAATTAATTACTACACGCTACTGTCCATCCATATTATAGGTCACCCTTACTGCTTGTTGTCACCATCTGGAAAGCTTCACCAGGCAGGAGTGGCTAGCTTCTGTGTCCCGTTGTACTGGCTTGAGCAATCGTGGCCACACACCTGATTTTGCAATGCTAAAAATGTTCCTGGCACAACAAACCTGTGCAGTGCTCTTCAGGTTTGCATTGCTGTGTGATGCACCAGTAGTTGAGGTAGAGCCTGTTGTTTCTTGTACATGCTGTCTTTCAGATAACCCCTTAATGGACAGTAGCTTATTTATTAAATATTGCTATATCAGGAACCAGTATTGGTATACATGGAATCAGACATTGAGAAAGATTGTTCTGAATAACATGTGCCTTGATTAGTTATATTGTTTCACTGACCCCAGATTACATAAGAACAGCCACTGGTCTGTCTAGCCCAGTATCCTGTCTTCCAGCAGTGGTCAATGCCAGGTGCTTCAGAGGGAATGCACAGAACAGGCAATCATTGAGTGATCCTCCTCTGTCATTCACTCCCAGCATCTGGCAGTCAGAGGCCTAGGGGGACACACAGCATGGGATTGCATCCCTGACCATCTTGGGTAATAGCCACTGATGGACAGATCCTCCATGAATTTAGTGAATTCTTTTTGAACCCTTCTTGTAGTTTTGGCCTTCACAACATCCCCTGGCAACAAGTTCCACGGGTTGACTGTGCGCTGTGTAAAGTACAGGTCGGTCGCATCTTAGGCGCATTTAACATGTGCGATTTCGGCTTTACGCGGTCGGCAAAAACAAAAAAAAAAAAAAAAGAGACAAATAACAATTTAAATACTGATCCTGTAGTGCGGGCGATTTGCCCGCCAGTACACTCAATGTAATTTTGACTATACGCGGTTTTCACTTTACGCACTGACCGTGGAATGTAATCCCAGCGTAAGATGACAGACCTGTAATGTCTGTTTATTTTAAACCTGCTAGCTATTAATTTCATTGGATGACCCCTGGTTCTTGGGTTATGTAAAAGAGTAAATAATACTTCCTTATTCACTTTCTCCACACCATTTATGATTTTTTTAGATCTCTGTCATGTCTCGCTCTCTTCCCCCCCCCCCCCCCCCCCCCCCCCCCCCCCCCCCCCNAATCTTTTTAATCTCTCCTCACAATGGATTACAAATGGTACTAAAGGGGAACCATCTACACAATTTAACACATTGCCAGTTTACCACTATTTTTGTTATACACTGAGGACAATACCATTTAGCAGTTTATTGCTAATAAGGTCAGGCAATTTCCTTTTTTTAATGTTGCCTAATGAGTTGGTTATGGTAGTTGTGACGGTTGGATCACAGAAACCCCCTTGGAGCTGCCAACTGATGTGCCAAGACTACTTCTGCTCCTGATTTCCCTGCTAGCTTGGGACTCCAGAGCCCTGCCTGATTGTGCCAGACACACTCGCCGGCCACAAACACAGACCTGGGTCTGAACCACGTCCCACAAACTGCAAGCTTAACTGAAAGCAGCTTAAGAAATGTTCCTGTCTTTAACACTCAGATGCCCAACTCCCAATGGGGTCCAAACCCCAAATAAATCCGGTTTACCCTGTAAAGCTTATACAGGGTAAACCGCTTGGGCTGTCCACTGGGGTGGTGTGGCAGGGTGCACGGAGCCTCCCCGCGTTCTTGGGCGTCTGGGTGAGGAGGCTATGGAACTTGGGGAGGGTGGTTATACAGGGGCTGCAGCGGCACTCTGTGACCCTGCTGCAGTTCCTGAAGCTCCACCAGATGCTGGAGCATGTCCGTTTGATCACGCAGCAGCCCCAGCGTTGCATCCTGCCTCCTCTGATCTTCCTGCCGCCACCTCTCATCTTGAGCGTCCCTCCTGTCCTCACGTTGGTCCCTCCTGTCCTCACATTCATTGGCATCTTTCCTGTACTTTAATACCGCGTCCTTCCACTCATTCAGATGAGCTCTTTCATCGCGGGTCGACTGCATGATCTCTGAGAACATTTCGTCTCACGTGCGTTTTTTTTCGCCGCCTTATCTGAGATAGCCTTCGGGACGGAGGAGGGAGGCTTGAAAAATTTGCAGCTGCGGGAGGGAAAAAAGGGAGAGATGTATTTAAAAAGATACATTTTACAGAACAATGCTTATACTCTTTCACGGTGAACAACACTATTCACATTACATAGCGCATGTGATTTCGGTACAAGGTCGCATTTTGTATCTTAATATTGAGTGCCTGCGGCTTTGGTGTTAGAGATCACAGACGCAGGGCCGGGCAACAGAATTCGGCTTGTATGCAGCCATGGTAAGCCATTGTCTTTCGGCTTCTGCAACCTTCATAAAAGCAGCGCCCTCCTTTCCCATACCAAGCAAAGCCTGTCGAGTGCTGTGGTTTTCGTGTTAATGTGCAGCAGCAGAAACCAAACTAACCCCCCCCCCAATCCTATTCTCTGGGATGATCACTTTACCCCTCCCCCCACCGCATGACTGGTATCGGGGAAGATCCCTGCTAGCCAAACGCAAAAAGCTCAGTGCCAATGTTCTCCCCCCACACACCCCTGCTTGGCTAACTGCAGGGAAGGATTTCTTTTCAGCCACAGGCAAACAGCCCAGTAGGAACGGCCACCTCTGTCCCCTTAATTAAATTCCCGTATTTCAACCAGGTTACCATGAACGATATCACTCTCCTGAGGATAACACAGCGAGATAAAGAACGGATGTTGCTTGAAAGCCAGCAAACACTGGGACCATACGCTGCCAGGCTTTGTCATGCAATGATACCAGATTACTTGCTACTAGCATGGCGTGGTAACGTGTCCTACCATGGAGGATGGAATAAGGCTGCACTGCCCAGAAACCTTCTGCAAAGGCTTTTGGAGTACCTCCAGGAGAGCTTCATGGAGATGTCCCTGGAGGGTTTCCACTCCATCCCCAGACACGTTAACAGACTTTTCCAGTAGCTGTACTGACCGAGAATGCATCCCAAGTCCTCAGGGCAAATTAATCATTAAACGCTTGCTTTTAAACCATGTTTGATATTTACAAAAGGTACACTCACCAGAGGTCCCTTCCATTGCTTCATTGTCTGGGATACCGCCTTGGGAGAGTTGAGAGGGTACTTCAGTAAGGCTGAGAAAAAGATCCTGGCTGTTGGGGAGAACGGAGTGTTGTGTGCTCTCCGCAAGCTCCTCGTCCTCCTCATCTTCCTCGTCCGCAAAATCCTCAGGCATGGCTGAGAGTAACCCCTCCTCGGAATCCACGGTCAGGGGTGGGGTTGTGGTGGCGGCCCCCCCCTAGAATTGCATGCAGCTCAGCGTAGAAGCGGCATGTCTGCGGCTCTGCCCCGGACCGTCCGTTTGCTTCCTTGGTTTTCTGGTAGGCGTGTCCGAGCTCCTTAACTTTCACACGGCACTGATATGAGTCCCTATTGTGGCCTCTCTCCATCATGCCCTTGGAGACTTTTTCAAATGTTTTGGCATTTCGTCTTTTGGACCGTAGTTCTGCTAGCACGGAATCCTCTCCCCATATAGCGATCAGATCCAGTACCTCCCGTATGGTCCATGCTGGTGCTCTCTCGATTCTCGGACTGCATGGTTACCTGTGCTGATGAGCTCTGCGTGGTCACCTTTGCTTTCCACACTGGGCAAACAAGAAATGAAATTCAAAAGTTCGCGGAGCTTTTCCTGTCTACCTGGCCAGTGCATCCGAGTTCAGATTGCTGTCCAGAGCGGTCACAATGGTGCACTGTGGGATACCTCCCGGAGGCCAATACCGTCAAATTGCATCCACAGTAACCCTAATTTGAACCGGCAATGTTGATTTCAGCGCTACTTCCCTCCTCGGGGAGGAGTACAGAAATTGATTTTAAGGGCCCTTTATGTTGAAGTAAATGGCTTCGTTGTGTGGACGGGTGCAGGGTTAATTCGATTTAACTCTGCTAAATTTGACCTAAACGCGTAGTGTAGACCAGGCCAGAGTGACACTGACTGCCAAGAAAAGTTATGTTTGTGGTTATAAAAATGAAAGGAATTTGGCAGTGGAAGTGGGTGAGAGAGTAACGCCCATTGTAGCCAGCGGTGTGTCCACTCCTGCATCTGGAATGTGAGATAGGAGGGCTATTGGCTGAGGAGAACGAAGGGGATTAATTCACCCCCCAAAAAGAAGCACCTGGGCAAACATTGTTCCTGTGTGAAAACAACCTACGACTGCCTGGCTAATGGGGAACAGCGCACTACCACCTGCCCATTTCAAAGCGCTCAAAGGCAGTACTTGGCCAGTGCAGCTGCTTGAGGGGGAGCAAGGGGTGTGTGTCTGTGAGAGTGACTTGATACTAGAGGGACTTGGGAGAGGAACCTCTGACCTGCTGTAGGAAGAGAGAAGTTCTGTGCCATCTCTAACTTGGGGTATAGCTATGAGTCCCCCCTCCCCCTACTGAGTTCAGAAGCCCCCTCAGGGGAGAGCCTGGAACACATCTCTGCATTCCTCCACCCTGACACAGACACTGGCACGCACACAGCACAAGTTGGATTTGCTGCTGTTTAATTTTAACTCCGGAGCATTCTCCAGGGCTCACATGACTCCAACATCTGCGAAGCCTCTGAACCCTATTCTGTCTCCTAAGGAAACGGAGTTGTCATGGGTGAGAGGCAAAGTGTTGTCATCGATCAGAAACGGGCTCAGAGAGAGAAAACAGAGGAGGGTTAAATGGTCAATTTCCATCAGGGCCTCAAGGTTCCACCCTACGCCAGTCTTAGTAAATATACTAATGATCTGGAAAAGGGAATCGGCCAGGAGGTAGCAACATTTGCAGATGACACAAAGTGTTTCAGGTTCGTCAGGACCAGAATGGACAGTGAGGAACTTCAGACCCTGAACCTAAAAGTCAGATGAGCAGGCAACATGAGGGCAAATGAAATGTGATGTCTATAAATACAAAGTAATGTCATTGGAGGGAGGATTCTAAATTACTTTGTCAACTCGGGAAAGCACCTGGGTGTCACTGCAGACAGTGCAGTGGAGAACTCTGCTCAGTGAGCAGCAGTGGTACAAACAGCTAACACAGATGTCAGGAGGCGTAAGGAAGGAATGGGGTTGAGGGTGATACAGAGAACATTCTAATGCCTTGATATAAATCAATGGTTTGGCATCATCTGGATACTGTGTGCAGCATTAGTCCCCCCATCTCAGAAAGGATAGTGCAGAGTGAAAGGGGTTCACAAGGTGGGCAATAAGAATGATTAAGGGCCTGGAAAAACTCATAGGAAGAAACTGAAAAGACTGGAACTGTTGCATGAGGCAGATGACTAAGACGGGACATGATAAAGAAATATCAAACACCAGGCTAGAGAAGAGAGAGCAGGAGCTTCTGTTTTCCCTGTCTCATAACACAAGAACAAGGGGACATGCAGTGAAACTGAACAGTGGAAAACTGAACATCGATAAAAGGAAATACTTTTTCACTCAACGTATAATTAGACTGTGGAACTTGTTGCCACAGGAGATCATTGACGCCAAGTACTTAATAAGGTTCAAAGAAGGATTAGAGGATTATATGGATAACAAGAATATCCAGTGTTATAACAGTTACTGGAAACAAGCAGTGCTTATGAAAGAGGTGTCAGGGCTCAAGCCATTTTTTTTACTTTCATAACTGATGCAGCAAGCCCGGGTGTGCCGGGGCTCAGCCCTGCCAAGCCCACAGATGGGCTCCACCTAAACCAAAGAGGATCCAGACTGCTGGCACTTAACATTAAAAAGGTTGCAGAGCAGTTTTTAAACTAAGAGATGGGGGGAAAGCCGATTGCTGCAGAGGAGCACGTGGATCGGACATAGCAGGTACTAAATCATCAATTCACACAGTCTACTGAGGCTGTTACACCAGCCAGAGCGACCGCGGTTGATGGTGTCGCAACAGGCATCCTGTACTGAAGTTCCCAGATCTGGCTCAATCCTGCAAACACAGAAGTCTCTGGGGTGACCCTGCTGGTGGGGCCAGGCAGGGTCAGGGCATGCATCCCTTCGTGCATCAGTGGAGAGGTTGAGAGCACGGTATGCTGGGGGCGGGTGTCCATTCTGGTGACGTGGCTGAGGCGCATGCAACGCCACTTTTGAATGTAATGAGCCACTGAAGGAAGGCCAGTCTTGGTTAGATTATGACATTTCAAACGAAGTCAAGCCGTGTTAAGCTCGATATCATGCTGTCTGGAGAGGTTCACAACTGAGAGTGCCAATCTCAGGTCAGACTGTCAGGAAATAGGGCAGACACCCCAAACTGGGGGTATAGCCTATCATTAGATTTCACCAAGCCAGTAACAAATGTGCACACCTGGATCACTAAACCAATCTTACCAAGGAGTCACAGACAGTCCCCTTACAGCCCCCAGCCTGTCTTGCTACCAGACAAACTGAACTTAGTGATAAAAGATTATTAACAAAAATCACACTTCAGGTTACTCCCAACCCGAAAGGGTTGGTCATTTACCCCTGGTCAATGGATATTCTTGATCTCGCACCAAAGACAACGCAAGCAGGTAATTTCTCTAGTAAACTAACGGTTCATTAGCTAAGAAAAAGAAATGTGTTATTGAGAGGTTAAATCAAGTAAAATACATTAACAGGTGAGTCCAAGTTTGTAAGTCCAAAATGATAGCTGAGATGTAGCAATCTGCTAGTTTTCCATAAGTCTTTCAGGATTACGCAAAACAACTCTGGGGATCTCTGACTTGCATCTGGAGCATTCCCTGTGAGTCTACAAACAGTTCAGAGATGCAGGGTCATTCCCTTAAACCAGTATTTATAGATCCTGCTAACAGAAGACAATCTGAACTCTGTCCTCGGGTTGCGTGTGAGGAATGCAGATTGAGTTTGTGAGAATTTCCATTGTGAACTAAATGGCCCTTGCTTTGAAGTTAGCAACCTTCTTCATTTACATTTCCAAGGCTCCAATCCGGTTTGATGGGTAAATGTCATTACCGGGATATATGCTATGTAAATTGTAATGTAACAGCATACAACAATCCTTCATTCGTTTTCATGAAGTTTACACATCAAGTAAATTCTTATTTTAATATTAATACACCCTTTTGATCTAAGGTTAAGTACCGGTAAGTACAGGGATACACAATGTAAATTGATAGCAATCAACAGGTTACAGATAAATTAAGACTATCATTTGCATTTCCTTTTAACTAAATTAGCACTCAAGTGAATTAGTACACAACATTCCATTGATTTTCACACACAAGTTAATTGACTTACTGCTCTGACCTCAGCTGGCCTGTCAGCATCACACAAAGTCTAACCACTTTATGTTTGGTATTTGATGCTGGCAGCACTTGTGGAATGCCTCAAGCCTGTAGTATGCCTGTAGAGGGTCCTGGTTTCTGACGCGTATAGCAATACAGGCAGTATACAGGTGTGATATACCCTGAACTTTGTCTCAGTCCAAAGATGTTTTTGCTCCATAAGCGAGACATGGACTTCCTGCAGGCAAGACCTATTTGCCAACCGACGTCCAGTTTGCTGCAACTCTTTGAACTAAAGGGCTCTTTAATCCAGTGGAGAAAGGCATATCAAGAATCAGTGGCTGGAAGCTGAAACCAGTGAAATTCAAATGAGAAATTAGGCACACATCATTATCAGTGAGGGTGATTTAACCATTCAAACAAACTTCCAAGGGAAGTGGTGGATTCTCCATCTCTTGGAGTCTTCATGTGAGAACTGGCTGCCTTTCTGGAAGAAGCTTTAATAAAACACAAGTTACTGGGCTCAACTCAGGCATAACTTGATGAAATTCTCTGGCCTGTGACATAGAGGAGGTCAGACTAGATGATCTAATGGCTCCACTTGGCCTTAAACTCTGTGAATCTAAGATCCACATACCCTCCTGCGGGCTGCATGTGAATCGCCAGCTGTGGGAGGCTAGCCCCAGCCCCCCCCCTTCTGCCCAAGGCCCTGCCCCTTCTGCCCTCCCATGGGAGCCCAGACCCAACCCCCCCCCCCCCATGGCCACCAGCCCCTACCCCACGCTAGGGCGCCCACCCCAACCACGGAGCGCTGGGAGGGCGGGTGGCATGGCCTCAGCCCCAGGCAGGGCCACTGCACAGGGGGAGCCGCAGAGGGGACCTGGGGGTGGAGCATGGGCGAGGGTACGCCTGGCTGTTTGGGGAGGCACAGTCTCCCCCAGCCTGTGATACCCGCCATTCATGCCCGCCTTACACCCTGCCATACTGTACGTGCTTCCACCTCATCCTAAGAATTTGCTAATTATTTTTAAACTATCATCAGTCATTTTAACACCAGGTACAAACCATTCAGAAAAGTGGATTTTTAACTGCTGTTCCATAGATTTCCCTTACTTTTCTTGCTTAGTGGGATCTTTGTGATTACTGAGTTTGTGACCTTTAAAATGGCTCTAAGGTTGGCTTTTTTAGCCCCCTCTCCTTCCCTTTATAGAGGAAATATTTAAAAAGTAAGCATCACAATGGAGCACAAAGTGTGGTGATGTCAGTGACTCACTGTGCTCTGATCAGCTCAGTGTCTCGCTGCACTCTGTAACCAATGAATTGCGCACTTCGGTGGGGCCAGAGATTACAGTTGTGGGGAATTGGGAAAGAGCAGCATTTCCCAACCTTCTGAATGACACACTGTCCTTTAGCAACCCTCCGAACTTGCCTGTATACTGAGGCATCAGCCTCCTCGCCCCTGTGGCCACCTTGCATTAGCGTAACACAGGGGAACTGAGAGGGGCATTTCCTGCTGTCTACAGGACCCCCTAATGGGATAGGGGCTTTACTCAAATGCCACCATGCTGGTCTCTGCTTGGCTGCCCCTCCTCACGGTTGCTTGCACAGTTAAAAAAAATGGTGCATGTTTTTTGCAAGTAAAAGTGCCATATTCTGTTCGTTCTGATTTGTGGGATTGAATTATTTGCTCCTTGGGAGAGTTCGGCATGCTCAGCATTGCAGGAAGTGAACAGCAGTCCTCAAAGCACCAGTGATGATCCCTATGGGGCAGTGCATTCTGCATTATTTGCTAGCAGCCAGTCACTATCGCGGGGATGCTTTAGTCATGCACGGAGCCCAAACAATACCAGGCTCCAGACAGACTAGCCTTTATCTTCTAAGTTTAAATGTTTCCTGATCCAATTGGGAAGAGGAAACCATTCCTGTGACAGAGGTGACCAACCACATACCGCGAATAGCAAATCCAGTTGAGAAGCAATGTCTGATCAGCCATAATCTGTAAGTTATCCAGCCCCATGAAGGGGCACCTCCTGACAACTAGTGAAGCTATTTGCAGAGATTCTGGCTTAGGGAGTCATTTGCTAACCCCAGCCAGGACAGGAGAGGATATTGACCAGCCCTGTTCCCTCATGTGGGCCAAGTCTCTGCATGGTGTGATGAGGTTTAATATAGCAGCTCGCCTGCACTACGTGAGCTGTGACCTAGCCAGTGTATTTAAGTACACAGGTAGATAACAGCCCTCTGTAAATTCAGTAGAGCTCCTCAGCTGAGTGACGTGTGCTATTAACTACCAACTTACCCCCTTTGTTTTGTAGATCTGCCAGACAAAGCCATCAAGTGTCTCTGGCGTGATTTGCTCAGCAACTTACAATGGGGAGGACTGTGTAGTGACTGTGGCTAGGGACATAGGTTGCATGTGGTGCAAAGGGGTTATAGATCTGCCTCACTCATGGTACAATTACCCTCTACACACTCTTGGCTGTTTTCTCCCAGTTCTTGGTTCTTTAGTGTTATGTGACAGTTCAGTGTTTGTCTGTCAACGAGTCACCTTTGATCTAGAGAGGAATCAGAGGCATGGAAGGTAGTCAGCAAGTTGGAATCAAGCTAACCTCTCCAGCCAGGACAGGTACCATGCATGCGGCTAGGACACAGGGCATGGGAGCCCCTGGAGTGGGGAATGCTGCTTTGGAAATGTGAAGGTGACAAGTACATTGTGTGCGCGACCTTCCAAAGGACTATTTACATTGTAAAAATGGGACCATAAAACCAGGAATGAACCTTTGTGTTGAAGCCGGGAATGCAGTCCGGATTGGATTTGGGATACAGGCGGTGGGCATTAATAAGGGACTGTCATCCCCTCTGTGACAGGGTTGGGACTCACCACCCGGCGCCTCCTGCTGGTTGGCTCCGGGAATTAGCTCTGTCCAGCGGAGCGCCCCCTGCTGGTGGTGTCCCGTCCGTCGTCTCACCCTCGGTTGGCGTCTGAGCCCGCGTCACTCACCAGCTCGCGGCGTCCTTTTCGAGTCACTGCCCCCTGGCAGTGCCCCTCAGTCCATCCTCGCCCCCTTCCGGGGGCGGGTCAATCCGCTGTCTCTCTGCGCCCTGGCCAATGTGGGCAACTGCACCTCCAAAGTCACACCCCTTTTGGCAGGGGGTTGGTGCAGCCCAAGACAGCCACTCCCGTCGGCCGGGTATAAGGCAAGGGGGGACCCAGGCCCGCCCACTACTCTGGGTCCCAACCCAGGGACCCTCTAGTGGCAGCCATCCTGCCCTCCTTCTCTCCCTCTGTCTGTCCACATCCCTGGGCTGCTTCCCCTTCGGCCCCTCGCACCGGCTAGGCCCTTCCGCTTAGGGCCTGCAGCCTGGCAGACACCGGGCTGGAGTTCCCTTCTGCTCCCCCGGGCCTGCCCAGCACTGCGCTGTCCTAGGTGCTAGTCTCCCAGCTCTGGAGACAGACCTTCCCCTGTCAAAAGCCTGGGACAGACTCCCTGCGGCTCTTCTGGGCAGCCTTTATATAGGGTCTAGCCTAGCCCTAATTGGCTGGCTCTAATGTCGGCCCTGATTGGCTCTCAGTAAGCCCTTTCCTGATTGGCTGCCAGCCTGCGCAGCCGCTCTGGCCTACACTAGCCCGCTCTCACATGGGGGTGGGGCACTCGCCCCATCACACCCTCCTTGTAGAGCCTATCTCTGTAAATACTTATGTGGATAAGGGCACTAGGCAGCAGAACAAAGTGACCTGGATGGAAGAAGAGAGGCCCCCAGGAGCAGGACACCAGGCTGGTGGCTGAAGCTTACCCTGCTCAGGGTTCTCAGTCAACATGGCATGGACTTACCAGGCCTCTGTCACTGTCCTATCTCAGCACCTCACAATTGTGACTGCATTTATCCTTACGAGTTGTGAGGGCAGCAGTTCTATTATCCCCGTTCTACAAATGGGGCCTGAGGCACAGACAAGCCCTGGGTATGTCTATGCTGGAACTGGAAGGTTAAATTCCAGCACGAGGAGACACACACACTAACTCTGATTGAGCTAGCATGCTGAAATAGAAGTATAGCCTCTGTGGAGGGGCTGTCTGCTCTGAGTACATACCTATGGTCTTAGACGGGATTGTACTAACCTCAAGTGGAGTGCCCCAGAGGTCAGTCCTGGGGCCGGTTTTGTTCAACATCTTTATTAATGAGCTGGATGATGGGATGAATTGCACCCTCAGCAAGTTCGCGGATGACACTAAGATGGGGGGAGAGGTAGATACGCTGGAGGGTAGGGATAGGGTCCAGAGTGACCTAGACAAATTAGAGGATTGGGTTAAAAGAAATCTGATGAGGTTCAACAAGGACAAGTAGACAAGAGGTTCAACAAGGACAAGTAGTCCTGCACTTAGGAAGGAAGAATCCCATGCATCACTACAGGCTGGGGACCGACTGGCTAAGCAGCAGTTGTGCAGAAAAGGACCTGGGGATTACAGTGGATGAGAAGCTGGATATGAGTCAGCAGTGTGCCCTTGTTGCCAAGAAGGCCAACAGCATATTGGGCTGTATTAGTAGGAGCATTGCCAGCAGATCGAGGGAAATGATTATTCCCCTCTGTTCGGCACTGGTGAGGCCACATCTGGAGTATTGTGTCCAGTTTTGGTCCCCCCACTACAGAAGTGATTTGGACAAATTGGAGAGAGTCCAGCGGAGGGCAACAAAAATTATTAGGGGGATGGGGCACATGACTTACGAGGAGAGGCTGAGGTAATTGGGGGTATTTAGTCTGCAGAAGAGAAGGGGGGGGGGGATTTGATAGCTGCTTTCAACTACCTGAAGGGGGGTTCCAAAGANTTGTGTCCAGTTTTGGTCCCCCCACTACAGAAGTGATTTGGACAAATTGGAGAGAGTCCAGCGGAGGGCAACAAAAATTATTAGGGGGATGGGGCACATGACTTACGAGGAGAGGCTGAGGTAATTGGGGGTATTTAGTCTGCAGAAGAGAAGGGGGGGGGGGATTTGATAGCTGCTTTCAACTACCTGAAGGGGGGTTCCAAAGAGGATGGAGCTCGGCTGTTCTCAGTGGTGGCAGATGACAGAACAAGGAGTAATGGTCTCAAGTTGCAGTGGGGGAGGTCTAGGTTGGATATTAGGAAATACTATTTCACTAGGAGGGTGGTGAAGCACTGGAATGGGTTACCTAGGGAGGTGGTGGAATCTCCATCCTTAGAGGTTTCTAAGGCCCGGCTTGACAAAGCTCTGGCTGGGATGATTTAGTTGGTGTTGGTCCTGCTTTGAGCAGGGGATTGGACTAGATGGCCTCCTGAGGTCTCTTCCAACCCTAGTATTCTATGATTCCTGCCACGCGTGCTCTGGTGGCTACACTTTATTTTTAGCAAGCTCACTTGATGAGAGCTAACGTGGGTATGTGTCCTTGAGCTGGAATTGACACCTTCCAGCTCTAGTGTAGACATACCCTAAGTGACTTGCCCAAGGTCCCACAGGAAGTCTGTGGCAAGGAATTGAACCTGAGTCTCCCAAGACCCATATTTGAGACCTAATCACTTGGCTACCCTTCCTCTACAGACTAAGGAGTCCTGTCCTGTAAGGTGTGCCGTGTCTCGGTCTGCGGCCCTTCCAGAGACATGAGAAACACTTCACCAAGGGTACAGACAGTGCAAGGGGTGCGAGATGGCGTTTTCGAGGGGAAGAGATGAGAGTTCGCAGACTGCACGTGCAAGCATTGCTCCTCTCCTTTGGTGAAGATCAGGATCCTGTTCACTGTTGCGTTTCGCTGGTACCTCCCCACCCCCTGTGACACTCCATGAATGTTTACTAGCGCATTATCATAGACTCAGAGAAGTGTAGGTATGGAAGGGACCTCAGGAAAATATCTAGTCCAGGGGTAGGCAACCTTTCAGAAGCGGTGTGCCGAGTCTTCATTTATTCACTTCAATTTAAGGTTTTGCGTGCCAGTAATACATTTTAACGTTTTTTTAGACGGTCTCTCGATAAGTCTATATTATATAACTAAACTATTGTTGTATGTAAAGTAAACAAGGTTTTCAAAATGTTTAAGAAGCTTCATTTAAAATTAAATTAAAATGCTGATCTTTTAAAAGGCATGGGGCTGGCAGCTGGGACCCCAGACCTGGGGGGGAGGAGGAGGGCAGGGATGAGGGCTGGGGGG